>CAIGQV010017835.1:4672074-4712756 GCA_903798115.1 Danio jaintianensis | reverse complement strand
GTGTGTGTGTGTGTGTGTGTGTGTGTGTGTGTGTGTGTGTGTGTGTGTGTGTGTAACGTGATTTACAAATTCGTTTTCTATGAAAATGCGTTTCTATTTTATTTTCATTTGCTCTTTCGTTCTTTTACGCTAATTTTTGTTCAAAGTGATTTTAACTATAGATGTCTTTATTTGTTTGTTATTTTACTGTATTTTTATTAAAAGCTAAAATAACCCCAAACATTCTTGAACTTGATCATTTCCCTATATTCAAACAATTATAAGACATTTTCCATTATAGGTTTGCTCATTCTTTCAATTGATGTTTACTACTAGATAAAATAGTCTTTAGATCATTTCACTGGTTTTTGGAAGAAAAGTAATGTTTAAATCACTGAGCATCTAAGTGAATTGCACCATTTCCTATTTTCAAAAAATCATATACATATTACCTTTACAGGTAGCTCCTCATAGCAACCGTAATGGCGCGACTAGATGCGGCTGGCTTGAACGTGTTTTTCAAAGCGCGGCTGGCGTGACCGCAGTTGTGCACCCCCCGATCTGTCGTTTTGCGTATTTCCTCAACAAAGAACGTGTAGTATAGCCTACTGTAGTACTGTGAACCAGACCGGAAAAAATAAATAAATAAATAAATAAATAAATAAATAAATAAATAAATAAAAATATTAATAAATTGTCAAAATACTCTAACCAACCTAGATTTAGAAACCGGATTTAAGGTTTTAGCCAACCTTAAGGTTTTATTTAGCTATTTTTAAATTTGCAAACTTACAAATTAAGATGTTTTGATTCTTGACTGAAAAAGCCCTGTGTTGAGGGGTTATAACGCAAAGTAGCTTTGGCTGTGCTAGCCTACAGTAGCCTATCTTGTTTCTTAATATTAAAACAAAAAGAGATTTCATGTATAAAATGTTTGTTTGCACATGTTGTGTTGTGGATAAAAAAAATAATAAAAAGAAATGAATTATATATATATATATATATACACACACATATACGCACACGCACACACAGTATATATCAAGTAGTAATATCACACAACCAGAACTGTATATCATTATATCAGCACTGGGATTGATGCATAGAAAAGGCTGCAATCAATCACAGCGATGTTAATATACAGGCATATTGCAGTGCTTCTCGTGTAATTTTCCATTTATACAACAGTTTGATAGCACAAGTGTGTAAATAAAAATATATATAAAACAACCAAGGAGTGGCTTAAAAACCCTTTGAGGTACCCTTTGTTTGAGGAAGTTGAGAAGAAGTTTCTTCTGCCATAGATTCACATCTACAGTCCAAGGCATTTATTGCTTGCCAAAAGCTGTAGAAGTTTTTTTTTCAATTCTAAAATATCTTCATTTGTGTTCTGAAGATGAAGGTCTTAGGGGTTTGGAATGACATGAGGATGAATAATAAATAAATAGCATTATTAATTTTAAATATAAATTGAATTAGGCATTTAATTTTTGGGGGTGAACTAGCCCTTTAATAATAGTCATCTTCATTACAATATGCATCAGAATAATCATCAGCAGATTTGTTTTCATCATCATCATCATCATCATCATCATCATCCTCATCGTAATCATCTTTGTTTTTTTCTTCATCATTCCAATTATCTGAGTACCTTTCCCCAGCATAATCTTCATCATACCCTCCCTCCTCATAGTTCCCACTATAGTCCTCCTCATCATCATCATCCTCTTCATCATCATCCTCTTCATCATCATCATCATATTTGTCTTTCTTTGTTTTTTTGCCCTTTTAACTTTGAAAAGCTTTTTTTGAGTCCTGAAACTTCTTCCTGAAGTTTGGAGCACAAACGCGCAAGATTCCTAACATCAGTATCATCTTTATTAACATCTGCCTCCGATCTAGAGACTCCTGCAGCTTTGTTGAGACTATTTATCTCTGACATTGAGGAATTCAACCCGGACTCTAAGATACTAATATCCTCCTGCAAAAATAAAAATAGACAAATGAATTTAATAATAATATTAAAAGAATACATTTAAAAACAGTGCATGAAATTCACAAAACATTCAGAAAAAAAAATGTACAAGTGAAAATTATATTAGCTTAATCCCCGTACTTTGTTTTTTTACAAATCAAATGTATTTTTAAAGTATTGTGATCTGATGCATATTTTAAACGTATTAAATTAGCAATCACTGATTTCATTTGTATTGTTAAAATTCACATGCATGTGTTGAGAAAATGTATTTGCCCAATTATGATTTCTTTTAGATCTGCAAACAAAATGCAAAATAAAAGCATCGCATTAAATAGTCCATATAGTAACAAAGCGATTTTCTCGAAGCCCCGACAACCTTTATTTTCCAGGCTATAACAGCACAATACAGCATGCAACCCTTGATGGAGCTGCCAAATATCATGTGATTTCGGGACCATGTCCCACAGTTAGCTCCAAATTTCTGTTTTTAAGTGTAAAAAGTAAATTATTGTAGTCACACTAATGATCAATCTACAGGTTATTTAGTCCAATAACACATCCTTAAGTTTGAAGTGTCTGAGTTTTTCAGTTTTAAAGTAAATCAGGTTTAAATGGCAAGAGTTCCTGTGGGGATAAAAGTAACACTGTTATGTCCCATTGCTAATAGACAACCTTAATTTTCACTTCCACATTAGAGTTTGCAGTGTTTGTATTTAGATGTTTTATAAAATTAATGCATATTGCCAATAATAAAAAAAAATATTCTAAAATTTGTAGAAATTTTTAACATTTTGCATTGTTGGATTGCTTTTGAAACATTTGATGGAAGCGAAATTGAAAATTAAAACACAGTTTTATATTTTTTGGCAAAAATAAAAGACAAAATATGTTTGCAGTTAACATGAACAAGATCACAGTCAGATGTATTTAAAATAAGCAAGATTAAGCCAGTAAATCTAGAAAATATTGTTGTTACTTTTGACCCACCCGTGTGTTACTTTCGTCCCTGCTGACAATGTAACAATGTGCCGTAACAAAAAACTTTTGTTTAAAGTTAAGTTATATTGGAGTTGTTCTACGTTGATACAAAATAAGACCTGATTTTGATAGACCACTCTTGTGAGTTAGTAACCACAGCAAAAATATATTTCTGCTAAAAACATTATCTTTTAAAATGAGTTTTTTATGAAAAATGTTACTTTCGTCCCCGCTCTCCCCTACATTGTACGAATATCTGCTTATTTATGGTTGTGAATTGCATTATGGGACCTTGATCTCTAATCTATAAATTTTTGATGTTTAAAATTCAACTCTACAATTGAACAAAGTGCCTTTTATTGACATTTTAGTAGTTTGAAATAATATAATGTATAAGAAATAATATATAGAGAAATAAATCTGAAAAAAAAAAACAGAAAATGTACTGGAAGTATTACAAGGTTTTTGTAGAAAATATATCACTTTAAACTAATAAAAACTTCAATAAAAGTCACTTTTTCAAACTTTTCATGGTTAAAAGTTGTTGGAAGAAAGATCAAGGTCCCATAATGCAATTCAAAAGCATAAATAAATGGGGAAAAATAAAAATACATACAGTGTATTTAGTTAAATGGTTGACTTTTTTGCAAAACACCTAAAATGCACCCCCAATCTAAAAATCTGGTTGTGCCATCTTTTGCAGCAAACATACTGATATCTGTACCCTTCACAGTATTTCTGCCATCTTTTCACTGCAGAAATGCTTTTTAAACTTAAGAATAGTCCTAAATTAAACTTTATTTCTGAGCTGTCTTAACTGAAAATAAATTGAAATAAGATATCTTATCCATGGGCAATATAAGCAATCGGCCAGGGTGGTATCTCGGTTGTGGGTAGTGATGGAGGGTGGGCATTTTCACTACCTGAAGGTATAATGTTCTTTAGGTGGGATTCTGTTTTTGGTCTACAGTAAATATAATTGATAATAAATATAATTGAATATAATTCACTCTTCAGTCCACAAAAAAAATTCTCAAAAGATTTGAGGATCATCAAGGTGTGTTTTGCCATACCTTAGCTAAGTCTTACCAATGGTGGAATCTTGAAGAGTGACATTTTTTTTTATGAAAGGGAGGTCTGTGGTTTATTCAGTGCTGTCCTTTTATTACTCCCTGTATGTGTTATTGGTGTGATCTTAGAGGAATAGTTCAGTCATTAAAGGTCTCGTGAAGTTAAAATAAATTTTTTTTAAATGTTAGTATCAGTATGTTTGTTGTAAGGATATCTATTAGCTAGTGTGCTCCAAAACAGTGACAAAATTTGCGTTTAGAAGATATAAAACAGATATAAACATGTAAAGCTTGCTGTTTGTCACTTCGCCTATATCGATCAATGATTTTTTTCATGTCACCCCATAATACATTTTCTCATCAAATCTTGACCAATCAAATACTCTCTAGCATCTGATATGCCCCGCCCCCTTTAAGACGCTTATCATTTGATCCACTTGAGCTCAAGTCTATGGCTCAACCACTCTCACTGGCAGAGCTGTGATAAAACAAAACGCTATTGGCTGTTTTTTTAAACAGAGAGGAACTACTCTCATATATCACATCTTTCAGTTACGATTACATCAAACATCGAATATAAAATGCACATTTCAAGAGATTGATTTCAGAGATTGATTCTCTAGTATGTATCTGTTTTTAACAGATCTTTACTGTCATACAGTCTAGCATTGGCGACAACTTTAAAGCCAGGATCATGTTCGTACAGCAATAATTGCAAAGGAGTATTATAAATTGTACATTGTGCCCCTGGTTTAAGTAAGGGGCAAGTATAGTTCACACAGGCCCATTTGGTAATAAATACCATTTTCAATGAGTAATGTAATGTAATAGCAAACCTTTATAAAATCTTGAGTTTCATGCGTCTGATTCTGTTGTCCACTGGTAATGTCGTCTGTTTTTTGTTGCTCCAGTAAGAGTTTCATCTTCATCTGATCTTCTGCGGTCACGTCACGCAGTGTGTGTTTCTGTAGTGCTGGTATTGTGTAATGTTGCCTGATGTGAGTCTCACAGAGAAACACATTACATGTTGAACAAGACTTCATAGCTTTCAATCGGTTCTCGGTGCAGAAATCACAGGCCACGTCTTCTGGTCCGGCATAAGACTGTGGAGGAAGAGCTGGACTGAAGGTTTGCTGCAGGTTTTTCACCACCTCAGCCAGAGCTACATTTGTGTTCAGCACTGGACGTGTTTCTGATGCCCGACCACACTGTGGACAAACAAAATCTCCTGCACAGCTGTCCCAGAATGCATTTATACAGTCTCTGCAGTAATTGTGTCCACATGTGATGGAGACTGGATCCTTCAACATTGATTTACACAGTGGACACTTTAAGTGATGCTCTGTCATGAGTCTGAAAACAAACAAACAAAAAAGACAATATCTTGAATGAAATGGACATCTTTATATATATATATATTACAATAATAAAATGTTTTTTTTTTTAAAAGAGATTGACTTTAAACTGTTAGGGAAAGGTCTGGAGCACTCAATCATCATACAAGGTGAATGGACAAAATGCAAAAATAGTAAAATTAGGGAACTCCAGCAACACAAAAAGAGAACATTTTCATGAAATAAAATAAATGCCAACGCGTTTCGACTTAAAAGCCTTGCTCAGGGCACAAAAACACATTTCCAAAGACTTTAAATATACATCTGACATATATAACATCTAATTACAGATTAGAAACAGCTGTTAAACCAGACTCAAATCGTCAACTGTGACTTTAAACTGGTAAAATTGAACAATTTATTTATTACTAATTACATAAGGGATAATCAATGGACTCAGAACGACGCAGAGGCAAAGAACCTCCAACACAAAGTGCATTTAAAATCATTTGACGCACGGCAAACAGTTGATTATCCTGCTCATTCCATTGTCATTTGCCAAGTTACAGACAAGTTAAAACTAGTATAGCTCTATATAATTGGCCAAATATTTTCATCAGTTATGATACATTAGATCTGCCCACTTTGAATCAGTCACAGGCAGAAACAGAAAGAGAGAGCACACATGAAGGAAAACGAGATTGTGTGTGCATATTACACAGGCATATCTAATAGATCATAACAACATGTTAGCTACCTTTGCAAATAATTTTAATAACATATTACCAAGGTGGTTGATCCCTATTGGTTCCCTGGTGATGCACGCTACGGCCTTTCAGCCAATCAGAACACAAGAATTTCAACAGCACAACAAATTCACCTTGGGTTGAACAAAATATTGTCTTCAGCTTTGCAGCTGGTCAGTGGTCCTTCTGACCAATCAGAATATATCTGAGACATATAGCTGGGTGTAGGAGAAGTGGCTCTTTCCGGTTTTCCTCTGTAAACGTTTCAAACAACATGTTTCAAAGATAAATGTTATTTTCTTATTCATGTTTTAAGTTCAAATAATTGACCCTGGACCACAAAACCAGTCTTATGTTGCACGGGTATATTTTTGGCAATAGATGAAAATACATTGTATGGATCAAAGTTTCCTATTTAGTCCATTTTATTCTGATTGTTTGTGAGATGTTTTTCAAAAGATATTACAATAAATGGTCATTTTTTCTGTTGTAATTTCCATTGGTTATCACTGAGTGCTCCTGCGCTTGTCCACAAACATGGCCGAGCTCTATATCTTCATTCTTCCCATAAAGATATTGTATGGCTTCACAGGACTTGGAATGCAACATGACTTGTTTGTATCACTTTTATATGGTTGTCTTTGCATTTCGCATTCGCATTTTACAAATACGTGTGAACCAACACATAATGAGAACAACCAAAAGCATTGGAGAAGGGGTACCCGAAGCATCACAAACCGACAAGAAGGGGTCCTGATCGAGCGTCAGTATGTTACAATTTGGGACTGAGAATGTGTTGGGTTTGGTGGCCCAAGGTCACATGTGACACATTCCCTTACTTTAGCATCAATGTGCTGTCCATTTGGTTGTTGTATGTTAAGACTGTCACTGTCGTATTTTCTTCCTTAATCCTGAAAAATGCATCTTTTTACATGTTGTAACACTGTTTATCATATATTAATTAATACCTATCTATATATTGGTCCATTAAATAGTATTTATATATTTAATCCATAATAAATCAAAGAATTAATGAAAGCACTGTAAATGAATCTATGAAATGCACCTTGTATCCAAAGGAACATCTCTGAAGTTGCTTGGTGGATCCATTGACCAGTCCGTTCTCAAAGACATGTAGCTGATTGTAGGAGAAGCTGATCTTTCTGGCTTTACTCTATAAAGAGACAGTCAATTAATCTCACACTACTGGAAACTGTTATCAGGTTCATACCAATAAAATGCTATCAACAACTGTTTAAAACTGCTAAAAATAGTCATAGGCTCGACATGTATGTCTAAACGTAATGGTGGGCATTCACTGATTTTCACATTTCACTTGTAACATTCTTAATCATTTTATTTTATTACATTTTATCCTAATCATTTTATATCTTAGAGCTTTTATTATGCAACAGTAGACCGCTTCTGGTGCTTCCGGTCATGATCATATTGGGAAGAAGCAACAGTTTTATCATACATATTAGGGTTCTATTGTAATGCAGTCTAATAAAACACACAACATATTAATTAAAACATCTTTGGCATTTCCCTGTTTTCTATAAAACTAAACCAGAAATCGAGGATGTGTGTCATCATTAGCATGGCGATACAGAAGTGTGTCACCAGTTAAAATAGTTTATTTCTTTGATATGGAACAAGTCAAAATACATAACACCATGCTAGTGCTTTTTGATACTTTAATGAAAAATCGTATGTATTGTGCCTTAAAATACAGAAAATACATGATTCTGAAACTTACCTATAATCCAAAGGATATGTTTCTCCACCCCTGAAGTTGGTAAGTGGATCCATTGAACATTCTGATCTCAAAGACATACAACTGGGGGCAGGAGAAAGTGCCCTCTCGGATTTGACTCTGAGGACAGACAATGTTAAAAGCTTTTGTCAAAATTAGCTCACAATGTGTCCCCAGAACATGGATAGGTATACTCACATACAGAGATGGGCAGTATTCAGGGATGGGAAAAAATACATTGAAATGTTTTTTAAAATAAAATACCAAATACCTCAATTTTAAGTGTATCAAAATAAACTACAAAATACAGCAGCCACAAATGTATCAAAATAAAATATTGTATTTTGAAAATACTACAAAATACTTTTACAAGGGAGAATTAAATTTCTTCGCAAACCTTCTATCAATAGGCATATTCGATCAATCCCTTCACCATTAAACTGACTTAGTGAAGTAAACAATGTTTGACAGCAACAACGTTTCTCTGAGCAAGTTTAATTCAGCTTCTCTGCCAACTCATTCACCTCTACTCCTTTGCATGAGGAGGTATTCATAAACCTTGGTTTCTTTTTGATTTTAGTATTAATTTTGGACAATGTTCATGCAGAAAGTCCTGCCTTGAAGATAATCTCTTTAATCAATGTAAAAACCATGTAATGCAGATAATGAGGAACATAGTACTATATCTCTTCATTATGTTTCCATCCATTGGGTGGCCAGTAAAATTGACATAATCTCTTAACAGTCTTATATTTTAAAAGGGTGATATATGGGTGATATATTTAAATATTGTTTACATTTTTCCTCAGATCATTTATTTTAATTTAATTTTTGCTACTGAAATCTTTAATACTCAGTGTAAAAACATGATTTCTGAAAACTACTAAAATCTTCAGTTTTAGTCATTTCCATAAATCACGTTTTTTTTTGCATTTGTACTCTTCAATGCACAACATAAAACATGATATCTCTAAAAAATGTTTGTCTGTTTTTGCAAATAAACTCTTCATATATATCCTGCTGCCGTGTAACAGGAGTCTGAAGTTTTTGAACAGTCTGTATAGACTGGAGTATTAGTAAATATTTGTGTGTCATATACTGTATTGTGCCACTTTGACATCTTTATACAGACATCTTTCCTCTTCATTACCTATAAAGAGCACCTGCAGAACAACTACTGGCATTCGAAACAGCCAATGAAGTATTGTAGGAATCGCCACTGTAGGACTTATTTTAATGTTGTTTGTCTTATTTTCTTAGCATCTACATCGGCAATCCATCTAAAACTACTATTTGTGCAGTTTACTCATTCTCCCAAGACTTTTTCAGTGCTTCTTTAACTGGAAGAGTCTCAGTTTACCCCCTTAGTGAACACCAGTACACCATCTTTAGGTGGTTTTTATTTCTAAACTTCCTCTGCATTTCCACCTGCAGCACTGAGACTGATAATGATTATGTGCTGTAGGCTCCATATTCCTGTTTCAATCTGGACTGATATTTTATTCCATCTCATTTCTTAAGCAAATATGCTGATGAATTGTACACTATACTGCTATTAAATATTATTTTGTAGCATTGTGCAGTATACTATTTTCAATGATTGTTGACTTGCTCCCAAATCTACCCCTGCCATTTGACTGTTATTTTCTTCATGTGTGTTGCATAATTTCCATCCATACTCCAAGCATTGACCACCTTCTTCAATATTAATCAATTTTCTGTTCCGATCTCAAGCCTAGGCAAATAAATGAGAAAGCACCAATCAGAGGCCACATTTTTTTGATGTCATCATGTAGACTTCTTACAAAGTATTTTACAGCATTTTAAAAATACAAAAATGCAAGTCACTGAAGTATTTTGATACAAAATATTAACCCATTTTCATAAACCCTATCAAATACAAATTACAAAATACTATTTTGTATTTGAAATACGTATTTCAAATACTTGTATCATAAATACTGCCCATCCCTAGCAGTATTAATGATACAAGTATTTCAAATTAAAATTTTTTTAAATGACCTCTTCATATATCACCCTAACCAGTGGTTAGCACTGCCGCCTCACAGCAAGAAGGTCGCTGGTTCGAGTCCCGGCTGGGCCAGTTGATGTATCTGTGTTTGCATGTTCTCCCTGTGATGGGGCGTGGGTTTCCTCTGGGTGCTCTGGTTTCCCCCACAGTGCAAAGACATGCGCTATAAGTAAATATGATGAACTAAATTGGCCGTAGTGTATGATTGTGTGTGTGTGTAAATGCGAGAGTGTATGGGTGTTTCCCAGTTCTGGATTGCGGCTGGAAGGGCATCCGCTGTGTAAAACATATGCTGGAGTAGTTGGCGGTACATTCTGCAGTGGCAACCCCTGATAAATAAGGGACTAAGCTGAAGGAAAATTAATGAATGAATATATCACCCTTTTAAAATATAAGACTGTTAAGAGATGGTGTCAATTTTACTGGCACCCAATGGATGGAAACATAATGAAGAGATATAGTACTATGTTCCTCATTATCTGCATTACATGTTTTTTGCAGTGATTAAAAAGAACATCTTCAAGACAGGACTTTCTGCATGAATTTTGTACAAAATTAATACTAAAATGAAAGAGAAACGAAGGTTTATGAATACCTTCTCATGTACAGGAGTAGAGGTGAATGAGTTGGCAGGGAAGCTGAATTAAACTTGCTCAGAGAAACGTTGTTGCTGTCAAACACTGTTCACTTCAAGTCAATTTAATGGTGAAGGGATTGATCGAATATACCTATTGATGGAAGGTTTGCAAAGAAATTTCATACTCCCTTGTAAAAGTATTTTGTAGTATTTTCAAAATACAGTATTTTATTTTGATACATTTGTGGCTGCTGTATTTTGTAGTTTATTTTGATACATGTAAAATTAAGGTATTTGGTATTTTCTTTTAAAACACATTTCAATGTATTTTTGCCCATCCCTGCTCACATATATAAATATGTAGCCTACCTTTTATTTTTGTGTTCATCATGAGCATTTTGTTCTTCACTGAGGTCTGTGTTTCCTTTGATTGTAAACTCGGGTAATTCTGGTCTCTTTCTTTTAGATTCGCTACAAAAATAATATACAGTCTGAGAATTTTAAAGAGTCTATTTTACAATTTCAAATATATGTTTTCAAGGAAACACAAGTTTTACATTTTACAGCATTCAGGCAGGTCAAAACGGTAAGAAAGAACATGCGCACCTTTCATTTCTCTCTTCTTTCAAACTCATGTTGTCCTATGTGCAGACAAATATACAAACCTTTGTTGTACAAAAACAGAAACACAAAAACTTTTTATTGCACAACCATCTATACATCTTACTCTCGGTTTTCAGAAACCAAAACCTCAAAGGTGTGGTCGTTTCCAAATGGTGCAATTGAAAATTTAAAATAAAATAAATGAAAGAGACGTTTATATTGATATTTAACATACCTACGTTCAACTTTCGGAGAGTCGATTTAGGTTTTTCACCCTGTCGAGATTCTTCCTGCAAAACGAAAGTGCATGTGTTGATCAACTGCAGCCCCGACCAGTCGTTTTAAATACTGAAACGTTATTTCCTGTTTTCCTCAAACAAAAAAACGAGTTCAATTTACTCGACTGTAGGCTACTTGTAAATCAGCTTGGGGTTAATAATAATAATTCATTCACTCATTCATTTTCCTTCGGCTTAGTGCTTTATTTAATAATAATAATAATAAATTACAACTTAAAAAACAAAGAAATATATAAAAGTTAAAAAAAAATCTAAACCAAATGGTATTTAAATAAATAAATAATAAATACTTTAATGAAACAGTCTCAAGTAGCAATATTCAGTTAATACCCTGAATATCTGTATATTGTTTAATGACATTCATTGTGAAATAGTCTAACAGTTGACCAAAACAGTAAAAGAAACCCAGCCCGATTATTGCCAATTCAGAGTTTTATTGAATAATTCCATCACAATCAACCTCATTCATGTTCAGCTATACAGTGTTTTCCTCCCAGACAGAATACCCCCAGTTTTAAATGTAACAAATGTCCTCTGTAATATCAAAACAAAAGTAGTACAGAGTCAGGTGAAAATACACACAAGTGAACATTGCGTATAACCCTGTTGTCATTGTTCTAAACACTGCTTTAAACCCTAGCTAAATGAACATTTAACACATTTTCAAAAGAGGTTATGAAATCCAGAGCATGCTTTGCACCACTTTGCATTTGTGTTGACAATTATTAGTGTTAAATTTATACAACTAGACGCTTAGCAATAATGCTTTGTACTAGCGGAGCAGATAAAGTGGTAGCCCTATGTTTCAAGGCTCTAGGGCCAAATACACAGTAAAAAGCAAACACTCGATCTACTTGAGAATTTCTTGTAAACGTAAATAATTTGAACAAATTTGTATTGATTTGATTGTGTTATGTGAACTTTAAGGTGGATCCAGTAGTTGAACTAGAAGAACTTTAGTCAACTGTACTGACTTTCACAAGCAAGTTTGACTAAAGTTTAACTGATTAGTATTGATTCAGCAGTACCGTACTTCGGTCAGCAGGCGGAGTAATATCTGCACATGCGCAGACTGAAGGCGCATTCACTCGTGTTATGATAATCCAGATCGACACCATGTGAGTGGGATTCAAATGTCTAGTACTCCTGTTAAGTAAATTGTATCTACAAGTTGGTGAACTAATTTGCTTATTAAATGTGAGGCAATCAGTTTTCACTAATTTTCTAGGTGAATTCACCTTGTTACATTTTACATTGTACTAACAGAAAATGTGGCTATAAACTTGATAGCACAATAAGCTTTAACTAACGTAAATTATAAACAGTATGAAACCTGAAGCGAAAAACAAAAAAAACATTATTTCTTTCACCCAGGTTTTAAGACCTACACATTCCTACAGTATTTCAAGTGTTTTATGTGCTGTAAACAATGCACAGCAAAGTTTTGAAGTAAAATGTAGTACTGAAAGGCCCATTATATTAACACTATATTTTCCATTATACATCACCACCTCAGATTAACACATTTGTCATATCAGTAGTCCTCCTCGTCATCCTCAGTGCTGTATTCATTAGAACGGCGATCCTCAGAACTTCCCGAACGCCCGTCATCAGATCCCTCATCATCACTGTATTCAAAGTCGTCTTCCTCATCCTCACGACTATCTTCATCCTCATCCTCCTCATCACAGCTACTATTTTCAGAGCCTTCTTGCTCCTCATCAGAACCATCTTCATAGCTCTCTTCATCATCACTCCTTTCATCTGAATCTCCATCATCATCATCATCTCCCTCTTCATAATTTTTGGCTTTTTTTGTATGCTTTACCTTTGAAAACTTTGAGATACTCTTTTTAAGCCCTGAAATATCTTGCTGAAGTGTCGAGCACACACGTGTAAGACGCCTAACGTCTTTATTATCTCTCGGATTAGGTCTGGAGGGCTTGGTGGATTTTTTCTGAAGTGTGGCATTCTTCAAAAAAGACACAAAAAGGCTCTTGACTGCAATATCCTACAAACAAAGAAAAACATCAAGATAATTGAAGATAATTAAACAAGTATTTGTTTAACTCCTGTTGTACTCAAATAAAATTAAATAAGCACAACTGTGGGATTAAACTAGATCTTAGTTGTGGATCAGATTGATCCCCGTTTACATGCAATTTTCCAAAAAACTCAACTACTGTCGCTTGGTCAGGAGCTAAACAATTTTAAATATGTGAGAATTAATACTTATTTGGGCGACGCGGTGGCGCAGTGGGTAGCATGTTCGCCTCACAGCAAGAAGGTCGCTGGTTCGAGCCTCGGCTGGGTCAGTTGGCATTTCTGTGTGGAGTTTGCATGTTCTCCCCGTGTTCGCGTGGGTTTCCTAAGGGTGCTCCGGTTTCCCCCACAAGTCCAAAGACATGCGGTATAGGTGAATTGGGTAAGCTAAAATTGTCCGTAGTGTATGTGTGTGAATGAGTGTGTATGAATGTTTCCCAGTGATGGGTTGCAGCTGGAAGGGCATCCGCTGCGTAAAACATATGCTGGATAAGTTGGCGGTTCATCCCGCTGTGGCGACCCCGGATTAATAAAGGGACTAAGCCGAAAAGAAAATGAATGAATGAATAATAGTTATTTGCTTTTTTTTTTTTAAGAAAATGACAAGCAGGTCACAGCTGTAGTGTAAATAAATGCAAAATCTGCTGCTTTATTTAATGTATTACATAATATCATTGGGATACCACACCTTTATAGGGTCTTGAGTCTTGTCTGTCAGATTCTGTTGTCCACTGGTAACACTACTGAAAATATTGACTGTTTTCTGTTGCTCCTGTGAGGATTTCATCTTCATCTGATCTTCTTCAGTCACGTCACGCAGTGTGTGTTTCTGTAGTGCTGGTATTGTGTAATGTTGCCTGATGTGAGTCTCACAGAAGAACACACCACATGTTGAACAAGACTTCACAGCTTTCAATCGGTTCTCGGTGCAGAAATCACAGGCCACGTCTTCTGGTCCGGCATAAGACTGTGGAGAAAGAGCTGGACTGAAGGTTTGCTGCAGGTTTTTCACCACCTCAGCCAGAGCTACATTTGTGTTCAGCACTGGACGTGTTTCTGATGCCTGACCACACTGTGGACAAACAAATTCTCTTGCACAGCTGTCCCAGAATGCATTTATACAGTCTCTGCAGTAATTATGTCCACATGCGATGGAGACTGGATCCTTCAACATCGATTTACATATTGGACACTTTAAGTGATGCTCTGTCCACAGTCTGAAAACGACAACAATTAAAGTCATACTTAAATTCAACTCATCAGTACATTGAAACATTGCTTAAATTGCCTAAATCTACATTGCTTTAATCTATTATGGATTCTGGGGAATTCCCTTTTGTACTATGTGTAACTCTGCTCTAACTGTATGAAAACATCCTATAGAGTTTTAAATCTGAAAGTGCACCATGTATACAGTTATTGTCTCTCAAGAGTCGACTCAGGTTTGTTAAAACGAGTTGTTATCCAATCTGATCTCAAGCAGTTTTGAGGTGACATCTGAGTGATTCACCCACATGCAGACCTGAGAAAACTTCAACCCCCCTCCCTGAAACACTGTAGCAGATTACAGGGATAGGATCATATTATGTAACGAAAACCTTTCACTGACTAAAAATTTGAATTTCTATCAGAAAGTTCTCTCACAAAATCCAGGAGGGACTGGTTGAGCACTGAGCAGACAAAAAAAACAGCCACATACAGTGTTTTAACAGGTATAGCTAGATGACTGCATTGATTGCCAGTTTACAAGTGAAGGGAATACAATGTCAGTTAAAATAGCCTAACCACAACAATAGACAAAATGTGTGAAACAACATGATAAAAAAACATGCTATAGAAAAAATACATTTTGATAAACGCCGACAAACAAAAATCCCTGATATTTCATGACTTAAAAAAAGATTAAATTTCCTGACTTTCGTGATCTTACAGACCTTTCAAAATTCCATGACATTTCGGAATTCCCATGACTGTATTTGTTTCAAGCTTGTAATGTTTGATTACAACTGGCTAATTCGGTTCATGGCTCATTATAACACCTTAAACAAGACTTTACAAATATTTCTAATGCACTCCAGATTCTGTATTTTGTAGAGATGGAGTTAACTGATCAAAATTCACAAAAAAAATCTGTAAATCTAGCAATAATTTACTTGATTGATAGACTGTGTGTGCAGTCACAGGGCCAAAACAAACAGTGTGACTTTTAAAAGATCAGCAAGTTGATAATCAGTCTTTCTGAGATCCTCTAGAGACCAGTAATAAAATGATTTTTTTCAATTTATACCTTTTTAAGGTAATATAATTTATATCATAAGAATATTATGATATATAATATTATCAACTAATTTAATCTTATGAGGATTCAGCAAGATTTAAGAAGAAAAAAAAGAAAGAAAGTTGAATGAGTGTAAAGTGGATAAAGCAGAGGTTAAAATGAGGGTAAATGCAAGCATGAGATTGCAGAACTTTATGTGAAAACATTAAAAAGAAGTCAACAGATAGTTAGAGATGGAAAACAGAAAGTAGTTAAGAGAGAAAACTGAAAGGAAAAATAATCAAACTAAAAAGGAAGAATTTCTTCTAATTATGCAAGAATCTTTAATGAGAGAAATTTACATGCCCAAAATTTATCAACTAAACTGATCGACCTGATAGGATTGAAAATACTCTCAATGAACAATACAATAGTAATGGCTTTATTAGTTAAATATGCAAGGTTAATAGGCTGACTGCATTTTCACATTTGTAATTGTGTTAGACACTTTTTCCTTTCCATAAAAACATATATTATGTCAGGGTTCCTGTGTCCAGGTGCTTTCCCATGCCCCAGTGTTCCATGTGCATTTGTTTATGCCATGTGATCCCTTTGTTCTAGTTTCCCGCCGTTATTAATGCTTATTAGTTTCACCTGTGTCACACCCCCTGTTTGTATTCAGTGCAATTATGTCATGTGTATTTAAAGCCCTGTTTTGAGTTCAGTCTTTGTCTGGTATACTTATGTTTTGAAAACGTGCTAAATATAATACAGTTTTTCATTCGGAATTGTAGTATTATAAAGTACTATAAAGCTTTCTAACTGGCGAATGGCATGATCTAGTGGGTCTCTGTCACCTTTAATGTGCGCGCATTTCAGGAGGCATGGCTTTGGACGACAGGGGAGGGATTGTGTTTCTAAGAAATTTAGGCAGATCACCTACTGCACCTTTAACAAAGGAAATGTTTCCTTACAGGAGTCCATTGGTCTGAACTTTGCATAATTTACATAGTTATAACTACTGTAAGTGACAAGGAGAGGTATAAACTCTGTCCTCTTTCTTGGAACTCTGTGGTGAAAGTGTCTTTAAACTAAACTATCTCTCTCTGGGAAAGCCACCTAGTATTAACTCTAATCAGGAGATCATTTCATTGGACATGTAATCAAAGTTGTGTGCAACATTAACTTTGGCAGCAATTTCTTTATAAAATACAGAGATGGTGAGGAATTTAATCAGCATTTTAAAATATTCATTGCTAAATAAAAAGCACAGCATCCAAATTGATGAACTGATGCTTTAAACACAGATCTGACTAGTATTAACAGAAATTACCCCAGTAGATCTGGGTGTAATAAAACTCATATCATGGCAGACTTAAAGTTCAAGCGCAAAAGAAATTTAAAATGACTGCTCAAATTTGACCATCAATGCTCAGTTGATCTGACTTTTTGATCATGATAATGAAGTCTTTGTAAACCAACACAATTCTAATGGCATATAATTTGATGCCAATTGCAAAACCTGTCTGGCTAAGACCATGACTGGGAAATTAAAGTAATACCATCTATTTTAAAATAATTTGTGTAAAGGCTCAAATAAAACTCAGTTTTTTTTTCTCTCTGCATTTATTTCACCACTCAGATTGACTACTGCCTAAACCTGCCTGTATCCAGACAGGACACACAGCTTGACATGAGATGGGTACACCTCACAAATACACTACCACTTATCTGTCTACATGGCCTCCCAGTGTAGCACTGGATCTAAATTTTGCAACACAGATTGTGATTAAACCTCACTCATCTCATGTACAGTCGTGGCCAAAAGTTTTGAGAATGACACAAATATTAGTTTTCACAAAGTTTGCTGCTAAACTGCTTTTAGATCTTTGTTTCAGTTGTTTCTGTGATGTACTGAAATATAATTACAAGCACTTCATACGTTTCAAAGGCTTTTATCGACAATTACATGACATTTATGCAAAGAGTCAGTATTTGCAGTGTTGGCCCTTCTTTTTCAGGACCTCTGCAATTCGACTGGGCATGCTCTCAATCAACTTCTGGGCCAAATCCTGACTGATAGCAACCCATTCTTTCATAAACACTTCTTGGAGTTTGTCAGAATTAGTGGGTTTTTGTTTGTCCACCCGCCTCTTGAGGATTGACCACAAGTTCTCAATGGGATTAGGATCTGGGGAGTTTCCAGGCCATGGACCCAAAATTTCAACGTTTTGGTCCCCGAGCCACCGAGCACGTTTGCCTTATGGCATGGTGCTCCATCGTTCTGGAAAATGCATTGTTCTTCACCAAACTGTTGTTGGATTGTTGGAAGAAGTTGGTGTTGGAGGGTGTTTTGGTACCATTCTTTATTCATGGCTGTGAGCCCACTCCCTTGGATGAGAAGCAACCCCACACATGAATGGTTTCAGGATGCTTTACTGTGGGCATGACACAGGACTGATGGTAGTGCTCACCTTTTCTTCTCCGGACAAGCCTTTTTCCAAATGCCCCAAACAATTGGAAAGGGGCTTCATCGGAGAATATGACTTTGCCCCAGTCCTCAGCAGTCCATTCGCCATACTTTTTGCAGAAGATCAATCTGTCTCTGATGTTTTTTTTGGAGAGAAGTGGCTTCTTTGCTGCCCTTCTTGACACCAGGCCATCTTCCAAAAGTCTTCGCCTCACTGTGTGACCAGATGCGCTCACACCTGCCTGCTGCCATTCCTGAGCAAGCTCTGCACTGGTGGCACTCTGATCCCACAGCTGAATCCTCTTTAGGAGACGATCCTGATGCTTACTAAACTTTCTTGGACGCCCTGAAGCCTACTTAACAAGAATTGAACCTCTTTTCTTGAAGTTCTTGATGATCCTATAAATTGTTGATTTAGGTGCAATCTTAGTAGCCAAAATATCCTTGCCTGTGAAGCCATTTTTATGCAATGCAATGATGGCTGCACGCGTTTCTTTGCAGGTCACCATGGTTAACAATGGAAGAACAATGATTTCAAGCATCACCCTCCTTTTAACATGTCAAGTCTGCCATTCTAACCCAATCAGCCTGACATAATGATCTCCAGCCTTGTGCTCGTCAACAACCTGAGTTAACAAGACGATTACTGAAATGATCTCAGCAGGTCCTTTAATGACAGCAATGAAATGCAGTGGAAAGTTTTTTTCAGGATTAAGTTAATTTTCATGGCAAAGAAGGACTATGCAATTCATCTGATCACTCTTCATAACATTCTGGAGTATATGCAAATTGCTATTATAAAAACTTAAGCAGCAAGTTTTCCAATTTCCAATATTTATGTAATTCTCAAAACTTTTGGCCACGACTGTACTCTATCATACACAACACACATTCACTGCTGTAACCTCACAGTATTTTTACCTGGTATATGTTGACTATCCAGGCTAAAAATAATTTAAAGTATTCAAATGTATCACTATTCACCTCATACATATAGGACAATGTGGAAATATTATTTAATATCAATTGTGGTAAACAATTTTGCAACTTTATGGTTTTTCAAATTGCTGTGTATTGACATGATAATGTGCAGAAGACTTGTGCAAGGCTACAGTCACATATCAAATTATTTAACTTGTTCTTGCAAATTCTATCAGCAAAATCTAAATGAGACTACTAGTCTCTTTGGACAAAATGTTTAATATGTCCATTCATTAGCACTGTTGCAAAATAGTTGAGCCCACTATTTTCCAACAGTGACTATTGACAACTCAAAATTTATTAAAAAAAAAACTACAAAATCTAAGAATGCAAGAACTATCAATTTAACCATATCTTAAACTAAACCTGCATTATTGACTGTGACTTTAGCCTGCACATCAAATTCACAAAGAATGAGTAAAAAAATAATACAAATGGTAAATTGATGTATGTCCAAGTGACAGTCTGTGCATGGAATATTCCAATGTTGTTCAAGTGTCTTTCATACAGTGGTGCATTGTCAGCGAGATGAATTCCTTCACCTATAGAAATATGATCTGCCCAGTGAGCTACGCCGTCTGTCTGAAGATGACAGAGAACTTTCCAGTGGAGCAGATATGCATCCTGGGAAGAATCAGCTGGACACAGATGCTTACCAAAGTGAATTGACACTTTCAACTAAGTTGATCATTGCAATGGACTTTGTCATTCTGCAAACTAAACAACATCACAACACAGGTAGAAGCAAATCCAACAAAGATGATTCCAAGAATGCTGTGCAGAAATTGGAACACCAACTCAGCACAGCATACATGCATCTAAAGGGACTGTGCATATCAACAATATATATATATATATATATGCTTCATCAATGTTGAACCTGCCTTTAATGTTGTGATTTCAGGTAACCACCTCACCCCTGCAACCAGCAGTGTTTGCTGCAGGGATTCGAAGACCATGCAAGATTGATCTCTAAGTTTTGAACTTCTCCAAGAGATCATGGGGTGCAGTTGTAGAGATGGATTTTACTCAGACTTAAATGATCCCTGTAATAAAACAACAAGAACTCTGGAATCTGAAGAAAAAAAACCAGGATAGACTTTGACACCCTTTGCCCTCTTTCCTGAACTTTCCTTCCCCTCTGGTATTGATAAATACTCAGGTGTGACTGGTAACGAGGTTTTGTTCACTATCTTTGAAAAATTTTGATTAAATCCCAACAAATGAGTAAATCTTTAAGTCACTGGTTAACTCAGACAAAATAACCATTCATTGCCCTCATATGGTATTTAAAGAGAAGGACGGAATGTCCCGGGGTCGCAAGTCTGTATCCAGACCGGCCCGCAGTGAGGAGCTCTCAAGCTCAACACTATGTATAATTTAGACTTCCATCTATACTCTTAGATTTATCTTTGAGTAATTGATGTTGTGCATTTACTTCCGAATTGGCTTTTATTGTTTGATTCTGGAATTGGCATGATACACTTTTATCTGGAAAATAAAGTGTTAACCTTTTTGAATAATTTTGGAGTCTCCCAAATTCATTGTATACAGTATATTATGTGGAATCTGCGCTACCGCTATATTGTGAAATGATTTTATAGATTTTTAAGGTGCATTTGACTGTATGGAACACGACAGCATGAAGACCTTTTAATCATTTATTCACTGATATTAGCAAGTTGTATGGAAATGACTAAATTAACTACTCTTTTAGTATGAGTGAGCAGGTAGCAACCGGACTAACTGAGTATTAGTTAACCCTGCATCCTCTGACTAACTTCAGAATGTCGAGATAGTGTCCGTGAGAAGAAACACAATCCCAGGGCGTGAAACTCTAAGTGGCGTTTGGACCCTAATGAACGTACAATTAAAAATATCTGACCCAAGAAAATATCAAAATCTAAATTATATCACAGCTAATAATGTGATCAGCTAAAAACATAAAATTGGAATAATCAAAATTGGAATCAGATTGAACTCGGAGCTGGAAACAAATTTAAATAAATTCTAATAAATAACACAATTTTTTTCATAAGCACTAGAAAAGGCTTACACGCATTTAACCTTCGACCATTCATCGGATTCCATCGTTGGGCTGATAGAATGGAATTGTTTTATCATAAATATTACGATAATTAGCACTAAAGACCAGAACTACTCATTCTAGAAGTAACAGTCACCTTGAATGCAATGTGAAGTCTTCTGTAGCTTTGAAGTTAGTTGGTCGTTCCTTTGAAGATACTCCTGCTCTGTGAGAAAACAGTACAATAATGGACATGGGGGGTGCTGTTAGGTTTCAGATTTAAGGACAAAATATGACTCTATTGTGATATTGGCTGATAAATTTGCATATGGGTGGACTTAAAATTGATCAAATTTCATACAGACATTTGAATAACATTACATAATTGATTTTCAGTGTGTGGGTTAGAGTAAAATTGTGATTTGTCTATTATACTTTTTATATATTTTTTTCACATATTTCATATATCGCTAAACTAAGAAGCATGCTATGTATCTCAGATGCAGAAAAGCTAATCCATGCTTTTATGACCTCTAGGATAGATTACTGTAATGCTCTGTTTGCTGGTTGTACCGCATCTACTATTAATCATTTTCAGTTAGTGCAAATGTAGCTGCCAGAGTTTTTAATCAGATCAAGAAGATACAATCATATCACCCCAATTTTATCTCCCTAACACTAGCTTCCTGTTAAGTTCCATATTTAATATAAAATATTGCTTTTTACCTATAGGCTCTAAATGGTCTAGCTACTGTTTATCTAACCAACCTTCTGTCTCGCTACAATCCCACCCGCTCTTTGACATCTCAAAACTCAGGGCTTCTGGTAGCACCCAGAATAGCAAAGTCGACTAAAGGAGGTTGAGTATTTTCATATATGGCTCCTAAACTCTGGAATAGCCTTTCTGATCTCAGAGGCTCAGAAACACAGATTAAAACTAGATTAAAGGAAACATAATGAAATGAAAATATTCTTGATGTAACATATTCAAGGCAAAATCACCTTGCATTCATCTCTCCACATTTAAAGTTGGCTGGTGGATCCATTGACCAGTCAGTCCTCAAAGTGGGCGAAGGAGAAGCCGCTCTTACTCTGTGAGAAAACAGTGTCTTTATGACTATTTATTACAGTCAAATATGTGTTATATAGCAAGTTATTCAATCAAAATTTACCTTGAATACCAAGGAATTGTCTCTCCATCTTTGAAGTTGGCAGGTGGATCCATTGACCAGTCTGTCCTCATTGACATATAACTGAGTGTTGGAGAAGAAGCTCTCGTTGACTTTAGTCTAGAATGATAAGATCATGTCAAACTCAACTGTACAACTTTTTATTTATTAATATTTTTTAAAGAAGTCGGATAATATATAATTTGCTGGGTTAATATACCTTTCTATTTCTAAAACATGGGGAAACTGAATGCAATTCAAAATCAAATATATGGAGTAATACAATTAGATCTGTTAAATCCTGTGAAAACCTTTAGCTCAAAAATATCAATAGTATGAAAGAAAAGATATGTTCAATGTTAT
The DNA here is from genome assembly GCA_903798115.1 of Danio jaintianensis. Classification (NCBI taxonomy): domain Eukaryota; kingdom Metazoa; phylum Chordata; class Actinopteri; order Cypriniformes; family Danionidae; genus Danio; species Danio jaintianensis. Next base: position 4,690,095 of record CAIGQV010017835.1, on the reverse strand, counting down.
GATTTCATTTCTAAAAAAGTAAGCAAATATTGAAAATGTAAGGCATATTTTATTAGATAAGTTTGGACAGTAACTCTTTATAATAACTGCATGCTATAAAGCATTTGTTAAGCTTTAGTAAATGGTTAACTACTGATTAATTTAAGTATTAGCCTCATGAATACATATTAAAAAGTGGTTTACAAATATAAATATGAATGTTCTGTCCTTCACTTATAAGTTCTTCGCATTCTTCACATGTATAATGTGCTTAATATATGTACAGTCATGGCCAAAGGTTGAGAATGACACAAATATTAGTTTTCACAAAGTTTGCTGCTAAACTGTTTTTAGATCTTTGTTTCAGTTGTTTCTATGATGTACTGAAATATAATTACAAGCACTTCATACGTTTCAAAGGCTTTTATCGACAATTGACATTTATGCAAAGAGTCAGTATTTGCAGTGTTGGCCCTTCTTTTTGAGGACCTCTGCAATTCGACTGGGCATGCTCTCAATCAACTTCTGGGCCAAATCCTGACTGATAGCAACCCATTCTTTCATAATCACTTCTTGGAGTTAGTCAGAATTAGTGGGTTTTTGTTTGTCCATCCGCCTCTTGAGGATTGACCACAAGTTCTCAATGGGATTAGGATCTGGGAAGTTTCCAGGCCATGGACTTAAATTTTTTTGTTTTGGTCCCCGAGCCACTTAGATATCACTTTTGCCTTATGGCACGGTGCTCCATCATGCTGGAAAATGCATTGCTCTTCACCAAACTGTTGTTGGATTGTTGGAAGAAGATGCTGTTGAAGGGTGTTTTGGTACCATTCTTTATTCATGGCTGTGTTTTTGGGCAAAATTGTGAGTGAGCTCACTCCCTTGGATGAGAAGCAATCCCACACATGAATGGTCTCAGGATGCTTTACTGTTGGCATGACACAGGACTGATGGTAGCGCTCACCTTTTCTTCTCCGGACAAGCCTTTTTTTAGATGCCCCAAACAATCTGAAAGGGGCTTCATCGGAGAATATGACTTTGCCCCAGTCCTCGGCAGTCCATTCGCCATACTTTTTGCAGAAGATCAATCTGTCCCTGATGTTTTTTTTGGAGAGAAGTGGCTTCTTTGCTGCCCTTCTTGACACCAGGCCATCTTCCAAAAGTCTTCGCCTCACTGTGCATGCAGATGCGCTCACACCTGCCTGCTGCCATTCCTGAGCAAGCTCTGCACTGGTGGCACTCCGATCCCACAGCTGAATCCTCTTTAGGAGACGATCCTGGCACTTGCCGGACTTTCTTGGCCGCCCTGAAACCTTCTTAACAAGAATTGAACCTCTTTTCTTGAAGTTCTTGATGATCCTGTAAATTGTTGATTTAGGTGCAATCTTAGTAGCCACAATATCCTTGCCTGTGAAGCCATTTTTATGCAACGCAATGATGGCTGCACACATTTCTTTGCAGGTCACCATGGTTAACAATGGAAGAACAATGATTTCAAGCATTACCCTCCTTTTAACATGCGAAGTCTGCCATTCTAACCCAATCAGCCTGACATAATGATCTGCAGCCTTGTGCTCGTCAACATTCTCACCTGAGTTAACAAGACGATTACTGAAATGATCTCAGCAGGTCCTTTAATGACAGCAATGAAATGCAGTGGAAATTTTTTTTCAGGATTAAGTTAATTTTCATGGCAAAGAAGGACTATGCAATTCATCTGATCACTCTTCATAACATTCTGGAGTATATGCAAATTGCTATTATAAAAATTTAAGCAGCAAGTTTTCCAATTTTTAATATTTATGTAATTCTCAAAACTTTTGGCCACGACTGTATTTTTAATAATTTATTAGGAATCAATTTATCATTTCTAACTTAGGTATTAAATTACGTATAAACGTATAAAAGAGTTTTCAGTGGTTTATAAGATCCTTTGGAATGTATAGGTAATTTATTAATAAAATATTTAAACAAACATTTATACACTTATTCCTGAGGCATATACTAATAGCTTAATTGCCGTGTCAAAAATAATTATTAACACATTCCTACTATTATTTATTATTAATTCAAGCACCTATTAACCGTTTACAAGTTGTAATCCTAATTAATTTTGTGAACATCTAAAAGGAGGATTTTTTTTGTTACTAATCACATATCTCTAAACTTAACCATAACCATTTCTTAAAAATATGTAAAGTATATACCGAAAAGCATGACAGACAGACAACTGCAATCCCAGTCATTTGTTTATTGTTATTGTTTATTGCAAACATGTCAAGAGAAACCAAAAGTAATCCAAATAACAATGTGTTGTTTAGTGAGAGGAACAAACAGGGGGTTTGATTAAATTTGTTGATAATCGCTAAAAATATTACTCAGATCATTGTGTCTCAACAAATATCTGCTCCTTAACGGTGCCATTTTAGATTCCAATGCACATCAATCCAAATCATGACATGTTGTAACCTGACTATGATAAAGCAGGTTAGAGCCAATCATAAGACAATATGCATTTGGTTTTCCTGCGGTACAACCTATTGTAAAGCCTCTTGAAGCAGCATGTTTTGAATTTGTAACGAGCGTGGGATTTGAAAGTTATGATGACTTGATGCCTATTATGGTCACTACAGTGCTGAGAAGGGGAGATGAAGAGCGCTGTTGCTTAGTCTGAAGATTTGGACTACAGCGCAAGAATAAATGTTATCTCTTTCCTAACCATTTTTCCCTTATATAACATGTGGAAGATTACTTGGTTCAACTTAAATAATATATAAAAAGGTTTTGTCTGTGTTTTTGCTTCGGTTTACATAAACGTGACTGAACAATATTAAATGCAGACTGTAAATAACAAATTGCTTGTAAAGCTGATGAAGCACAGCAGTAAACAACAGTGTCATCTGCATGGTACTTAGTGTTTGGAATGTATTGTCGCACAAATTATTTATATACAAAAAATAAAAAATAGGTCCCAGGACAGGCCCCTGAGGAACGCCTTTGTATAGTGACAAAATATGGGTGAAGTAGTCCCTAAATAGCACACACTGTTCTCACAGAAAGATAGCAGGCAAACCGTTTATTAACATTTTCAGAGAGACCAACAATAGATAGTGTTTTTTAAAAGTATACCATTATCAACTCTTCATGTGTTTATAAGCAAAAAACAGACCTGTATTTATAAACCGCTTACTAATGTGGAGTTAATGCTTTATAAATGATAAATTAACTCCTAACAAACGGTTTATAGCATTCAGTTTTTAGTGTCACCCAAACCAAACAAGCACACATTTTGACATTTGCAGGTGGTCGGTTGGTCATGGCTGTTTGAAAGCATGAGAGCTTTTAAAACATCTGCGCTATAAAATAAAGTTGTTCTTTGTACATGAAATAGAAAGATATTTATCCACCTTTTATTTTTGCATCCAGCCGATCGTTCTGCAGCGCGTTCGGACTCTGATCTCCTCCTTTTTGACGGGCTTGAAACCCACATTACAGCATAATTTGTAATTCATGCAATTTTTAAAAATGCATTTAAGATATTTGAAAAACGAACTTGTAACCTTACCCTTTAAATTCACGCGGTTCTTTCAGACTCATTATTGTCCGGGTAAACTTGTGAGACCTGAGAAAGTGAAACACAAACGTGAACAGATATCAAATTCATTTTGATAATGAGCAGAAATCGAACCTGTTGGTTTTCACAAATGCAAACAAAGTATTAATGTGTATTTATGTTAGCCAAAACACTTACTACTAAAAAAAAGGACTTAATCTGCTTTCACGATCCGTCGATTGCTTCCTATCAAATGTATGTAAACACGTGATCCAAACAGATTATTCTTCCAGAAGGATATGGGCTGGGCTCGCCTGCATCAAAACAAATGAAGAAAACATTTCGGATATATAAAATTATGTATCTTGGCATAATGGCTTATTACCAAAAAAAACCCCAAAAAACATTAACAATCGCACAAAACGTGTAAATCAATATAAATTAGCAATAAAAATATTTATCGTCCAGTCCAGATGTTATCTAAAATCATTTGATGAATTCTCAAAGTGGCATTTGCTGCCACCTTGTGGTACAATCTTGATGTTTACTGTGAAGCAAAGGATAAAGCAGAAAAAAGACAAAATTATAAAATGAATTTATTTCCCTTTCTGAACAAAATAAAACACCCCTTACACATCTTAACGGAAGTCCTATTTTACACAATATATACAATGTCCCTATTATCCTGACAAAAAAGTGGACCTTGGAAATTGACAGAATGTGAATTATAGACTACAGATTGAGATTAAGAAAATGAATTGGATTAAATTAATAGAACATACCTTCAATCGATCTGCCCTTATGAAAATTAACCCTGGCTTTACTAAAATAAAAATAAAAAAAGTTTTCTTTAGCTATAGTTTTGCTACACAAACTACAGCTTAACCATTGTATTTGTAGCAAATATGTGGTTATATAAATTATCAAAGGACCAAATGTCATTGGTTACTACATATTTATTATAATAAAACCATGGTTCATTTTTCAAAAGTTATCATCAACACTATACATAACAAAATGGGAAACTTGATCTCGTCTTGAAAATAAACATTCGGTATAACATTCAGCCTTCAGTGTCACTCAAGCTTGTCATTAATGAACATGCAAGTTTACCTATTCATTTGAACGGTCCCAGTTTTACTAGTCTCGTTTGCTAATGTATAAACCATAGGTATAAACCAGTCAGTGTTAAAGAATGTAGTATAACGAAACATTTTATAATAAAAGTCCTGATACAGGCGTCATTAAATCTGACATCATACAAGTCTAAATAAAAGGACAAATGTATTCCAGTTGACATCATAATACACAACAAACGTAAAGCACAAGCAGCATTCCTAAAGCAACTGATATTTCTAAATCCACACATTAGAGTGCAAGACAAAATAAAAATAAAAAAAACACCAAAGATGAACAGATCACATCCTTGTGGTGTCAACTGAAATGTTTTAAAACTAATAAGACACTTATCACCTCTCTCAGTAAAAACATATGGAAAGACCCATTCACAACAAAAACGTTAGCGGTAACAATTAGGACATTTTTAACAAGAAATGTTCTTCACCACATAAAAATAACAACAAACAGGAACAATGTTTCTTTTTTTTTCAGCTGATGAATGATACAGTTTTTACAGCCAATCAGAATTCATCCTGCTTTAATTAGCTGGAGCCTTTAAAGTGTTAAGAGCACAGAACTGCAGCATAATGGTAAACAAAACATCCTTTGTTGGTGTAGACATTAAAATAGCTCTAGTTCTCGACATGAATAGGTCTTAATTTGGGTTAAAAAATATTTAAGGAGAGCAAAAATAGAGGTGTGCGATATTTGCTGAGATTATCAAGATTATTTCACTAAATAACTCATTTAAAAGTTACTTTCTGTTAAAAACAAGACAATATCATGAAGAATGCTGGAAAAAATGTAGTGGTTTTTTTTTACTATGAAAGTCAATCGCTACCAGTTACTAGCAATTTTTGAAATATCAATGTTAGTTTTTAACAGATTTTAGGTGAACTGCCCCTTTAAAAAAAAAAAGATGGAAATGCATAACTTCATCACGGCCATCATTTACTAAAAATTGGGGATCTTTTTTTTATTATCATTTTCTCATGCGCTAGATATGATAAATTAATAGCAAACAAGAAAAAGGGTGGCTTTCATCATTTCTGAATCAATCAGCCATTTTGAATGAATCATCTGAATGAATGTTTCACTGAATCCCTCTTTAAGACAGTAAGTTGTCACCACCTACTGGCAGATTTACTGTCGCATTTGTCAAACCTAAACAAGCCAGGAATCCAAACACACAGCAAAAGATTAATAATGATTATTGAAAACATACACAAAAGTATTGAGATGTCATATTTCTTTGCAATATCACACACCCCTATCTGAAAAGTGAGCAGTATTAAGCTTTAAACCTAAATATATTAGATGCGTTCATGTAATCTCGTAATTAACATTATTTAATCTGAGATGAGTTTTCATGTTGTTTTTACTCAAGAGCTTCAGACTCGGAATTATGCATTAATCCAGTAAACCATTTTTTTATTCCCAGAACATACTACGAATATTAGTGTATGGTTCTCAGAACGTTCTGTCAGGAACGTTTCATGTAAATAGAATGTTCCCTCTAGGTTAGAACCCTCAAGTTCTCCTTAAATTGTTAAAACCCCTCCCTGCAACATTCTGGTCAGTTTTTGTTATCAAAACAAATTATAATTACAAAAACAAAAAAACAGATGTTAACCATGGGAACGTCAGGAGAACGTTCTGTGTTTACTGGGTCTACGGCAACACTATCAACTCCCAAACACTAAAATGAATCTATGGCAGTTAGGAGATTTAAGTCGTAGCTCTCAAAAAAAAGTTCCCTCTTTACAAGTTGAACAAGGACATGAATGCTTTTTACTTGTTGGAATCACATAATTCAGGTAATCACAATATGACATGAACGCAGCTTTTATCTTGTGTTTGGTCTGTCTTGATATACAGACAAGTCAGTGTGGTAAATCACACAGGTGGTACCTGGACCTGTAAACAGCACGAGTAAGGCATCGGACAGACACTCAATCATCCACAAATACTTCACAAACATTGGTCCTTCAGCCTCGTTTTACACCTTCAATCTCTCTTTTTTTTTTAAGGACACTTAAACAGACATCTATACAAGCTTGTTAAATCTGACGTCATGTTTCTGGGTCCAAATTATTTGACAATTAAAAAAAAAAATGTAAATATCAGATGCTAAAAGCTAACAACAGATCATATAAGAATATATATACACTGAAAAAAAATGATTAATTGGATTTACAAAGTTTTTTTTTTAAGGTAAGTTGTTTATATGGACAAACAATTTATATGGACTGAATTTAAACAAATTAAATTTAGTAATGTTCAACTTAATTTTTTTGTTTACATTCAACCCATATAAATTGCTCGCAACCACTTACCTTAAAAAAATTGAGTAAATCCAACAAATAATTTTTTTTCAGTGTGCTGTACTATTATTGAAAAGCATGATCGTAATGTTTCAGAAGTGAATAAAATATTGGCATATGAAACGCAGTCAATTTTTCCTGTAATGAGTAGAAGTTTGAACCCAGAAACAGTATCCCACACATCAAAACTTAACAAGCGGATGGACTTGGGAGTTGAGGACTGACTTGTGAATGAATAACAAGAGCCGTTTTTCTACCGGCACACGATTCGCTTTGATCACAAGCTCATCAAATCAAGTTCAGAATATTTAAATATGTAAAGTTAAGGGGTCTCTGATGGGCTTCCAGCAGCTTTTTAGATGAAAAAAAAAATTTCTTAGTCTAACTCATATCCGCTGTTAAACATCCTGTTGAATTAGATCAAAGGTAAAGATCAAAGCTCCGAAAGGGGCTAAACAGCTTGAAAGGTGCACAGGGACACCATGTTGGGAATCACATCCCTCTCTCTGTGTGTGACATGAGTGTTTCTGTATGAACAGCTGAGGGTGACATCCAAAGCCCTCATACATGACAAAATCAGATGGATTCCATAGGAAATACAGCCATATGCCTCTTCCAAACCCGTGCAGGACTGAAAACTATACACCTAGGAAAATACTCGCCACCCCCTGCAAGATGGAGACATGACATACAGGAAAATAAATAAATTAAAAAGACTTTTTTTTTTTGGTCTTGATGTGAGGACAGATTATGGTTTAAATGTTTTTGAAGGTTTGTTTTTTTTTTTAAAGAAATGTTTGCTTTTATTAAGAAAGGATGCATCAAATGGATCAAATGTGACAGTAAAAGTCATGCATATTTAATTTCTATTTTACATAAAGGCTATTCTTTTAAACTGTAAACTATTCATCAAGGCCTTGGAACAATATTTATGCAAAAAATATTAATAGACACAAATTTTTTAAACATTAAAGTCAACCAAACAAAATAAATGTACAACAAAATGTTATGCCTCTTAAAACAATTATACTTCATTTGCCTTCAGCAAATCAACATATTGGAATAATTTTTGAAGGATCATGACACGCTGAGGAATGGATTAATAATGCTGAAATACAGCTTTGGAGGGATTACGAATTGAATCTGAATTAAGTTCAAAATATTAAATTTAATACTATAGAAGTCCAGTTGTGCCTCAGGATCTCCTCTTTATAAATTGCAGCTCTGCAAGTTTTTAATCTCTCAAATTTGCGTTACTGTATCACAATTCTGAGATAAGACACAATTGCAACATATAATTTGTAATTAATAAGTCACAATTTTAGACTGCATATTTAGAACTCAAACTTGTGAGACAAAAACTTGCTGTAGAATTATTCCTATTATTAAGATAAGCAGTCATAATGATTTTATTTTTATACCATGACAGAAAAAGCGATTCCAATAAAAACAGTTCTTTTAAATTCCAATACTATTTCACAAATGTAATATTTGACTGTATTTTTGATCAAATAAATGTAGCCTTGATGAACAGTAGAGAGTTTCTTTCAAAAACAACAACAAATTTTACTGAGCCCAAACTTTTAAACAGTAGAGTAATCAAAGGAAACACTGTGAACTTATCCAGTTTTAGGGTCACGGTGACAAAAATAACACGTCATGAACCGGACATAATAATGCTGACCAATCTGAAAACATTGCAAGAGTGTTTACTCTAACAAAGAGAGGATGTACACCAATCAAGCTGTTCTTTCCCTTTAAAGACCGACAAAAAACCTGCAAAATCTGTGCAACTTCTCATTAGTGACCAAACATGGCAGGAACGTTTCATTTTAGCACATCTGAATACTATTCAAGATATCCAGATATTCAAGATTCAGTTTGGTTACACGACTTTAGAGCCTTAAAAAAAAAAAAATCAAGACAAAAGGTGGTGGGTGCAAGAAGACAACGCAAGTTATAAAACCAAACTCCTCTATAGTAGTCACCCTAAAAGCAGGATGACAGGACAATTCTTTGCTTCCAGCTAGTCGAAGGAGAAATGCTCCATTTTTTTGGCCAAACCCACAAGTACAGAGGAATGCAGAAACTTCATCATGGAGAGATGGTCATTATTTCCAGTTGGGTGGGTCGATGGTGCCTGGATGGTGTGCTGGTGTCAACGTTGTATTGTTTTTTTTTGTTGTTGTTGGTAGTGAGAGTTGGCCTTGTATTTGCTTTCCACGCAAACACAAACCAAGTGAACCACACACGGTAACTCCAACAAACAATGGTCAGGTTTCCTGCTGAAGCGGCACTACTGGCCTCCGTTGTAAGCATAGTCCGCCTTGTTGTGCATGATGAGTTTGTTGTCCACAAAGTAGAAGCTGTCTGATCTGGTTTCGTACGGGTGTTCAATCATTAGTCGAACTGTGGGAGGTAGAGAAACCCAGTGTTACGCAGGACAAATGAACAAAGGCACTCTTAGCCATAGGAGAGGTCTGAAATTTGAGACAAGCCTGAGTGGAACGTGTGAGGTGTCAGACAAAGTCGGGTCAATATGTTACTTGTGAGGTAATTGTTTACTATTTGGTGCCAAATTTCTACACTTTTAACTTTTGAGGTAATGTTTTTAAAGCAGGAAACAATCAAAAGAGTTATTAAATAAAACAAACATCACTTAAAAATAAAATTGGTGAAAAATTTATAAATAAATTCTGCTAGTTGGCTAGGATATATTTCTCTATATCATTTAGCTTAGCTTACTGTACTAAAAAAATTAAATGACAATGAAAATGAATAACTAAGCAAAATTTATATATATATAAACTATAACAATAAGATGCAACAAAATACTTAAACATTAGTATTTTTTTGAAGAAAATCATATTTTTAAGAATTAAAGGTCCAGTAAAACAAAAAAAAGGTAAAGTTTTTTTAGATGTTAGTATCAGTATGTTAGTATTCGAGGATATCTAGAGTGTGGTACAAAACAATGACAAAATTCACATTTAGAAGATATAAATGTACATGTAGATATACATGTAGAGCTTGTAGTTTGTCACTTCAGTCTAAATAGATAAACATTTTTTTCACGTCAACTCACTTCAACACTTTTGGCTGTTTTTTAAAGGGGAGGAGCTACTATATGTCCCACCCTCTCTTCGTGCTTCAATTGAGATTACGTCAAACATCGAATAAAAAAAAAAAAGCACATTTTAAAGCCCTTCACGGGATCTAAGGTTATTTTTATTATTGTATTTTTTTTAAAAATAAACAAGATTTAAGTCTTGCGATAAATCTTTCCTAATTTCTAGAATTATCTAGAAGATAATTGTATGAAAATTATGATTAACATACAAAAAAATAATAATTAGTTGAAGTGTATTGGCTTTTAAAAACAATCGAGCAAAAGCATATAGTAAAAGCAAAAAATAACAGCAAAGTAAACCAAATAGAGATGCAACGACTGCAATTTTCTTGGTGGATTTAAAATTTTTTTCGAAAGTTGTCCTGCTGATACTGACTTTTGCTGATTCCAATTGTCTTTCTAATAACTTTATTTAACAGCATATACAAACAAAAAAATAGATTTATTCATTTTTTTTACAAAAAAAAAGAAAAAAAAGATAATTATTTAAAATTAGGCCTATTAACAGTATGGACTAGTTGGAATCTGTCAAATGACCGGCTGTTCACCGGTCAAGCTGGATCATGTAGAAACAAAATTGTCTTTGGCTGGTTGATTGGTGCATCTCTAAAACCAAACCAAACAAACCTAAACTAAAACAAACCAAATAAAAAAAACAAACCACAACAAAACAAGCAAGTTAAGAAGCCCAAAAAACAAAAACAAAACAAACAGTACTATTAGCTAAAAGATCCACACTTTTCATCAAAGGAGTTTTCGATTAGTCAAAGCAAACATCCAGAACACTCACTGAGGTCTTCTGGGAGCTGAGGAAACTCGTAAATATGTTCACACGTGTTCCGACTGTTGGGGATGCAGAAGCCGAAGTCGAAGTCAAAACTCTTCAGGAGGCGGTCTTGAAAATAATGCCTCTCAATCATTCGGAAATTAGTGACTGGTCGATCGCCAACTGTGAACTCCACCCTGAGGAAGTGTGAGGTACAGAAAAAAAAAAGACGTGAAACAACATGATCACCCATCCATTCCCAAATTCTGTTTAGTTTTTCTGTAACTAAATAAGCTCTTAATAGTTCAATAACACCAAAGTAAACCAGACAATATGACAATCATCTACACAAACCCAAGTCTGCTCATGTTTACAACACAACTGAAGGAATCACTGAGGCCAAATCATGATTTATTCATGGCTTCTGTGGGATTGGGCTAAAGACGTTGCTCAAGTGTTTGAGGAGATGACACACAAGGGTCTTTGTTTCTAAACATGAAAGCTGGTCAAGTGAATTTCAGACTCATTGAAGTTTGTTTACACTGCAGAATCCACATGGCTGTGTTTATTACAGAGACTTACGTGGCTCCGACTGTGCGTAACTTAAGGAATGCTGGTGTGAACTGATAGCGAACGAAACGGCCCGCACTGGTGTCAGCGTCTCGGTTTTCATCGTCCTCCTCGTCAAGGTCTGAAAAAAACAAACAAACAAACAAACAAACAAACATTTATTTTAGCTAGTTGTCAAAGCAACATTTCTCAACTTCGCTTAGTTTAAGTTCATGTACTTAAATAGCTAAAAACTTCATATACTCAAAAAAAAAAAAAATGAAGTTACAAAGGAAAAAAATATAATTCAAAATATGGACAAAAACTATAGCAGGGCTTAACAGTTTAACGGTTCTATAAAGTTCCATGCATTTTATTCTTAGGGAAATAGTTTTTTTAATATGAAATCATAAACCTTTTTAAATACAGTTGTGTCGAGAGTTAAATGAATCGATTGTATTAAAACAATTATTTTTTTAATAACTCAACTTAAAACCATCACATTGAAAAGTGGAATTTGTCTACATTATCTTTTGATCTTACATATTAACTTAGCAAAGTGTACCAAAAAAGATCTTAAGCTTAAATGTACACATTTTGCAAAAAAAAACCTTAAAATACATTGTTTCTATGGACATAACCAAACTCTTTAATGAATAGTTTGTTTTTATAGGGGAAAGTTCATTCAACGGGCTGCACGGTGGCGCAGTGGGTAGAACGTTTGCCTCACAGCAAGAAGGTCGCTGGTTCAAGCCTCGGCTGGGTCAGTTGGCATTTTTGTGTGGAGTTTGCATGTTTTTCCCGTGTTCACGTGGGTTTCCCCCGGGTGCTCTGGTTTCCCCCACAAGTCCAAAGACGTGGTATAGGTGAATTGGGTAAACTAAATTGTCCGTAGTGTGTGGATGTTTCCCAGTGATGGGTTGCAGCTGGAAGGGCATCCGCTGCGTAAAACATATGCTGGATAAGTTGGCGGTTCATTCCGCTGTGGCGACCCCAGATTAATAAAGGGACTAAGCCGAAAAGAAAATGAATGAATGAAAGTTCATCCAACAATGAAAATTCTGTCATCATATACTCACCCTTGACTCATTCCAAACCTGTGTGACTTTCTTTGTTTCACCTTGAACAGAAAAGAAGTTTTTTTTAAAAAAGGTGTAAACCTGTAACCATCGACTTCCATAGTAGAAAAAACTAATACTATTAAAGTCGATGGTTACAGGTTTCCAACTTTCTTTAAAAACATCCTCTTTTAGCGTTCAAGAGAATAAAGAAACTCAATGGTTTGGAACCATCTGAGGGTCGGTAAATAAGGAGTACATTTTCATTAATGGGTAAACTATTATTTAAGTTTGATTGTGTCATTTTCAGTGATTCATGGTATTTAGTTATTCCCTCTCATTAAAGTCACTAAGTAAGTCTTTGTCACTTTTGTCTTATTTTCAAATACGTCTTTACTTCAAATTCAATATTGTCATGTGATTTTTCCACTTAGCTGCTTGGTTTGGTTCAGGGCTTGTGACACTTTACTAAGAATTTTTAAATCCCTTTAGGAAAATTAATAGTAAAAATACTTTAAGAACTAGAACTGCTGAATAATGAAGGGACACCAACTCTTTAGTATTCATGATTTAGTACATAAGTGGACTTGAACATACAAAACAAACAAAATACACTGTTTTTTGAGCAACCAATCATCTTGACTCTTGTAGCGGTTCAGGATTACTGATTATACATAGATTTATTTCTTCTGTATTTTGATAAACATTAATAATATCAATAATAATTTGAATTAATATATATGAATGTATGAATTAGTAATAATATTTAGAATTAGTACTTTGGGGCCTAAAAAATACATTTTTGAAAACAGTTTTAACAGTGCATAGTTTTTACTTTTTAAAATTTTTTTTTTTTTTTACAGTATTCAGTTTTCACAAAATCTTTTTTTTTTGCTGTTTGTTTTTGTATTATTTCACAACCAAAACAACAATGGTGGCCTGCAAGACTATGTAAAGAAATGAAATTTTCATAAATGCAAAGGAAACACAGATGACACACATTAAGAGACTGACATTTTACTAGACGATTGTGACGAGTCATGCATAGATGAAAATTTCACAATAAGACAGCATGCATTTAGAAAACAAAATTTCCAATTAATGCACATTTTGGTTTATAATTGTTCATGGGTGAAGTTTCAATTTGTCTCCTACAGTTATCTTTTGTAAAACAAAGTCAAGTTGATGAAAGAACCACTGTGTGATATCATCTATTGGTTTAACTGGAAGACAAAGAAAGGAAACATACCACAGTGTGGCGGTTTGGCAATCTCAAAAAGCACTGTCCCCGTCTCCAGGTCTCTGATCTTAAATCGCGTGAAGTCAATATTGTAGATGTTGTCCTCTAGTTTACACAAATAGTCTGTGGAGGGGAAATGCATCATGCACTTCAATAATACAAGACATGAACACAGTCAGGGTTCATACACATTTTTACTACTAAAATTCCATGACTTTTCCAAGACGTTCAAGTAAATTTTAATGTATACGTGGCAAATAATAAGAAAAACAATGCACGGCCAAATTTATTACACCATATCGCAAAATATGCAGAAATCTATTTAGTTTCAATTTATTTTTATGTCTATATAAAATGTATTTTAATAATGCTTACAAAGCACTAATAATGTAAGAGTATGTTATTGGCCAAGGACAGAAAAGAAAACAACTAACCTATATTCAAGTATACAGATATTTGTAAAAAAAAAAAAGAACATTCCATGACTTTTCCCAAAATTTCTGGGTTTTTCTGTTTTTCCAAAACTTTTCAGGCCTGGAAAAAGCCATGTCAAAATTCCATGACTTTTCCGGGTTTTCCATGACCATATGAACCCCGACAGTAAACGTGTAAACTCTCAGAAAGTAGTTATGCACAAACGTAGTTATAATTATACAGACTACTCAACATCATGCATCAGACAAGACACTCACAGGTCTTACATCTTTTCTAAAATCAAATTTAAGCACTTTTCAAGCACTTTCCTTGTGGATTTTCAAACTTTTCCAGCACATTACAAGTATGGCAAATTACATATTTACATACATACACATACTTCATCACACTTTATCAGATGCTGTTTGTTATATTATTTTATTCTATAGTATAGTATAGTATTTTAAGGAAAATATCTCTCATTTACTCTCTTTAGTAAGATGTATTTTATTTAAATATTGGATTAGTGTAACCTATTACGTAGATGAATTATCACAAAAACAACAGTTACATTTTCATGCAGTTTCAATCACTTTCTCCAAAATCTAAGCACTTTTAAAACCTTGAAATCCCTATATTAAAATTCAATCATTTTCAAGGATTTCCAGCTGCCGTTCGAACACTAACGTTATAAAAACAAATCAAGCCAACGTGCTCTCTGGAAACTTAACAGTTTCATGGATTGCGGCGGGCCTGTGACTTAAGTAAACACATGAACTCTGTGGATGCTGTAATTTGTGATATATGTAAACTGGGAGCCTCTAAAGAGTTGCTAGATGATGCGGGTTTCATAGACCTCTTACCGCGAGCGACTGCGCGGAGTCCCAAAACTTCATCCGGAGTGATGTCTCTGTCCAGCGCCCGCAGCTCTTCCTCCGTTACAGGCCGACGGTCCACTTGATTTCGTCGCGATTTCAGCCGTTTCAGTACGCCGCCTCCGGATTTGCGGTCTCTTGAAGCCGCCGCTGAATCGGAGCCATTAACGGCGGTGGCTGCCGTCTCGTTGCGGGAGCTCTGACTGTTCATCTCTCGGAAATTTCCCTTGTGTTGCTGCGGAGCGCGAAAAGCGTCTCTGTTGAGCTGCTCGACGCTAGATGGCAAGATGGCGTAGCGCGTCACTATGGAGAACCTACGCCGACAGGACTGCGCTCTGATTGGCTGAACGCGTTTGAAAGTTGCTATGGTTACCATAATTTCTGTTTACTTTCTCAAGACTCGCACCGCGAGTTTGCGTCAGAGGTTGTTTTCCTAATTAGTAAAAAGATTTTGTGTTTGAATGTTTTTATTCATGTAGTAGTAATGTGTTTATGCTTTTACATTAATTCATTTAGCATATGATTTTAACCCAAGTTATTTACAAAGTAGGACAACAGAAACAATGAAAACAAGAATAACATGTAAGTTTTTTTTCTCTAAAATGTCCAATGAAAGTAGATGGAATACTAACAGACTGGGGTGCTACTGTTATTACAGGGTCAAGTTTTGACCAAAAAAATTTATTAAATGTATCATTTACCCACCCTTGACCAGTTTGAGTTTTTCGTTCTATTGAACACAGGGGTTGAACACTAAAAGTAGATATTTTGAAGTATGTTGGAAACCAGTCAATAAATACTACTGATATGGTTATTGGGTTTCCAACATTTTTTCAAAATATCTTATTTTGTGTTCAACAGAACCAATAAACCAACCAAAATAGATAAATCTATAAATCAACCAATCAATAAAACAAGTCAAGGGTGAGTAAATGATGACATTATATGGATTTTGTGTAAACTGTCTCTGTATAATTCTGCTGCTCAAGTTGAATTGATAAGGTCATTCTGCCAGTGAGGCTAAAAGTCTTTAAAAATAATTTTGTGCCTTTTTGGGTTAGTACAAGCTGCCCGAAACAGTGAAGCCTGAAGTAGTGAATTGAATTAAATGTGTTGCCTGTGGTTTTTTGTAGACAAATATCAGCACCTTGACTTTGATTCAAGCAGTTATTGGATTTGGAAGCCAAGGTAATTGATGAAAAGAAGAGCATCAACTTTCAACTCTCTAAAAATACTAGTTTTGCTGCCACATTCTGGATCAGTTGCAGAGGTTTAATAGTACTGGCTGGAAGGCCTGCCAAGTGAGCAACAAGCATTACAATAGTCCAGCTTTGAATAAGGACTTGTGCAGCATGCTCTTTTATGTTAGGCCAATTTACAGGATGAGGCAGTTCTAACAGTGTGGTCTGTGAAGTTTAGCTGTGCGTCATTTACACAACTCCAATGTTCCTGGAAGGAATTATGGGCTGGTTAGAACCACAAGCAGTTCTGTCTTGACAAACTTGAGATAAAGATGATGATGTCCTCAGACTTTCAGACACTCTGAGATTTGAGCAGCTACAGTCGAAATTAGACTGCAATGAGAGGTAGATTGAAGTTTTATCTGCTGAAAAGAGTGATATGAGAAATGTCATGTTTCTGAATTACAGTTCCCAGTGATGCCAGAACACAGTAGAAGAGAAGTGGTCTAAGATCTGAGCCCTGAGACACTCCAGTAGCTATATGCTGCATAGGTACCTCACACCTTGAAAGATCTACCTCAGAGGTAAGATCTGAACAACTGTAGCCCAGTTCCTTTATTTATTTTCATTTATGTGTATAAACTGATATTTATAGTAAAACACCCAGGACAATAGGGTAAAAAAAAAAGATAGATATCTAGGCTATAATCTATCATTTTTACCCAGGACAACAGGGTTAAAAAAATAATAGATATTAGCTTAGATATCAGCTAACTGTCTTGATTAATAATTTGTGTTTGCAATATTATACATGGCGTCACGGTGGCGCAGTGGGTAGCACGATCGCCTCACAGCAAGAAGGTCGCTGGTTCGAGCCTCGGCTGGATCAGTTGGCATTTCTGTGTGGAGTTTGCATGTTCTCCCCGTGATCGCGTGGGTTTCCTCCGGGTGCTCCGGTTTCCCCCACAGTCCAAAGACATGTGATATAGGTGAATTGGGTAAGCTAAAGTGTCCGTAGTGTGTGTGTGTGTGAATGAGAGTGTGTATGGATGTTTCCCAGTGAAGGGTTGCAGCTGGAAGGGCATCTGCTGCGTAAAACATATGCTGGATAAGTTGGCGGTTCATTCCGCTGTGGCGACCCCAGATTAATAAAGGGAATAAGCCGAAAAGAAAATGAATGAATGAATGAATATTATACATTTTTAAATATGCAAAACATTATTAAAATGTTATATTAGAGTTAAAGATCTTTAAAGGTGCGATTTTATTCACTATATCAGAAAATACTGTGAAAATAACGTTTTAACAAATTTGTGTCTTAACAAAAAAAGTTACACTTAAAGTGATGGTTCACCCCAAAAACTTGCTTTTAATTGGCTTAGCTTCATGCCCTCCAATGGTGGTTGACTTTTCTTGTTAAAAGATCTTTATCTGAAACTGTAGCCCATGGGCTAAACTCAAAGATCTAAAACTTTTTCTATGTAGACAAAAGGCTTATTTTTCTCAAATATTGTTCACACAATTGTCTAAATGTGTTAGTGACACATCTTCTTTGCCTAGAGCAGGGGTCACCAAACTCGGTTCTGGAGGGCCGGTGTCCTGCAGATTTTAGCTCCAACCCTAATCAAACACACCTGAAGCCGCTAATCAAGCTCTTACTAGATATACTGTATGTATGTTAGACCCAATTCCAACTAAATTACTGAAAGAATTGCTACCTGTAATAGGAGAACCTCTTCTTAACCTCATCAACTCTTCTCTATCTTTAGGCCATGTTCCAAATCCTTTCAAGCTAGCTGTTATTAAGCCTATTATTAAGAAACCACAACTGGA
>CAIGQV010017835.1:4619210-4657074 GCA_903798115.1 Danio jaintianensis | reverse complement strand
CTTTTCGTGGGACTCAGACGGCTGCTCCGGCAGCACTGGGGAGTCACACGGCTCTGCCAGCCCTTCATGGGACTCAAGTGGAGGCTCCAGCCTCTTGTGGGACTCAGACAACTGCTCTGGCAGCACTGGGGAGTCGCACAGCTCTGCCATCCATTCCTGGGGCTCGGAAAAAAAAAAATCGTGAACTTGACTGTCGAGGATAGGCACGGAGCTTGAGTTTGGCTTTCCTCCTCTTGCTCTCCTGGGGTTCCTCCTCCACAACTGAAATAGCGAAGGAAGAGCCCGACAACAAAAGGGCAAACTCCATGAATACATATAGACCCCAGTCCTCAGTCCCAGTATAGACCCCAGTCCTCCTCACGTTACGGTATTGGAGACGGGACAAAAGGTGGGTAGGATCCATGTGCATTTATTGATGAGACGTCATACAAAAACAGGACATCAGGGAAAACCAAAGTAACAAAATAACAAATAACAAAACAATAAACTAAGACCGGGAACTAAGACATAACATAAGCAAAACATACCATACAATACAATACCAACTAAACAAGACAACTGAGAACAACAAACGACTGAGCAAAGACTAGAAGGGTGCAGGGTGTATAAATAGTCCAAACAATGAGTAGTGATCGGATGCAGCTGTGTGTGTGATGAGTGGAAGTGGAAACCGGGTGTGTGTGGCGGAATGATGGGAATTGTAGTTTGTGATGATTTGTAGTTCACCAGCGATCTCTGAAGTCCTTGATCGCTGGTGAACATGACAGTTTTCCTCAGGGTGCTCCGGTTTCCCCCACAAGTCCAAAAACATGTGGTAAAGGTGAATTGGGTAAGCTGAATTGTCCGTGGTGTATGTCTGTGAATGAGTGTGTATGGATGTTTCCCAGTGATGGGTTGCAGCTGGAAGGGCATCCGCTGAGTAAAACATATGCTGGATAAGTTGGCGGTTCATTCCGTTGTGGCGACCCCAGATTAATAAAGGGACTAAGCCAAAAAGAAAATGAATGAATAAATAAATTGCACAAATTAAAAATGGTCAAAATGACTGCCTCTGTAGTTCGTGTTATTCTGGTGTATGTTTACATAGAAAAACTATGGAAATGCAGAAAGCAAAAAGTCATTTGGGAATGGTGATTTTTTTTTATGGTGATTAATCACATAATTTTTCACAGAATTCTGCAATTAACTCAAAAATAGTGTTTTGTGCACTTTTTTAATGTTTTGGTATATGAAAAAAGTGCAATAACACAACTGAAGTGTTTTTATAGTAGTATTTAAAATATCTTTTAAATTAAATAGTAATGTAATCAAATTAAATTTAAAACCAAAGTTATATACCATTTTAATATATAATATATATATATATATATTTAATATATCTACCATTACTCATACCAATTTAGTGATAATTAAAGGTGCTGTATGTAAGTTTTTGACTCTTCTAAAACATAAAAATACAATAATATGTTGGCAGATATTTAAGAAACATGCTAAGTGAACATACTTGTTTATCTGAAAAACAATGCTGAAGTCAGTTATTCTGCTTTGAAAAAGTGAGTTACGTGCCGGAACGCTGTCTTTGTTTTGGTTCTTTTAACCTGCCCACTGCCAGTTTAGCCAATTATATTTCAGCACCCCGGGTTGCCTTGTTGGAAAACTACGTATTTCATTCATTCAGTCAGAAAGGCTCTCAAAGCATGCGTCCACGACCGAAATGTAACCTCCAGTGGACAGTAGCAGACTCCGAAATGAGACCCACACTCTCAGAAATAAAGGTACGGGAGCTGTCACTGGGGTGGTACCTTTTCAAAAGGTACACATTTGTACTTAAAGGGTCCATATTGGTATCTCAAAGGTATATATTAGTACCAATTTTTTTTAAGAGGAACACTTTTGTACTTTTTAGGTAGTAGTATGTACCCTTGAGGTATTAATATGGACCTTTTAGGTACAAATTTGTACCTTTTGAAAAGGTACCACCCCAGTGACAGCTCGCGTACCTTTATTTCTGAGAGTGCAGATTCAGAGTTCCACATTAGGTTATTAATTAGCAAATAATATAAATATTATGAATGTAAACATTAGGTGAGCAGGTTACATTGTAACCTTGTGTCCTAACAACACAGTACATGAGGAGATTTGCAGTGATAAGCAATTTGGCTGTTTGTACCAGAAGAAACACGACAGAAATTCAAATACAGCCATTCAGAAGCACAGAATATGCACTCACTTACGAAATGGTAAGGTTTATAATCTAATTAATACATATTAAACCTCTTTAACATTATTAATTGTAGATGCTGATTTCACTGATTTGCATTATTTCACAGTTCTAAAGTTCAATTTTAAACGGTTTATTTCATTTTCAAGATCTGAGGTGAACTATCTTCTGCTGCTTTCAGTAGTATGGCAATAAAAGTAATGTAAAATGACATTCAAACTCACATTGTTAGCATTTAACACTGAATAAAGCACATGAGGTATACCTGAGGTGATCATGTCATCAAATCTTCTGTTCTTCAGCTGCAAAAAATAGAAACCGTTTCTAAAATATAAATTCCAGGTATTGGTTAGGACAGAAACTCCTTTTAATATGAAAATATTCATTCTACCGTGTGCCGTTGCTTTTATTTAGAACACGATTTAAATTAGCCTTAAATCAGAAGTTAGGCTTGATGACTTACTCCTCTTGATTCCATCAATCTGGCAACCTGCACTTGCGTGTTTTGATCCAGGAATGCAATACCTAGTTCAACCACTGGGTGTCAAACTTACATACCGCACCTTTAAGTGATCATTACATCAACGGTTCTCAGTTCTTGTTCTTGCACCACACTGTTCTCAGATATCCAGCTTGATAGATGAGAGCTTTATGCATTAAATGTGTTCAGACTGGGTGTGCCTTACACATCCTGAAAAGTGAAGCTGCAGGTTCTTTAATTGCCCCCTGATTGTGGATGCAGTACAGGTCATAAATTACACCTTCTACAGTACATGTAACCGAATGGGACTTCAGTCCAAAAAAAGACACTTCCAATAAAATCTTCTGAATGACGGTTTGCTCATTTAAGGCAGTTGTTAGCACAATGATATAGGTTCAGGTGTTCATTTATTCATATATATATATATATATATATATATATATATTTATTTATTTATTTATTTTTTGTGATGAGTTTGATTTTAACAGAATGTATTAAAAGAAAAGAACAGCAATTACTGTAAGAAAGAATGCAACTAAAAAATAATAGTGAGTGTAGAGGCCAGTTTTATGAATGACTCTCTCACACTGTGATCTTGATCAGATGTTCTTCCACTTTTTCACAGTTCGCTAACTGTAGTGAGTTTATTAGCTATAAATTTGTGGCTAAAGATTTTCCAGAGATTTATTTTAGTCAGGTTTAGGTCAGGACTCTGGGTTGCCATTTCATTATTTCAGAGTTTTCAGGAACTGCTTTAATTTTTGTAATTCGTGCATTTTTGGAACACTTTAAAAATATATGTCTGTAAAGATGTGGGTTAAAGTGATCATGTGCATTAAGGATTCAACTTTTATTTTCAAGGTTTCAACTTCTCAGACCACAGTGTGTCCACAGCAGAAAAGAAGACATTGACATATCATCGTATCGTAGAGGCGTTTCGCTTTGCTTATGCCAAGAGGAGCAAACTAGGAGACCCACGTTACCTCAACATCACAGACGTGAGTTCCACTATCTCTACATATTTCAATTTTGTTTTGTGCCACACACAAGGATTTAAAGGTGATCTCATGCAATTTAACTCAAGATCTGTCAAGTGGTTTAAAGAGTCCTTTATAATAATGTCTGTTAGCAGACAATATTTTCCCAAGGCCTCTAACTGTACAGATTTTATGCACCTGTGAGTTCAATGGCCTCTTGTAAATCTCTTTTCAATTATCTCCTTTCCCAGCTCATCCACAACATGACCTCAGACTACTTTGCAGACAACATCAGGAGTAAAATAACAGATGACACTACTCACCCAGACAGCTACTATGATCCAGAATACTTTGTACCCGATGACCACGGAACAGCTCACCTGTCAGTCATCGCAGAGGATGGGAGCGCAGTGGCCGCAACCAGCACCATCAACCTTTAGTAAGAAAAATGGTTCTCTGTTCTCATAAAAGAAATGTGATACATGGAAATATGTGCAAATTACATGTATGACATACAAGTTCATATTGGGATTTCACATACATATAAAACGTCATATATGCAACATTCATTCATTCATTTTCTTTTCGGCTTAGTCCCTTTATTAATCTGGGGTCGCCACAGCGGAATGAACCGCCAACTTATCCAGCATATGCCCCGGATGCCCTTCCAGCTGCAACCCATCACTGGGAAACACCCATACACTCATTCACACACATACACTATGGACAATTTAGCTTACACAATTCACCTATAGCGCATGTGTTTGGACTTGGGGGAAACCGGAGCACCTAGAGGAAACCTACGTGAACACAAACATGCAAACTCCACACAGAAATGCCAACTGACCCAGCCAAGGCTCGAACCAGCAACCTTCTTGCTGAGGCAACAGTGCTACCCACTGCACCACTGCGCTACCCATATATGCAACATATATTTCAAAATATTGCAAAAATGGCTGTTTACATGATTTGTATATATTGCCATATATCAGATTTCTATATGGATTACTTTTTAAAGCACTGTTGTATGTTAGTCTGAATTCCCGAGGAAAAAATAAACTGTTTGTTGTTGATACCAAAAACTGTAATTGGACCTCAGGGGAAATACTCTGTTTTTGTTCTCTTCATTTTGATCTGATTGTCTTGATCTTTATTTTTTCCCTCT
Organism: Danio jaintianensis; assembly: GCA_903798115.1. Classification (NCBI taxonomy): domain Eukaryota; kingdom Metazoa; phylum Chordata; class Actinopteri; order Cypriniformes; family Danionidae; genus Danio; species Danio jaintianensis. Next base: position 4,652,230 of record CAIGQV010017835.1, on the reverse strand, counting down.
CTCTCTCTCTCTCTCTCTCTCTCTCTCTCTCTCTCTCTCTCTCTTTCACAGTTTTGGCTCAAAGGTGATGTCACGCTCAACTGGCATTATATTTAATGATGAGATGGATGATTTCAGCTCTCCTTATATTACCAATGGTTTTGGTGTTCCCCCTTCACCCAACAACTTCATTCAGCCAGGTGTTTTCAAGTTCGAAGCTTAAAATACACTCACCGGCCACTTTACCAGTAGTGGAAAGAGTACTAAAAAAATCATACTCAAGTACAAGTACTTTCAAAGAAATGAAGTAATGAAGTGCAAGAGTAAAGGTATCTGTTGTAAATACTACTCAGAGAATGAGTAAGAAGTATCCGTTCCAAAAGTGAAAAAATCGTTAGAAATAGTGAATATAATAAATAAATAGTGAACATGTGAGATCAATTTAAAGTGAGAACACATTACATTAATGTAAGCAATAATAAGCAAACAGAAAGCAGGTTGATGTGTTTACATGAATTCTGTTTAACCTAAGGTGCAAAAATCTAGCTGTGACGATATGTTATTGCTTAGGCCATGTCCACACTAATACATTTTTTTTTTAAATGCATATTTTTCTCTTCGATTTGGAGACACTATCCACACTGAGAAGGCATTTTTGGGAAACAAAAACGTATCTTTTTGAAAACGCTACCCAAAGTGGATAAATTTAAAAATGCCATTTTCGTGTTGCAGTGTGGATGATTAAGAATGATTTAGTCATGTGACCAATTCAGCTTGTAAAGTAGATATTTTGGATGCTGTTCATTTTGACAGCTTTATTAAAGATTAATGTCACTTTGTACATGCTCCATATGGCCTCTCTTCAAAGGACATGGAATGTTTACTGGGAGCTATTGTTCAGTGGCAGAAGCAGACAACAGTTTTTCTGCAATGTTTCAGAATGGAAAGTAAATAAAGGTCTTACATCTGTGCACAAGTGCGATACATGAACAAAAGTCTTTTCAGTCATTTTTGTGTGGATGACGATAGTATGGACACTATTTTTAAATGTATCGGGATTAGTGTACAGTCGTGGCCAAAAGTTTTGAGAATGACACAAATATTAGTTTTCACACAGTTTGCTGCTAAACTGCTTTTAGATCTTTGTTTCAGTTGTTTCTGTGATGTACTGAAATATAATTACAAGCACAAAAGGCTTTTATCGACAATTACATGACATTTATGCAAAGAGTCAGTATTTGCAGTGTTGGCCCTTCTTTTTCAGGACCTCTGCAATTCGACTGGGCATGCTCTCAATCAACTTCTGGGCCAAATCCTGACTGATAGCAACCCATTCTTTCATAATCACTTCTTGGGAGTTTGTCAGAATTAGTGGGTTTTTGTTTGTCCACCCGCCTCTTGAAGATTGACCACAAGTTCTCAATGGGATTAAGTTCTGGGGAGTTTCCAGGCCATGGACCCAAAATTTCAACGTTTTGGTCCCCGAGCCACTTAGATATCACTTTTGCCTTATGGCACGGTTCTCCATTGTGCTGGAAAATGCATTGTTCTTCACCAAACTGTTGTTGGATTGTTGGAAGAAGTTGCTGTTGGAGGGTGTTTTGGTACCATTTTTTATTCATGGCTGTGTGTTTGGGCAAAATTGTGAGTGAGCCCACTCCCTTGGATGAGAAGCAACCCCACACATGAATGGTCTCAGGATGCTTTACTGTGGGCATAACACAGGACTGATGGTAGCGCTCACCTTTTCTTCTCCAGACAAGCCTTTTTCTAGATGCCCCAAACAATTGGAAAGGGGAAAATATGACTTTGCCCCAGTCCTCAGCAGTCCATTCGCCATACTTTTTGCAGAAGATCAATCTGTCCCTGATGTTTTTTTTGGAGAGAAGTGGCTTCTTTGCTGCTCTTCTTGACACCAGGCCATCTTCCAAAAGTCTTCGCCTCACTGTGCATGCAGATGTACTCACACCTGCCTGCTGCCATTCCTGAGCAAGCTCTGCACTGGTGGCACTCCGATCCCGCAGCTGAATCCTCTTTAGGAGACGATCCTGGCACTTGCTGGACATTCTTGGACGCCCTGAAGCGTTCTTAACAAGAATTGAACCTCTTTCTTTGAAGATCCTGTAAATTGTTGATTTAGGTGCAATCTTAGTAGCCACAATATCCTTGCCTGTGAAGCCATTTTTATGTAACGCAATGATGGCTGCACGCGTTTCTTTGCAGGTCACCATGGTTAACAATGAAAGAACAATGATTTCAAGCATCACCCTCTTTTTAACATGCCAAGTCTGCCATTCTAACCCAATCAGCCTGACATAATGATCTCCAGCCTTGTGCTCGTTAACATTCTCACCTGAGTTAACAAGACGATTACTGAAATGATCTCAGCAGGTCCTTTAATGACAGCAATGAAATGCAGTGGAAAGTTTTTTTTCAGGATTAAGTTAATTTTCATGGCAAAGAAGGACTATGCAATTCATCTGATCACTCTTCATAACATTCTGGAGTATATCCAAATTGCTATTATAAAAACATAAGCAGCAACTTTTCCAAATTCCAATATTTATGTAATTCTCAAAATCTTTGGCCACGACTGTATATATAAATACAATGACCAATACTATGTTCTCAACCTGATTTTAAATATCCTCTTATAAATGAGTCTATTAAAATGACCTCATTTAAAAAAAACAAAAAAAACAAAAAAAACTCAAAGCCAGTTAGATAAAATAGCACATTTATTAAAAAGAAACAGCATTAATCTGCAGTTCCCACTTCAGAAGCCTTCAGTAAAGACAGTGTGGAGGAAACCGATCCAATACTATTTCAGGTCCCATGTTCTCTTCAGTTGTGAGGGAGGAGGGTCAAGAGGGGACAGGTAGTTTAACATGACTAACATTAACAGAGAAACTGCATCCCTCGCAAACGCAGCAGATTGTGTGGCATGATGCAATACAAGTTTATGAAGGAGGGCACAATGAAAGGCCTCCGTGTGGTCTTTGGCTATTGTCCAAGAAGTTGCACATTTGTGAAGGACAAATCAAACACAACATTACTGTTTTTCAGATGGCAAAACAATGAAAAAAAAAAGCATGCAGAAATAAGAACAGAAAGCACAAAATGGTAAAGCACATGAGGATGTATTCAAATTTAAGGCAACAAGGAATCAAAAGTACACAATGCATAGCAAAAAAAAAAAATAATAAAAAAATAAAATAAAATTCACACAAACAAACAAACGCTTTTAAAACAACACCAGGAAGTGCAATAGTAAAACACTCATCATAAAACGTAATCAATTCAAAAGATCCTGAGGAAATAAAAACAACTAATTTCTGGAAAATAAAGTCTTTTAATATTTTTAATATTCAACCCATTTGCTTAAATTATACAACATAAACAGAAAAATCCCACTGTAAATTAACCTCTTTCTGACAATCGTCAGTGTGTCAATGTGGCTGCAAATCAAGTCAAATCTGTAATCATCTAAAACCAAAACAACTCAAGGCCGCCACTTAATCTAGGCAAAATATATAAAAACCCAAACACCCCAATAGCCATTATGGAAAAAAAAAAAAAAGGAGCAATAATATTCCGGCAAGAAAAATAACCGTATGGCACAACAAAACCAAGTACCTTACATACACACATGCACCGTGTGAAAGTCTTTAAGAAAATGCAAACGACTTTGGCGACAAAAACTCCACGACTCTGACAAAAAAAAAAAAAAAAGGTGCCTTATGATTGTTTTCTATTTAAAAAAACAAACAAACAAAAAGCAAATAAAGGCAAAGCCTGTCCTTTCATCCAACTTTTGAGAAGGTGAAGGCATTGTTTGTAAGTTTTCATGAAAGAAACTGTGAAATTGCAGCACTCGCACCTCAAACAGTGCAGTGACACGAGTATGAGATTCTGATCTGATGTTTTAGCATTGTCTCGCAACGCTAAGTCACATTTTAAGGCAGGCTTGCTTGAGCAAAACAAAGAATAAAAGGGAAAGACACGAGGATGCAGAGGAAAAGTACTGCAAAAAAATAGCAAGACAACAAATGTAACCCAAAACATGCTGAGAAAAAGACGGATGAGGCAGAATGCAAATGTTGATGAAAGCAATGAAATTTGCCATCTTGAATACAAAATTCATTCTTTTGCATCCATACTTCACAGTGTATGGCGGGCATGTGTCTGTTGAACTATTTCTCAACCATTTTCATTCCCCCACCACAAACACGATGGTGGTTTTCAGACTGACGCAAATCCATGTTTCTTTGGTGGCACTGGTAAAAATCAAGAGACAACTAACAATGGCCAAAAGAAAAAAAAATGTCAAAATGACAAAATGTAATGACTTGTGAGCATCTATACTTCTCTAAATTGTGTTATAAATCATCGAGCCCTTTTGCAATGTTAATTAAGATGCCATTATTCACATTAACCAACCGGGTGCTGTAGCGGTGATGTCAAACCCCAGAAACTCACCGCTGACTCCCAAGTAATTAAAGGAACGCTTCACGGTTTTTGGAATATATTATTTAGCTTAGCTTAGCATAAATCATTGAATCGAATTAGACCATTAGCATCTCTCTCAAAAAATGTTTAAAGCTTGACTCCTCTGTAGTTACACTGTTTAAAGAGACTAACAGAAAATGAAAAGTTGTTATTTTCTAGGTCGATATGATGCTGGAATGAGTATAGTTCCTAGCCATATTGACCGATAAAATAGCAACTTTCATTTTCCATTGGTCTTAGTACACGACGTAAGTACAGAACCCTTTTTTTTATTTATTTTTTTGTCTATGAAGTTGTAAAATGAGTCTATTTCCAAAAAATAAGTGGGGTGATCCTTTAAAACTCATAGGAAAATCATGAGTAATTTAATAACTTGAAGATACTTGATGCTTTGTTCTAAAGTGTGAATTACACACACTCAAATGCACATTCTGAAACAGTAGTTTATGTTAAACAACATATGTTTCTACTATGTAATTAGATCAAAACATCTGCAGTTTCAGTGTGTGCAGTTCAGTTGTAGAACAAAATATTCAGGTATCGTCAAGTTATGTTAACCACAGACCATATTTCACTCATCAATTAAAACTTGAGGGAACCAGTAGCATTTCTCAATCTTGACGTCACGATTGCAGTACTCGAATTACTATCCTAGACATCATGACACTGGGGAAATTGAGGGTATTTGACACCGTAAAAAGCACTTTAGTCCAATACAGGACCCAAAAGACCCTTTGTTACGATCTCATGTTCCCACCCAAAAAGGGCAGCAATTATACGCTCTTCAAGAGAAAGAAATACCAAAAGCACGCTGTTATTCAGACACCAAATTTCCCCTCTAAATGGAAAAAAAAGAATTCATGTCTCCTTTGTGCAGCTGAAGATTGAAAATATTGAAACATTGCGACCGAAGAATGAGAAAGCAGCTCACCAGACAAATTTGAATAAAGAGTTAGTTCAACTTAAAATGAACATTGTCATATTAACCCACTCATGTTGTTCCAAACACATAAGATTTTGATCAAATTCGGAACACAAATTAAGATATCTTATGAAATATAAGAGATTTCTGTACGTAAATTGAAATTGTTCATGCAAATATTCTACATGTCAAAACATTGATCAGTGAACATAAACAGAAACTCAACCAAACCTGCTTGACACACAAGAATAAACTTCACTAGATTTTGAATAAGTCAAAATTAAATCTGTAAATCATATAAAATGATTGTATCTCGTCAGAAGACTTATTTTTTGCTGTCAATTTTGGGTGAACAGACTTCAGTGTTGAGACCAAAATCTCTAAAATTGTATTAAAATATATGACTAGTGTTCCAAAAAATATAAATATATTGTATTTGAAACAAAATGAGGGTGAGTAAATGATGAGAGATTTTTTATTTTGAATTGAACTAACGCTTTAAATTATAACAACAACAAAAGAAGATGCAGAAAATGTAGGATAGACGCTTGTATGAGTGTAAGGGAAATAAAAAGTGAGGAAAATAAAACAAAGGAGATTCAGCCCAAAAATTTAGATTTGCTGTCGATTTACAAGATCTAGGTGACTTTTTGTCTTCAGCAGAAAATTAAAAAAGAATTTCAACTGAAATGGTGGTTCACCATTTCATAAAAGTAAGTCATAAAATGGAACTGATGCAACTGCTGCTGGCACTTTAAGAGTAGAAACCAAACAAAACAAAATGAATCCCTGTGGTGGTTCCTAATGATACTGTGGGTGAAGTCTTATGAAGTGTCAGTCTGTGCAAGAAACATAAGATTATGTTCAAAATTATTCTTAAACATGTTCAGATTTGCTTCATAAGAGCTCAATATACTGTCCGGAGCCACGTATTCATTTTGCTTCACCTGTATAAGTTTTATTTTACTCTCAAAGTGCTGATAGCTATTGACTTGTACTTTTAATAAAATTCTCAAATTCTTCCTTAATGTTTTACTTAAAAGGATTGTTTGCCCAAAAATGAAAATTGTCATAATTTACTCAACCTTTACTTGTTCCTATTGATCACAAAAGATTTTGGAAACCCGTAACCATTGACTTCCATAGTTTCCAACATTCTTCAAAATATCTTCTTTTATGTTCAGCAGAGTAAATGAGGACAATTAAAATCTTTGGGTGAACTATCCCTTTAAGAAGAAAAAGGGTCACAAAGATTACATAAATTAGCATCCAGAAAATCTTCATATTTGAGAGAACTATTAATTTAATAACCCTTTACGATCTGCTGCTGAGGTGCATTAAGCAAATTAAATCAAAACAGCTCCTGATAACTCTCGTACCATTTCTGCCTCCAACAAGGAGGCTAAAAATAATTGTAAAACAATCAAACAGAAACAAAACAGCAACAGCAGATCAACACCACAGCTGATAAAAAAAAAAAAGCTCCAAACCAATAACTTTACCACGTGATCTAAGAGTTTCTCTACCTCAGAATCACCTGCCAGACCAGACAAACCAGGTTTATAAAGCGGTTATTCCTGCCGCAAACTTATGTGTGTTTATGCGTGCGCATTTCAATCGGTACCTCTCAGATCTCCTCAGACTAAAACTGCTATTAAATGTGTACAAACACAAGTACAACACACACACAAAATGAACTCTCCCTCCAAATCCTTACATTTTCTGGGTCTCCTCTTTCAAAAACCAGCAATACCTCAAACCTCCTTGTTTCTGCAGGTCTCTCGCCTGTCTTTTGCTCTCTCTCTGTCTATCTGTTATAACGTCAGTCTGTTTTTGTGCCTGTCCCGCGGCTGTGCGTCAAACCCCCCACCCCTCCACAGCCTGATGTCCTTCCGCCCGTCTGCCCTCACGTTCACTTGTTCCCCCTCACAGGCGGCAGAGGCAGAAGAGGGTTGGGATGAAGACCCCGAAAGCCACTAGTATAGGGAACATCAGGCTGCTGTTGTCAGTGGCGTAGGGGTTGGGGGTTCGCGGACCGGACCGAACTGGGTTTTTGGGAGCAGTGGAGGCGCTCTTCTTTTCGCCTTCTGGCCCCTCGCCCTCCTCTTCTTCTTCTTCCTCTTCCTCTCGCTTTTCCAGACCAGGATGAGGCTGCAGTTTTGGCACATCTGAGAAACAAAACAGTGGTTATTAGGAAGATAATATGGAATAAAAACAGTAAAAATAGTAGGATGTCACTTGCAAAATAGTGGACCTAGAAAGAAAGAGAGCATTTTTTCTAAACAAGTTTTATATATATATGTTATATGTTTTTTCTGTATTTTTATAATTTTTTTGTGTTTTGATGGTTAAAATAAAATTAAGCACATTAACTGAAATCATGAAACAATTTATTAAAAGCTAACAAAAATAAAAACTTCAGGGCACTAAAAATTTTGTTTTATATTTCCCTAAAATTAGATTTACTTATTCGAATACTAAAAGTTTTGTTGCTGTTTTCATTTTTTTTTTTTCTAGATTTTGTTTAATGGTTACATTAAATTGTAATAATTAATAAACATGTATAATTAATTCAAATCATGAAATGTATACAATTGAAAAATATATACTTAAATGTTTTAGCAAAAATTGCAATAGCCATGTGAAATATATATATTTTTAATATATTTTATATTATGTTTTTTTCCCCCTCCAAATTGGTTTCTTTCTCCCTGTTGCATTTCTATTTCCTAATTTTACATTAATGATTAAATTAAACTGTAATAATCGACAAACATGTCTAATTATTAGAAAGAGTTAAAAAAAATTATGCTTTTAGGGCACTAATTCTAATAGTTTAGTTTTTCCCCTGAATTTATTTGCTTTAATTTAATTGAATTGCAGACATTAAAAAGCATTTCAAATGTATTGAAAAATTGCTAGACTTATAGACTTTAACAACAAATTATTAAATGCTATAATAATAATAATAACAACAATAATAATAATAATAATAATAATAATAATAATAATAATAAATCCTACATTCAGTTTATATTTTCCCAAGTTCCATGTTTCGTGTTTTAAAGTTCCTGGAATTATTGTCTTAGTTTAATTGCAATTGCTTAAAAAGAATTAAAAAATAAAAGTTAATTCAGTGAAAGCTGTACAAATTCTGTGCTAATTTGTCTGTTTAAATTCTTTTATTTCAATTTGAATTACTGTTAAAATAATTTTAAATATGTGAAACTTGTTACAAATACAATAACTATACAATTTTAATAATAAAATGTCTCTACATCACATGTACTTGAGTATATTTATAAACACAAGTCTGTATAGTTTTATTCAATATACAGTCCTACTTTTGAATTATTCATCCAAAATTACACTGCAAAATTCCATTTCATAACTGGACTTGGCGACCCTGTCTACATTTTTGATATCACAGAAATCATAGGGCCCTAAAAGAGGGACGATGTGCAACTCAACCAAACCCAGGGGTCCATCTTACCCTCTAGTTTGCCCTTCATCACATATAGAGCACATATCTTGGGGTTGTCATAGTAACCCTGTGGACACAAGAGATGGATAGATTATGGTTCACCGTTTACAGCGGATGAATGCATGCAAACTCATGGAGAAAATATGTAAATCCATTCCAATATATTCCATGTGGTGTTTGGCCTGAAGGGCTTCTAACAGTGAATAAAAGACAAGGAAGGTCAGTGGCTCTCGGCAGCATCGGTTTTGGCTTTAAATAAACAAATAAATACAAACAAACATTTATTTTTCTCTGTAATGACTTCATTTTAAAATGTTGAATATAACTGTATTAATCAAAACGTCTAAATAATTAATTACATAAAACTTAATTTAACAACAACTTAAAAAGTGTTTATTTTTCTTAAAGATCAATCAATATAGAGTTGAAAGTATCATAGTTCCGCTGAAAACATGAAGTGGCACAACTTTTTTTTTTTCATTTAAATAATAAGAAATGTTTTTTGACCAGCAAAAAAAAAAAAAAAAAAAAAAAAAAATATATATAGTATAATGAGTATAATGAGTAAAGGCTGATTTATACTTCTGCGTCGAGTGAAGTATACTTCTTGCGCATAGACGTGCGTTTACATTTCTGCTGTTTGTGTTGCTCTGCAATAACACTTCCGAAACACTAGCTAGCAGTAGGTTTTTATGTTCCTCTGTGTTGGGTTTCTTCACGGGTGTTTTTTTTTCTCTTTTTTCTGAATGCTACCTTAAATGTACAAGTAGCTAAAACTCGCTCATTCAGAGGCGGGAACCGGCAGATGTGCAACAACTTTAATCTTAAGGTAAACACAAAACAAATGTTTCCATCTGGAGCTCCTTCACGGGACTCTACACTTGTAAACAATCGCTCCATCGGACTCGTGGCTCTCAGCACCGCCCACACTTGTCACTGCTACCGAGCCGACCAATCACAGAGCTTGCACTACACGTCGTTAAGACACTATTTTTTACATTTTTTGAAAGGTGTGCATTAGCATCAGCCACGGCAAGGGCTATGCGAAGTCTGCGCCAGACCATACACGTGCGCTTGACGCAGAAGTATAAATCAGCCTTAAAGATGCTACAAATTCATTTTAGGAATAATATATGACATTTTTAAATACATTAAACAGTTCAAAATAATTGTTTTTTATTTTAATGTTTTTGTAGCAATTACAATCAAAATAAATCCAGAACCAATTCAAGATATGAAAAACAAAGTCCTGCGTGCATTTGTGTTTTTTAAATTTTGTTTATAAGATATGAAAAAATAAAAGATGACACATTTTTTGATGTCTCATCTTTCACTAGCAGAAAAACGAACCACTGGAGGGATGTGGCTAAGCATAGTTCGCCCAAGCAGTCAAACTGACATCATCAGAAAAGGACTGCCATTCCAGAGCAGAAGCAAATGGTCAGATTTTGATTAAAGATTAGCAAAAGAAAATGTTTTTTTTTTTTTTTTTCCTTCAGTCGATTGACTTGCACAGATTAAATTTTCACCCTAATCAGCCACAGGAGCGTTCGAACTCGATGCTTGTTATCAATAGTAATGCCGCGTTTTTTGTGCGCCTGCAGCGTAGCGAGGTGCTGAGTGAGTGATTTATTTTCCAGAATATATTTGGCCCAAATCAATGAAAAGTCACACAAGTCAGGATTCGGCTCAAAAACATACATTGTAACTTTTAATTTCATGCAGACTTTAAATGAGAATGATACATTTTATCTGATGACTGACAGAGATGTTAATGTGTTGTGCTGCATCCTCATATCCATTAATGACGTCTTCCCTCTGGATTGCCATCATGCTCAATGTACAGAGACAGAAACCCCACTAGCCAAAAAAAAGTCTGCTGTTTACATTAAAAAAACAGAGCAGCTTTGAAATAATCAATTAAATTGCACTATGGGAACAAATAAAATGCTCCAAGCCACCACAATTAGTTTTGACAGAATCCATCTTCTTGGAAACTCGAGTGTCTGTGTGTGTGTGTGTGCGTGTGTGTGTGTGTGCATGTAACTGGATAACAACATCACCATTTCCAATCAATGTTCCTTCAGCAAGGAGGAACATAAATAGCATGCCTTATCAGATTGATCAATGTCTGCTTTATTCAATAAAAGATGACTGCATAGCCATCACAAAAAGACTTGTGTTCGCTTTTAGAGATTTTACTGTGTTGAAGCGGAAACCACTGACTTTGTTAACTTTGTTCATTTAAAAAAAAAAAAAAAGCATCTTGTTGGATTGGTAAAATCTATATTACTGTATTCAACAAGGATACATTAATTTGATTAAAAAAGTCAGTAAGCAAAACAAGCAAACCGAATGAACTAAACAAAATGTATGCTAGTTTCACTAAAATATGAAGCGCCACAACCTTTTTTTTTTTTTTTTTTTACTGCTGTTGCTAAGAAATGTCAGCAAATTAGAAAATCAGGATCTTAGAATGATAACTGAAGGATCATGCGTCACTAAAGACTTATTTTTCATAAAGCCGGAGCAAACACACATCAGTTACTTGCTACGTTTCCAAATTAATCAGCTGTTTTGAATAAATCATTTGAATGAGTAATCCAATGAATCCCTGATTAAGATGGGCACTTGACACCACCTACTAGTGGTTTTAGTGTCAATTATTCATTTCTGACAGGTCTAAACAAGCCAAGGTAACAGCACTAATACAGCAAAATATTGTCTAATTATGAAATATTGCCCACCTCTAGGCATTCAAAATATATAGGTCAAGTCTTACCTTAACAAACTCTACAATGAGCTTCCCATTAAAAGTGGATACTTCGCCGTGCACACTCAGTTTTCCTCTTTTTATAGAGAATGGCACTATTTCATCATGAGCTGTGCTGTGACCCACACGGTCAAAAATGTCCAGATCTTTCACCACAACATGGCCGTTTAAACGCACGTCAAAAACCTGAGAAAGAAAATATGAAGAGAGAAAGAAAATATATCATGAGGGGGAAAAACAATGACATGGAGACTTGAAGTTGAAACATAAATTATTAAACATTATCATGTTAAAATATCAACAAGACTGACTGTATATGTAGATGACCAATTTATTGTCCATATTAAACATTTTAAAGTGATTTTATATACATAGAAAGCATATTACATGAAAGTGAAGAGTCTGATTCAATGTTTCAAATACTTGTTGTGAAAATAAAACAGAAAAATATGGGTGAAAGATCATCGTTCATCATTCAGTGTATAATAAGAGATCTTGCTAAATTTCCATAATATTATTTGTTTTTACTATGGATGTCAATGGCTGCTTTTTTCCAACTTTCTTCAGAATATCTTGTTTCGTGTTCAACAGAAGAAAGCAATTCATAAAAGTTTAGAACCACTTGAATGTGAGTAAATGGTGAGGGAATTGTAATTTTTGGGTGAAATATACCTTTAAAAAAAAAAAAAAAGTATGTTAATGGACTATCGACTGATTCTCATTTTAAATATAGAATGACAGGATTTGCTGCTATAAATTATTGTTACTAGAGCTGCGGCGATAAATTGATGCATTGTAATTGTTGGATTAATTCTTATGCCTCATTACTTATGACTTTAGGACACGCCCACCAATCGCCATGGACCAATGGTAGCTCAAAGGTGTTTAGGAGCCAAAATTAATTCCCCCATTAGTTCGCTTAGGTGCCAAAACAAACTTCATTTTAGCCGGATTTTGTTTGAAATGTCAGTTCATTCTTCAATTTCATTTGTAGTATACCGGGGCCTTTAAGAAAGGTCCAAAAAATTGGTATGATTTGAGTGTATGGTTAACTTCTGACAGTGGAAACAGGCATAAATGCTTACCACACTGTACTGTACCGAACTGTACTGCTCAGTGGAAATGGCATCGTGTTTCACTCTGGATTTGATTCTGAGTTTGGCATTTACTGGTGCTCTAGGCTAATTTTAACCATACACTCAAATGCTTGTGAAAAAAAGAGAGCTTGTGCATTTACGAGTAAAATGTACATGCACCTCGCCACAGCTCACTATGAACACTCTTGTAATTTCCTTAAACCTTTCTTAAATTTACTAATGATCATTTTAGGTACAAGTGGTACGTGTAAGGAATTGGAGGTAAGGGGAGAACGGATGTTTGTAAAGCATACAGTTTTTCTGTTTTCAGTTTTCCAGCTTGGAATCCATTCAAGAGAGAATCACAATGCATTCAGGGAAATCATTTCTCGAATCAATTTAACATCACAGCTCTATTTTTTTACACTTAATGACATTTTAGTAAGTGTTTTCCGTAAATCACAGTAATAATATATAACAGTATGTTTTGTTGTTTGTTTTTCCCCTCCAAACAGTAAAAATAAACAAGACATATGTTAGGGGCAGTCGTGGCCTGGTGGTTAGAGTGTTGGACTCGTGATCCGAAGGTTGCTGGTTCGATACTCGGTACCAGCGGGAATTGGGGGTGGGGGGAGTGAATGACCAGCACTCTCCACCACCCTCAATACCACGACTGAGGTGAGTCCCTTGAGCAAGGCACCGTTCCCCCCAACTGCTCCCCGGGCGCCGCAGCATGGCTGCCCACTGCTCCGGGTGTGTGTTCACGGTATGTGTGTGTTCACTAACTGTGTGTGTGCACTTGGATGGGTTAAATGCAGAGCACAAATTCCAAGTATGGGACACCATACTTGGCCACACTACACTTCACTTCACTTCACTTCACTTAATGTATAGACAATATTCAAACTGTTTTATACTTTTATGGTTTAGATGCTTAACGGGATAGTTTGCACGAAAAACAAAATTTTACTCACTTCATTCAACTTTTATGAATTACTTTCTTCTGTTGAACACAAAGGAAGATATACAGAAGAATGTGGGGGAAAAACATATTATGATCATCAATGGCTGCTTTTTTCCAGCATTCTTCAGAATACCTTTGTGTTCAACAAAAGAAAAAAACTCAAACTGCTTTGTGACAACTGAAGGATGAGCAAATGAAAGAATTTTCTTTTTCGGCTGAACTATCTCTTTAAAGTCCCTCATCATTTTTGACCCATGCACAGTAGAAGACAAAACCCACACCTTTTGTTGAGACTGAGCGAAGTAAACTTCAGCATATTTCATGACCAGTATGTAGTCTCCTTCTTCTCTGATGGGCACTTCATAACCGAATGTGTCCTCGTTGTATCTCTCTGTCTGATAGAGAATCTGATCCTCCAGGCTGGAGCGCAGGATAGGCAGACGTATGCCATAGTCTGATGCTGAAGGACAAAAACAAACAAACAAACAAACAAAAAAGTGTGTTTGTGTACAGATACACACATGCCATTATGTGATTTCATTTCATAACATTTTGGGGAAAATGTCAAACGAGAGTAAGATTTTTAATCAGGCTGCGTTCCAATATCTATTTATAGCTAATGAACAGCCGGGTGGAAAATGAAATATCACATTCACAATACTGATCTTTTTCTGGTACCAATGATGCAATAAATTGAAATCTGACCAAACACATGATGCCTTAACACAGTTTTAAATGTGCTCTACAGGCCCGGACATGTGATACATGTCATGTCATACTTCTCGTATGACTCAGGAAGTGACAGTCATCACATTTCAAGTGTGACGTGAACTTCCTGATATGATCGACAGCTCTAATAGCTGACTACTAATAAGCCAGATGAGTCTTTCTCTTCATAAAAGAATATCCAATTATCACACTGAAATATAAGCAAATACAAAATAACTGTGTAATTTATAAAGGTAACTGTATAATGTTTAATTTATAAAGGTATAGTTCACTCAAATGACCTTTGTTACTATTTACTCACTCTCAAGTTTCCAAAACCACATGATATACGAGAAACACAATGACATTTACTTCTAGTATCATCTTCAATGAAGTGAAAGTCAATACGGTTTCTAAATATCCATTTCTGGTGTTCCACATTTTAAAGAGAAGAATACAGATTTTAAAAGACCCAAAGGCGAGTCAACCTTTCTAAAAGAGAACTACACTTTAGGATACTTTTACTAGTAGTGGTGCAACGGATCACAAACCTCACAGTTGGGATCACATTATGGGTTTCGAGTCTCGGATTGTACCATTTTTCGGATCAGCAAAAAAAGGGAGAAGACAAATGTAATTTGCTCTATATTTATAACAAGAACAGTACAGCAAGGAACTTTTAGGTTTTAA
The DNA here is from genome assembly GCA_903798115.1 of Danio jaintianensis. NCBI lineage: Eukaryota > Metazoa > Chordata > Actinopteri > Cypriniformes > Danionidae > Danio > Danio jaintianensis. Next base: position 4,637,125 of record CAIGQV010017835.1, on the reverse strand, counting down.
CAAAAATAATTCATAGAACCTGTGATTTTAATAAAAATATTTAATCAAAAAATAACCTGATGTATGAATACAATTTTAAAAGTATATATTCTATACTACGTGAAAAACAACCTTTCGCTAACAAAAAATGTATAAACTTAACATTATAATCTTGAACACATCATATTATTTGTCTAATTTTAATTAGTCATTCAATAACTCGCTCATAAAAACATGTTTCCTTACTAGATTAATCATTTTTGAAAAATTATTCAGTGACACATTTTCAATGCTTGGTTGTCGCCACCTATTGGCTAAACACTGTAATTGCTACAACCTTTATTTGGAGCATCAAGTTGCTTTTAAAATGGCGATTTGAATCTTAAACCATAAAGATCAGTGTTTATATCTGAAACTTAAAAAGTTATCCCAGCACTTCTGTGCTCTTTGATCGCCTGTAACTCAATTTATACTGGTTCAAAAGAATAAAAACTGAATCTCTTTTCTCGGTCAAATGCTAATTTTAACGCACCGCATCGAAGGATTAATAATCATATGCAAATCACAATCATTTATAATTTAGGTTGTGTGGGTGTTTGATTTAAGATCCCGAATTTTTAATTATTAATTGTGCAGCTATGCACTGAATGCATAAATGCAGGCTAAACAAGAAGTGACAGAAAACACATTTAATAAGCTAGAAAGACATGCTTTTAGATGCCACCACAACTTCTTCAATCAAAGCCAAAATTCTCCAAAACATGCAGTTTGAATGAAGCCGGACTCTAGGATTTGAGTTCTTCTGTTCCTACACTTCTGTTGTTAACTGATTATTCACCATTCACATGAAGACTTATTCACTAAGTAATTATTTACCTAAATCAATAACGACAAAAAAATGGTCTTTTTTACTGTGATCACTACAAATTTAAGCTGTAGCTGATGTATTCAGAGAAAACTTTCATACCCCCTGTTTGTAGTGTGATCCTGAAAAATATCCGTTTAAAAAGCTATATGGCCCTTCTTCTCACCCCTACATGTCCAAGCTAAAAAAACAATTTGGCGAGTTAGTTAAATTAGTTTTCTTTAGCATTTTATCATTAAACATGTCCTACTGTTTTGTGTTAAAGCAGTCCTATGCCACATGTATAAAATGCAAAGACAAAATCTCTGAGTACTGACTAACCATGCTCGACCACTAAACGTTACTGCTCTTCTAATCACCAATCAGACTCACCTTGGAGAGACACGTGTCACAGTGAAGCTGTGTTTACACTGCTTTTCATTTTAAAGCAGAACTGTTGCTGTGGTTATGCGTGGCATCCTCATTACTATGGAGATTTTGATGACAATTGAAAGCAGAAACATTTTACAATTTAACCAAGAGAGGACATCTTTGTGCGGGGGCTCAGTGAGGAGCTTGGTGGGGGGGACCGTGGTTCATTATGAGAGTATCGCAGTTTAAACCATAGGGAACATATCGTGTTCTTTTCCAGTTCGGTTTGAATATTGTTACACCCCTAATTAATAATTAATATTATTTAATGGACCAGAGCTAACGTGGATATATTTTTTATGAACTAATATTAACAAAAACCCCCAATTATAAATACTTTAGCATATCTACTGCATATCACTCGCTAATGCTAGATGATACAATACCATTTATATTTTTTTGGCATTTACAATATGATCAACACACATACATAGCGATATGCTGAACACTTGTCTTACCCTGGTTTACCATAGCACTCTCTGAAACACACTGAGAGTAAATTACTGAATTCTCAATACAGCATTACACTAATGTTTAGCACAACAGTATCTAAATCAATGTTTTTGCCATTTTTTGTCAGCTAAATCTTCAGTAACTCTGAGGGAGATTACGTTACCTACTGTATATTAACTTTAGAGATTTAGAGGGCAAAAAAAGGGACAACGATCATATCGATAAGCGAGAGAGCAAAGCCTGTCTCTAAAGCAAGAGTGTATCGTTTTAAGTATTTCAGTATCGATATGTATCGAAAAATCTATATTTTTTATAACACTAATCATTAGAATATCAAAGGTAGGCAAGTTAGATCAGGGTTGGAGCTAAACTCTCCAGCAAATATTGTAAACCAATACAAAGGTTCTTTATAAACCAAGACAAGACGCTAAGAATTTTGTTCATCATCTGTACATGACTTAGATACTTATTCTTTCACAACCACAACAATAGACACTTCTTGTGCAGACAGCTAAGAAAAAACACCTCCTCTTCAATGCCAAACATTCTCAAGGACTCACCTTTGCCCACTTTTCCCTCCAGTGGATCTTTTTTAAACTGAATGCCGTGCACGTCTGTGTGCATGTCCCCGCCGGCATTTACAGCCCAGATTACCCGTTCAGCTAGACTCTGTGCCCCGCTCTCAGCCCGACACACTTCCACCAACAGCCACAAAGCTGCGATTACGAGCCGGGCAGCACAGCGCAATGTCACCCTCCTCATGGCCTACAAAAGTCCAAGAGGAAACGAGAAAGAGTCAAGAAAAAGGGAAGTGAGTGAAAAGCTGGTGAACAAGAACTGACATTTTATATTTGAAATTGCTGCTGTTTGTTGTTAGAATGACAAAAATATTATATTAAATGTACTGGAACTGGTCTTAAAGAGCTCATTGATGTCAAATTGGCCAAGATGGCCAATCAAATTAAAGTAGGCAGAGCAACAGATACCAAACATAAATCCCAGCACTACTGTTTTTAACAGTGAAAGAATGTGAAGTAAGCTACAATAGATGAATATGTAATTGTTATGATAGAAATATCAAACAACCAACAATTCTACCATGTGACTGACAGCACTGGACTTCTTTGCTCACCATTTTGAAGAGCAAATCATTTATATGATCCATGTCATTTGTAACCGAATGTGAAGCTTTTTCCATTTTGGGTTTTAAACATTATTCAAGAATTTACTCATATTTGTATTTTAAAATACAAACACTAGTTCAAAGTACATAATGAATACTATCATGTTCACCAACCAAATACTATCGTTAGCAGAGCAAATGCATTTACTAACATAAACAGAACATTTATTACAGTATTGATTCATCTGTGTTAACGTTAGTTAATAACAATAATATCGTTCACTGTTTAATGTTAACAATAGCAAATGTTGAACTATGATTAATACATGCTGTACAAGTATTGTTCATTCTAAGCACATTTTAGTAAATAAATGAGGAAAATTTTAATAAAAATTAAACAATTTTATACAGTTAACATCACGTTAAACCCTGGGTTAACCTTGTATACATTGAATTACAGTATCAAAGCCATATGGGGTAAAATGACGATTCACTAGAATATGACAGCACGTTGTTAAGCAACAAGCAACCAACCAAATACTGCCTCGCGGCTCACCTAATCAATTATTCATACGCCATGTACAGTTGCACAAACTTTCACGCATTGTTTGTTTCAGCGTCAGAGGAAAACACGAGAAAAACGACCGACAAACAAGAGGAACGGTCTCCATAATTAGTTTTCATTATTTATGTGGCGACATTTTCCACAAATGAACGCTGGACACGTCTCGTGGTGTACGCGTCCAATCAGTTACCGACATTATGCATATGCAAATAAGAAGGTTAACCCAGGATATACAGATGAAATGTGAATACCCGAAAACCCTGGATTACTCCCTAACCCGAAGGTGAGGAAAAGTCAACAGTGTGGCAGTTTGAAAATGATAACCTGGTTTCCATAATGGCCCTGGGTTATCAAATTTGACGTGTGGAAATGTCCCTATGAGTGCGAGTGTGTGGCTCTTACTGTGCAGTCAGCGAAACACTCTCAGTAGTGCACGACCGGCTCCGTTCAGATTCTCCAGTTGCAGGTTGTTGTTTTGCCGTCCAGATCGCCGCTCATTTACCTGCCTGTTAGTCGGGTTTAGCTGCGGGTGTTTAACGTTAGCTGGCTAACTGACTTCCCTCTTGCTCTGTCATCAGTGTGGCAGCTGGAGTCTGCAGGTATATTCCCTCACATCTGCGCCCGTGTGTGCGGCGCGTGCTCGCTCTCCTTTAACACGAGATCACGCCGTGGATATTCTGCGCTTGTAAACCGCGCAATACGTGCGTTTTGGGCTTTTTTGCGACTGAAATCACGGCTATTTCTGACCGGGAGGGCCGCGTCAGTACTGTGGGTATGTGCAGTCAGCAGCGCAGGTTGAAGGGATGGAACAGTAAGGAGAGACAGACTAACATGATAGACAGGTTCCGGGGGAGACGGGACTTTTCCGACATCAGCCAATCACGAGAAGGCAAATGACAGGTTGTGGCGTTTGATTTGTTTGTGGGAGCAATCGCTTCGTCAAGTCCGGCGGGCTCTGACCAATCATGGTCGATGGAAGTGTCCAGAACTAGCGAATCAAGTGTATCAACTTTCACTCACTTCCTCGCATAAATTAGCTGGCTTCCGTTCATTGGTTGGTTCATAGGCAGCTAAAGAGCGGAACTGTTTATTTTAATGGTCAACATGAAGATATAAAATTATGTTATTAACCTTTTATTGATTATACTTATCACTATTAATTATTTAATAATGAGCAATTATATTAAAATATGTTACAAGCTACATATGTTAAAGCCATAGATTTAAATCTGTGAAATCTGGTATTTTCAAACTCGTTTCATGAAACGTGTTTGGATATTTTCTAATAATAATAGTTAATAAATTTATGAACAATTAATTTTTTTCAATAAAACCAATCAATCAATAAAAATACTTCATAAAAGTAATAAATCATTTAATTATTAATATAAAAATGTAAATAATTGATTACCAAACATTTTAAGATAAATGGACAAAAATACCACTATATTATATATATATATATATATATATAAACTGAATTGTTTAAAATAATAACATTCATTCATTCATTTTCCTTCGGCTTAGTCCCTTTATTCATCAGGGGTTGCCACAGCGGAATGAACCGCCAACTTATCCAGCATATGTTTTACACAGCAGATGCCCTTATAGCTCCAACCCAGTACTGGGAAACATCCATACACACTCATACACTACGGCCAATTTAGTTTATTCAATTCATCTATACCGCATGTCTTTGGGGAAACCAGAGCACCTGGAGGAAACCCACCGCCAACACGGAAAGAACATGCAAACTCCACATAGAAATGCCAACTGAGGGACTCGAACCGACGAGCATCTTGCTGTGCGGCGACAGTGCTAACAACTGAGCCACCGTGTCGCCCCTATATATTTATATTATTATTATTAATTAATTAATTTATTTTTTTGAAAGGATATAATTATATAATTTCCGAAAAGGACCCTTAGCTTGTTTTTATTGTGCTGATGTTAATTTTGAAAAAATGATAGCCTACCTTTCTTCATAAATCGGAAAAAAGCAACACATGGATTGCTATTGAATTAATACGTTGCATGAAATATGCGCGTACCAAGAAAAGATGTCATAAAGCAAGTATGAGTTTTCAGAGGAAACTCTCCGTAAAATGTGCAACCTAAAAATTAAGAACCCTTCTTGCTTTGACCACACGGTGGCATCATTTTTGAGGTCTTGCCGTCTGCATTCACAAAGAGAAAGCAGTAAAATTCTGTCCCGTTTTGGTCCGGAGGAAAGAGCCCGTTGCCATGACAACACGAACAGTCTGTTCCAGCCGCTGGGAAAGCGATGCTCGCTGCTGAATGATTTGGAGAACAGCTGAACAGACACCAGCAAAAACTGTTGCTCCTCGTGGATATAAATAGACTTTCTTCAGAGGAGGTGTATAGGCAAACCCAAACTAATGAAGCAACTCACGGAGTAACGAAGCTCACACAAACGTGCTGATGAAAAATATATGCTATTACTAGACACACTTTTATTTGCTTATTTTGTTACAATGTATTAAAACAAACCACTATATTACATATGAAGGGCTTTTTTTTGGCATGCAATTATCGGATCAGATAACAAGACTACAAATGTCTGACACTGGTCACACAGACAGACATAAAGAGGCTCAATTCTGCTAATAAACTATTCTTAGCTGACTGTCTTTTTTAGGCATATTGATCAGGAAATAAATATTGTGGACAAATAACATGATAAGTAAGTCAATGCATTTACACTGTTACATTACTGAAAACCCAAATATAAAAAAAAAAAAAAACAATACGCATTAATTCATGCTTAAAGTCACAGTCTATCCAAAAATGAAAATTCTGTCATCATTTACTCACACCACTGCTTATTTCAACCCTTTTGAGTTTCTTTCTTCTGCTGAACAAACACTGTAAAAAAAATACTGGGTTCCACAAAATTCCTTCATGTTGTCCCAACACAAATAGATTGTTAAAACTTAATTGTTCTTACAAATTTAAGTGGATTGAACATAAAACAAGTGGTCCCCAAAAAATCTCAAGAATTGTGTTGTTTCAGCTCATTTTAAATAATTAGTTTGAACAAGCAGCAGAAATAATTTTTTGAGAGCAAAAGAAGATATTTTGGGATACGTTGGTAACCAGACAGTTAATGGTTGACACTGACTTTCATTAGTATTTTTTGTCCGACTAGATATGAAAGTCTATGGCCATCAACAACTGTCTGGTTCCCAACAGTCTTTTTTGCCTGGTCTTCAAAATATCGACTTTTTTATTTATGACTTTTTATGTTGATCAAATTGTTTCACGGTTACAATAAGCATTAATATCATTAAGAGTCATATTAAGTCCTGATTGTCAATGACTTAAGAAAAGTATGGAATAGTTGAAAACAGGCCATTGAATTATTAGTAAATAAAAAAGCTAATAATTTGAGCTGTGCATTCGTTCATTCATTATCTTTTTGGCTTAGTCCCTTTATTAATCAGGGGTCGCCACAGCGGAATGAACCGCCAACTTATCCAGCATATGTATTACACAGCGGATGCCCTTCCAGCTGCAACCCAGTACTGGGAAACACCCACACTCACTCATTCACACACATACACTACGGCCAATTTAGCTTATTCAATTCACCTGTAGCGCAAGTCTTTGGACTGTGGGGGAAATCGGAGCACCCGGAGGAAACCCACACGAACACAGGGAGAACATGCACACAGAAATGCCAACTGACCCAGCCGGGGCTCGAACCAGTAACCTTCTTGCTGTGAGGCGACAGTGCTACCCACTGAGCCACCATGTTGCCTGAGCTGTGCATTATTTTCTAATTATTCAACAGCCTGTTGTCTATTATTTGGCTTATACTATGATTACCACACCTGAAAACACTGTTCAGATGTTGTATTTCAAGACGTTTGTTCAGCTTTGTCCTCAAAAAACTTCTGTGTGTAGAATTAGCTTCTTTTATTCACTAGTTTTAGGCTATGAAACTGAAATCATACAGTTGTAGTGATATGGAACTCTAATGAGGTCAAAACCTGTCTGCAAATACTTTAGCTGTGCGGTTTCACTGAAAATAATAATTTTGACATTAAACACCCTTGTCACTAAACAAATAGTGCCAATATGAGTATCTACACCAATGCAAAAAACGTAAAATTGTAAAAGCGTCTTTTTAATTAAAATAAAAATGTCTTGGGCTCATGAAATAACTGAAATCATTCAGCGTAGTGATATGAAACTCTAATGAGGTTACCTGGCTGTAAATACTATAGCTGTGCGATTTCTCTGAAAATAATTGCACACCTTAAGGCCCGTGCCCACCATGTCGAATTTCGCTCGCACTTTTGACAGACGTTTAGCACCTCGTGACTAAACAAATGGCGTCAATGAGAGCATGTGCACTAATGTGAAAAACACTAGGAAAAGTGTCATTTGAATCTGAAAAAAATAATTGTTTTGGGCCAAGTAAAAAAAAATGTCGACCAATGAGATCATGAGGTCAAGTGCTGGGAGCTACAGTTACAGTAAACACAACTTGGTGGCTCTCAAGCACAAATCGGTCAGCACACATTCCTAATGACAAAGATGCATCAACGTGAAAGTGAAGCTGCTTGTTTCATTGGTCTGAACACAAAGAGCTGTTTGATAAATGCAACTGAGTGGTACGGTTCAGTTCGGTACGGTACGGCTCACCTTCTCTGTAAACCAATAGTGTTCAGCTGCTCATCTAGCTTCAGTTCTGTTGTGCTAGGTAAAGGGTACCCAAAAAGTGGTATGGTACAGTTTGCTTATAGGTGCCTTAGGTGACAGTGGAAAGACAAAAAAAGCGTACTGAACTGTACCGTACCGAACCGAACCGCTCAGTGGAAATGGGCCATCAGTGGAAACGAGGCATATGTCAACAAGATCGAGTTGTTATGGAGAGGATCTGCAGATCAAATAGGATGAGATGGTGAATTTTACTCTTGAACTAACCATGTTTTAGCAAATGCCATGTGAATGGATTTAACCATAGATATATACACTAGATATCGCATACGGACCCTGAGCATGCGTCAATAGCACCGCCACATTTGTACAGTGCTCCCAGGACAAACGTCATTCAACAGCACTAGTCAAGACAGTGTGCCAACGTGAAGATGCTGGACTTTAGCGCTGCTTACGGGTGTAGTAACGAGCAAACAAAGCACAAAGGCAGAACATTTCATAGGTAAGATTTTGTTTTTTACATGTTACAAACTTTTGTGCTCAACAAGTAACGTTATTGATGATAATACAGTCACTTACATAAGGCAAAGTAGCATCAACTTGCACTGAATTCTAGGCTTATGCTAGTTTTGTTGAATAAAATCAGCAAACAATGAAAAAGAAATATGACAACGAGACGCTGCGGTGCTAGAAACTTGTATTATTGTCGGCTAAGTGAATGAGTCGTTCATAACGGGGATTCATTCACAAACGAATCGCTCCCTCCGTTAGAATGAGAAGTGAAAGCAGGAGTGGGGCTGTGTTTCAGGACACGGATTAGATCAAATTTAACAGGGAGGGAGGATAATACATTTCCATGCACACAAACACACACTTTATCGGCAATGCCCATGTCGTCACTTATCCATCCATGTAGAAAAGTGATGTAAAATTATCATTTTCGTAATGAAATTTTTTTTACATTTTGTTTGCGTACTGACCACGGGGGAAAATTCCCGATCATAGATATATGTATATATGTGTATATCTCTGGCTCTGGATGGCCACAGTCCTCCACTGCACCTTGGTCCCACATTCATTTCAAAGGAGCGCTACCCTGTACTAAAATGGCGGCTCTATTGACGCATTCCTTCCAATAGGCAACAACAGGCCAGGCGACATCTAGTATATCTATGGGATTTAACAAGTGCATAAATGCTCTCTTCTTCTTCTGTGCAACAAGCGAGTGTCAGAAGCATAAATCGCCACCTAGTGTACTGGAGTATTTCTGTTTTTCATTAAGCGCCATCTAATATCAGTGAGTGAGTGATTTTGCACATTCACTCTGCTCATCACCAGTAAAAAAATTAATTGGGTAAACCCCGAAAAACATCTCAAAATATGCTGACGATAAACGCGAGCGAAAATAATCCCGGTGTGCACGAGCCTTTAGAATGTTCACCAGCCAATCAGAATCAAGCATTCAAAAGCCCCGCAGTATAAACATGAATTAATCCACATCAGTGTTGCCAATAAGCATTTTAGAAATCACATATTAGAGTGTGACACCTTCAGATGCATTTTTTTAAACTAGCTTAACATAGACACACATATGAAACACAAGGACAACACTTAATGTAATATTGCTATAATCAAGCATGGTTTCCCCTTCAAATGTGCAGGTAAAAACATATATTGTTTGGTCTTGCATGGTTAAAAGTGCAAAGACACTTGGCTACAGTATACGTGTGTGCTTTTTGTGTGTATGTGTTTTTCTTTCTTCAAAAAAAGTCCAGTTTTCAGTTTTTCTACCATACAACAGCGGCTCAGCAAGGCTTTTCTTGCAGTAGTCTAAAACTCTGTCTGCTTTGACCAGCAGGAAGCAGTACAGCATCTCAGTTTCTTCTGCTGGAGACACCATAGAAATGCTGCCTTGTCAGCGGGACACCATTCGCACAAACTCTAAAAAGGAGAGAGAGAGAAAAAAATATATTGAGAGACTTAAACAGAAGAACTACTGTGGTCCTACTGTTTACTGTCTACTGCTTTTCCTTTTTTAATATTACTTAGTGCTGCTTTTTACCTTCAAAATCTACTCTGCCGTCTCCATTCAAGTCAATATCTCTCAGTATGTCCTCCAGGTCTCGATGACCGACCTAACAAAAACAGGAATATCTTGTTATATCACCCCAAAAAAGTGCATTCTGTTTTTTTGAACACAAAATAAAATGTCTATGTGAATGTGCAAGTATTCTGATATATACAACCACTAAATAACTATATATTATATGTATAAAATATATGTATATAAGAAAGAATACTAAGTGTCTAACTTGTTTTTAAGTGTTTCTTAATTCAGAGAGCATTTATGAAACCAAAATGTCTAAATAAGGGTGAGAATAGCTTGTTTTTCATTCATTGTAACATATGTTTATGTAAATGACATACTTATTCTGACCTGTACCTAATAAATGTACAGAAGAATCAATTATCATATCAAATTTTATGCTATTTTAAATTATTTAAAAAAATATCTGAAAGTATAAAGAGTTTAAATTACATTGAATGTTAGTTTAGCCAAAAATGAAAGTTCTTTGTTTGTCTTCGAAAGACAAATGAAGACATTTTAAATGAATCTGAGAGCTCCCTCATCCTCCATAGAAAGCATAGAAATATTTTTTAAAAACATCCTCAAAAACAAACATTCAGCCTTTAGTGGTTCCATCGGATTACAATCAATCTACAATAATACATTTGTGCGCAGATTAAAAAAAATTTCGACGACAGTTTCTTCTCCTCAATGTCAGTATAGTGTGAGTGTTTAGGTGTCGCATCTCTTATGTATACCTTAGATGCGCTTGTGCTTTGTTTCAAACAGAAGAAGTCACACACAGGCATCAGAGGTTATACATCACTGCACAATGCTTGTGAACGTGCAATATACTAAAAATCAACTAAACAACAGCAGAGACACTCCAACTTCTTTATATTATACAGTATAAAGTATATCGAGGACTTATTGAGGTTTGGGAAAGCATGAGAGCATATAAGTAATCAGAGATATTTTATTTTTAGGTGAACTAAATAAAAAAATTAAAAAAAATTAAGATGAGCAACTCTGTTTATCAGTTGCCGACTGGATGGAGGGAGATCCAGAGATGCAAACTTGTCACATTTTGATGACAATCACCATTTTGGATGTTGAAAAATAGGCTGATATTTTTCTAGATAGAAATTACTTTAAAAAAATGAAAGACGATTCATTATTTTTGTTATGACATTTTGATTTTACAATTCAAACATATTACAAAGGAAAGATATATGTGTGGGTAAATATTTCACTGTAAGATGCATTTCAAATCACTTTAGGCACAAATGTATTCCAGAATCTCTAACCTGTTGTCCCAGCAGCTTCCTCATTGCTTCCCTCAGCTCTCCTGTGCTTATTTCACCATCTCCATTTGTGTCAAACTGAAAACAATTCATAATATCAAATAAAATGATTTTAATTGTAATATATTTTTAAAGGGACACTCTTTTTTGGAAATAGGTTAATTTTTACAAGTCACATAGAATTAAACCATTTTACCAATTAACCATTTTTTAATCCATCCAGCTGATCTCTGGGTCTGGCGGAAGCACTTTTAGCTTAGCTTAGTTTAGCATAAATTATTGAATTGGGTTAGACCATTAGGATATCGCTTAAAAAAGGTTTACTATTTAAAACTTGACACTTCTGTAGTTACATCATGTACTAAGATCGACGGAAAATGAAAAGTTGTTATTTTCTAGATCAATATATGGCTAGGAACTATAATCCAGAGTAAAAATCAAGGAGCTTTGCTGCCATACCATGGCTGCAGCAGGCAAAATGATATGTAGTTACCTAGCTTGATAGCAATGATATTTGCCCTACTTTCAAGCACTGCAAATAATTGCTGAATGGGTTAAAAATTGGTAAAATGCAACTGTTTAACTGTAGGTGACTTGTAAAATGAGCTTATTTCCAAAAAAGTGGATTGTTCCTTTAAATTATAACTCTCCACTCACCTCTTTGAAGGCATTTCTCAGCTCCTTTATGCCGATCATGTCTGCTGTCTCTGCAAGGAGTTTAGGTCCCATCAACTCCACAAAATCTTCGAAATCCACATGGCCACCTACTAGGAAAAACACACCGATGTCAATATTTCATAATAAGGAGACACAGCTGATATAAGATAAGACTGGTGCAAACACTGTAGCTTACAGTTCATGTTGATCTGTTGACTCAGCTCTATTAGCTCCATCTCAGTAGGCATGTATCCCATAGTCCTCATGCAGTTCCCCAGGTCTTTACAGCTGATGAAGCCATCTTTATCTTTGTCAAACTCCTTAAACGCGTCTCGCAGCTCTACACTCGACAAAACGAACAAAACTCATAAATGGCATGTTACATTAAGTTCAATCCAATTAACTTTACAAGTTATTTCAACTTACATCAATAAAACTGACTTAAAACATTAAGTTATTCAATTTAAATTAAGTTGAAACCTTATTAATTATATCTTTTGCATAAATTAAAGTAACACAAAAGCATATGTTGTCATGCGCTTGGCAAAAGTCTTGTCATTGATCCCAGTTGTAAGAGCAACAAATAATAACTTGACTTCTAGTTGATCATTTGGAAAAGTGGCAGAAGATAGATTTTTCTGATGAATCATCTGTTGAGATGCTTCCCAATCATCTCAAATACTGCAGAAGACCTATTGGAACCCGCATAGACCCAAGATTCTCACAGAAATCAGTCAGTTTGGTGAAGGAGAAATCATGGTTTGGGGTTACATTCAATATGGCGCGTGCAAGAAATCTGCAATGGATGGCAACATCAACAGCCTGAGGTATCAAGACATTTGTGCTGCCCATTACATTACAAACCACAGGAGAGGGCAAATTCTTCAGCAGGATAGCGCTCCTTCTCATACTTTAGCCTCCACATCAAAGTTCCTGAAAGCAAAGAAGGTCAAGGTGCTCCAGGATTGGCCAGCCCAGCCATCAGACTCATCAAAAAATCTTGATGAATTGTAGGAGTCCTGCAAGAACGCTTTCTTTGCCATTCCAGATGACTTTATTATTAAGTTGTTTGAGTAATTGCAGAGATGTATGAATGCAGTCGTCCAAGCTCATGGGAATCATACACAATATTTTTCCACTGCACCATGACTTTATATTCTATACTGTACATTATTTCTGTTAAGTTATAAGACTTTTGTCTAAGCAAAGTCAGACCTTACTGTCCTAATTAAATACTTAAAAATTAAGGCATGATCATATTTTATTTAGGTAGAATAAAGCGTAATCTAGAGGCGTTTGCCTTTCATATAAGCCACTTCTGATACCAAATGATCAGTTATTATTTGCTGTTCCTAAAACCTGGATAGGCAACTTTTGTCAGATATATATATATATATATATATATATTCAGAAATTATTTCAGGCTTGACTACATATATATATATATATATATATACATTGACTGTACAAGTACATTTTCAGAAATAACGGTTGAATGTTGTTGTTTTTTTTACATTTTTTCAATTATTTTACTTATTATCACATATTTTTAATAATAACCAGGTTTCAACAATTTATTTAGTTACTCAAAATTTTACTTAATATTCTTTAGTCGGCTTGACTGATGTAAATTGAAATTACTAGAAAAGTTGAACTGATTTTAAATATTACATAAAGTGTACATAAAGAGTTTATACTTTTGTTGTCTATATAGTTTTGTACTTATATTAGCATATAACATATTAGTAATAAAAGTGTACACATAAGCACCTATTTTTTTATATTAGAAAACTTTTGTACCTTATTTTTTAATATTTGTACTAATATAGGTGAGTTTATACAGGTTTGAAGAAGCTAAAATAACTAGAAAGAAGTATAAAAACTTACCATCAATCTCCTCAGGTCTTAACTCTCGATTCTGTAACAACAAAAGATAGCAGACAAAATGTCAAAATAACATCAGGAAAGGTCAAATATTAAAGACACAGCATCCAAAAATCAAAACCTCACAATTAAATCCAGGCTGTCAAGGAAATTAAATTCTTCAGAAGTTGGTTTCACTACCAGAAAACCTTCAACCAGTGGTGCATCCAAAGCAGTCAAAGCAGCCATTGCTTCTAGCCGTACAAAGGTGTTTAGAGCTGATTTTATAGAGTTAAAAGGAGCAACAGCGCACTACAAGAAGGTGAGGTGGTCTTAGTCATGTGGCAACGGCATTTGTCCAGCGTCACAGCTGAGTGAACAAATCCCTTCAACCAAGACAGAAAAAAAATGCGTCTTCACCTAACAATGACAACCTTTAAAGGCGATGGAGGACAGAGAGGGAGAAAGATGGAGAACAGAAGCTGTTGCGTTCACCACAGGGAAAGAAAGGAGTATAAACATGCAGTCTTTACTGACGTAGGAGCATGACATTCACGCACACACACATGCAAAAACATGCGACCTAAATTGTAGACCAAAACAAAGGAGCAGCAATTTATGCGACATAAATACATACGCCTACGAGGCAGCATGAGGAATAAGAAAAACTCAGTTGCTTATATAAGTGGCATCAAACATTCCAGGGCAAAGCCACACATAAGCAAGTCTTTTGAGGACTGTATTTACAGCAACACATCATTTGTGACACTGCAGTAGGTCTATGTGTGTGTTCAAGTATTTGTTACGGTCTAAACTCCAAGGTCAGTTTTCATTCATTCATTCATTCATATTGTGGAAGCATAACCTGTAAATTCATATTTCCATCCGAGGACACATTTCTCACACTTCAGTTTCATTCACTTTAGAGCCTTTATTATTCTTGAACATTTAAAAAAATATATTAATAAGAGTATGACGACTGAAATGGCAAAACGGCTTTGCTGATTCTATTACCATCAGTACATTTTAATGACTAATTATAAGTAAACGGAACAAAAAACTTCAATAATTAAATTCACTGACTATCTCTATCTCTTTCTATCTCTCGCTCTCTTTATTTTTATTTGTTCAATTTCGATATTTATTGTCAAAACAGTCATTTTGCTTTTCATTTAAAGACTAAAAGACTTACAGTGTGTCAAGATATGTACTTAAATATAAAAGCAACACTTGTTTTTGGCCCCATTTTTATGAGCTTATTTCAAAGATTTAAAGTTTTTTTCTAAAGGTATATTTCTCTCAAAAATTGTTCACACATTTGTCTAATTCTGTGTTAGGCCTAGTTTACACTACATGACTATAAAAATTGGCAGATCGCTGTGCCATTCAAACTACGTGACTTGATTTTGTGTCTTTGTGGTATTTGACACTATGCAATCCTATGTAAATGGTCCACAAGAGGGGGTCACACACTACACGATATGATAACAACTCTGTTGAGACAATGACTGTAGCATGATGACATACTAGATCAAATCCAATACAGTGGACACGCATGTGCGAACAGTTGTTGCTAGAAATGAGAATTATTTGTATCATTTATTAAATTACTCATTACATTGTGTGTTATTAATGCCTACACCTACCCCAACCCTAATCCCAACCCTCACAGTAACGTCTGACGTGACACTTGGATATGGGCAGAGTTGGACGTCTATGTGAATTACAATGTCTGACGTGACAGTAGGATGTGGGCAGAGATGGATGACCACTGCAGGCTGCAGCAAGACCCTAACAATTCTGTCCAGCCCCTAAACCACAGTGAATGAAATGTCCAGGGCAGAGCCATCAGATCGAGTAGAACACTATTGGTTGCTTGTTTGATGATGACATCACTGACACACAGCATTTGAAATCTCTCCAAAAGTGTTCAAGGGGGTGTTTGAAAGCCGCATCTATTGATCTGATCGATTGATAGAAGTGGCTTTAATATGCTCTTGTGTTGTAAACTCAGGGTGAAGCGAGTGCACTGATGACCATACTGATCATTCACAGACATTTCTGTTGAGCTTGTGAACACAACAGCCAGTCAACCCAAGACTTGCCCTCTCATTGGCTTACTACGTCTGACCCCATGTGGGGTTGAGTCGGCTGACCGGTCTAGAAGATTTAGCATGCTAGATATTGGATTTTCATCTGCAAGGTGTCGGTGAGCCTCTTTAATTTGTCGTTCAGTAGTTCCCACATAAAGACTGACAAGTGTCGATCACTTGTTGATTTTCAAACAATCACGGCCCCGGTATACTTCAAACTAAATTTTTTTTGTACTTTGTTTGAGGCCAAAAAGAAGCTCAAAAAGGCTGATTGATGGTATACTGTTTTCGAACCTTACGACACCCCTGCCCTGCAGTAGGCAGGGTTGTAAATGTTTCATGCTTTTTCTATGTCTGATTTTGAACTGCGTGGATACGAAGCTCATCAAAGATGGTGGAGTTCTAGAACAAACCCACAGATTGCGTAATCATCACGGACCAATGCTAGCCAATCAAATCAAACTCCCCCCAAAAGTTTGCTTTGGTGAGCTGTTTCAAACTGCCAAAACAAACTCAAAAAGAACTTTGTTTTGGCTGGATTTTGTTCAGAATTACATAATTTAAGTTATTTTTTCAATTTTGTTTGAAGGATATCGCGGTCGGGCTGCACGGTGGCGCAGTGGGTAGCACATTCGCCTCACAGCAAGAAGGTCGCTGGTTCGAGCCTCGGCTGGGTCAGTTGGCATTTCTGTGTGGAGTTTGCATGTTCTTTCTGTGTTCGGGTGGGTTTCCTCCGGGTGCTCCGGTTTCCCCCACAAGTCCAAAGACATGCGCTATAGGTGAACTGGGTAGGCTAAATTGTCCACAGTGTATGTGTGTCACGTTACTGGGAGGTATTGCAGACAGGACAAGATGGGTAGGATCCATGTGCAGTTTAATGGTGAGTTATCTTACAAAAACAGGACATAGTGGAACACAAAGTAACAAATAAACAAAACAACAAACTAAGACCGGGAACTAAGCTATAACATAAGCAAAAACAACAAGATCAAACAATACCATTCAAAAACAACAACAACTAAGAATAACAAACGACTGAGCAAACACTAGACGGGTGCAGGGTGTATAAATAGTCCAAACAATGAGTAGTGATCGGATGCAGCTGTGTGTGTGATGAGTGGAAGTGGAAACCGGGTGTGTGTGGTGGAATGATGGGAATTGTAGTTTGTGATGATTTGTAGTTCATGATGAAATGTAGTTCACCAGCGATCTCTTAAGTCCTTGATCGCTGGTGAACATGACAGTACCCCCCTCCTAAGGAGCGGATTCCAGACGCGACAAGACAATCCCGGAGGGGGGTGAAGCAGAGACGGAACAGGGGGAGGGCATGGAGGGTCCGAAACAAAAATTACACAAAACATGAACATAACACTGAGTGAACAAGAACAGGAGTTGCAGAAACCGTGGAGCATGGATCTGCGGTGGACCTGGAGCGTGGAACTCAGGCGGACCTGGAGCATGGAACTCAGGCGGATCTGGAGCATGAAGCTGCGGAGGACCTGGAGCATGGAATTCAGGCGGATCTGGAGCATGAAACTGCGGAGGACCTGGAGCATGGAACTCAGGCGGATCTGGAGCATGAAGCTGCGGAGGACCTGGAGCATGGAACTCAGGCGGATCTGGTGCATGAAGCTGCGGAGGACCTGGAGCATGGAATTCAGGCGGATCTGGAGCATGAAGCTGTGGAGGACCTGGAGCCTGGAATTCAGGCGGATCTGGATCATAAAGCTGTGGTATGTCTGGGGGTTTAGGATCAGCAGGCAGATATGGGTTAAACGCCCTCCGTGGGTCTGGAGGTTTAGGTTCAGGACGTACTGGCGGTTCACCGAACCCCAGCGGATCAGGAGG
>CAIGQV010017835.1:4591990-4618819 GCA_903798115.1 Danio jaintianensis | reverse complement strand
ACTGGGGAGTCACACGGCTCTGCCAGCCCTTCATGGGACTCAAGTGGAGGCTCCGGCCTCTTGTGGGACTCAGACGACTGCACTGGCAGCACTGGGGAGTCGCACAGCTCTGCCATCCATTCCTGGGGCTCGGAAAAAAAAAATCGTGAACTTGACTGTCGAGGATAGGCACGGAGCTTGAGTTTGGCTTTCCTCCTCTTGCTCTCCTGGGGTTCCTCCTCCACAACTGAAATAGCGAAGGAAGAGCCCGACAACAAAAGGGCAAACTCCATGAATACATATAGACCCCAGTCCTCCTCAAAAGTGGGCATCCTAGAGCGAACTGGGTCTGAAAGTCCTCCTTGAAAAAACATCATCAAGAGTAGATCGTCATAGCTGCTTCTCGGAGCCAAGTTCAAGAACTCCGTCACGTAACGCTCAACGGAGCGATTACCCTGACGGAGTCTGACAATCTCACCATCTGCTGGATCCATAAGGGCTCAGTCGTTCTGTCACGTTACTGGGAGGTATTGCAGACAGGACAAGATGGGTAGGATCCATGTGCAGTTTAATGGTGAGTTATCTTACAAAAACAGGACATCGTGGAACACAAAGTAACAAATAAACAAAACAACAAACTAAGACCGGGAACTAAGCTATAACATGAGCAAAAACAACAAGACCAAACAATACCATTCAAAAACAACAACAACTAAGAATAACAAACGACTGAGCAAAGACTAGACGGGTGCAGGGTGTATAAATAGTCCAAACAATGAGTAGTGATCGGATGCAGCTGTGTGTGTGATGAGTGGAAGTGGAAACCGGGTGTGTGTGGCGGAATAATGGGAATTGTAGTTTGTGATGATTTGTAGTTCATGATGAAATGTAGTTCACCAGCGATCTCTTAAGTTCTTGATCGCTGGTGAACATGACAATGTGTGTGAATGAGTGTGTATGGGTGTTTCCCAGTGTTGGGTTGCGGCTGGAAGGGCATCCGCTGCGTAAAACATATGCTGGATAAGTTGGCGGTTCATTCCGCTGTGGCGACCCCAGATTAATAAAGGGACTAAGCCGAAAAGAAAATGAATGAATGAATGATATCGGGGTCTTCATAGCTCGATCTGTCTGCAAGCTCATTAACTTGCAAATCGGGCTAAAATTGGGTTTAAAATCATGTAGTGTTAACTAGGCATTAATGAGCACTTCTCCTTTGCCGAGATAATCCATCCACCTCGCAGATGTCTCAAGTGCAATTGAGATGCTGACTGCACGAATGTCTATCAGAGCTGTTGCCCATGAATTGAATGTTCATTTCTTTACCATGAGCCATCTTTAAAGAATTTAGCATTACATCCAATCGGCCCAACAAACGCAGACCACATGTAATCATACCAGCCCAGGACCTGCACATCCAGCATCTTTACCTCGAAGAACATCCGAGACCAGCCACCCAGACTGCCGATACAACAAATGGGTTGCAAAACCAAAGAATTTCAGCACAAACCTTTAGAAACCATAACAGAAAAGCATCTGCATGCTTGTTGTCACCCACGTGTCACCCACTGAGCATGTTTAGGATGCTCTGGATCAGTTCCTGACAATATCCAGCAACTTTGCACAGCCATTGAGGAGAAATGGACCAACATTACACAGGCCAAAATCAACAACCTGATTAACTCTATGCAAAGGAGATGTGTTGCCCTGTGTGAGGCAAATGATGGTCACACCAGATACTGACTGGTTTTCTGACCCCCACATTCATTCATTCATTTTTCTTCAGCTTAGTCCCTTATTTATCAGGGTTCGCCACAGCGGAATGAACCGCCAACAATTCCGACATATGTTTTATGCAGCAGATGCCTTTCCAGCCACATTGGAAACACCCATTCACATTTACACACACACACTCATACACTATGGCCAATTTTGTTTACCCAATTCACCTAAACCGCTCAGGGCTAAATATTGCGATAGTTTTGGTCGCATATGCGCCCAAAATTTTATCTATGCAACCTCAAAATATATTGGGGAGCATTTGTGCGAGTGCATAAAATTGTTGCCATGCGACCAGTTTTCACTGCAAAATTTTCCCCGCATGCGCAGATATAGGAGACATTCAAACAGAATGCATCTTTGCACCTAAAAATGTGAAACGCAGCATTCTGGAATAGTTTAAAGGGGTGGTCCAGGGTGTAATTTTAAGGCTTGGTTGTTTTTATAAGATGTAAAGCAATGTGTGCTCATGCTTCACTTGTAGAAAATCACGTTATTTTTTCATAGATCTTACTTTGATTATATACGGTTACTCTGCTAACGCGAAAAGGTTTCCTAGTTTCTCTGAAAGGCCCGCCCTCAAGAGACTCTGATTGGTCAGCTTACATAATGTGCTGTGATTTCGCGGGTCGGCTCCACGTCACCAGTAAAGCCTCTTGCCTCCACAAGCATGCACGTTGCCTCAGCTGTGTAAATACTGTCAGTCAGAGTAAGTTAGCAGTATCTGTTTGAGCCTTAATCAGACAGAAAATGAAAAGGATGAACCTCATGCCTGCACTCTAAAATAAAATCTGACAAGTGTCTGTAACTAGTGAAAATAGGGTGTGGCTCCTTTAAGAGAATCACCATTTTATGTGTGTGTGAACAGTCTTAGACGCATGTAACACGAGAAGCGCATGTGCGCGGGACCGATGTTTATTTTTCTTTTTCTCTGATGCTGGAATTAAGTTGTTTTTCTGTAATATACGTGACGCTGTTGACAGGAGAATAAATGTGGATGACGACCCGTGTGAGCTTTAATTAATTTTTCTGCTGCAACACGAGTTATGCGAGTTCTAATGTTTGTTTGTTTTTTTCTCAACTCAACGCATTGCATGTCTTTCACATATATCCGGAATAAGCATGTGTAAGTAATATGAAACGTTCACATATGTTTTGCAATTTTATTATCTGAGATGTAGAACGCAGGGAACGCGGGCGCATAGAGAGACACTAAAACGGTGGTGAAAATTGTGGCTGTTTACAGCGGTTTGACTGATAAATATGAATTTGTCAAATGCTTGCTATATATATTTTTATAATTATCTGGAACATTAAAATTAAACTGTAAGCACTTCTGTCTTGGTGTCATGTCCTTTGAAAGTCCAAATACAGAAACAGAAGACGCTCTGTGGAAATAGCAGCGTTTGGAGGGCATTTTAGCTTTCTCTGCTGTAATATTACAGCGCCTCTGGCCACGTGTGCGGTAAATGCGTGTAACCGAAAACCCTTGTGATCTCATCAGGCCGGATGTATTTTTTTGTAGTCCCCAAAGTTGGTTCACTGTAGTCTTTGCTAAGCTAACTCTGTAAAAGCCAATGTCTCCCTTTGCATTGACCTTTAAGCGTCTTACATTCAGAGATGTTCTTTATGTTCACACAGCTACATTACACATGAACTAAAGTTTAAAATATGATATCGTAGTGGACCACCCCTTTAAAACAGTTGTCATGTCAACTTGCTGCAATAAACAAAGCCTGCAATGCTTGCCCCGCCTTCAAGCTTTTCTGATTGGCGCAATGCTCTAACACTGAACGCGAATGGATTGGCTAATATTAGCTGTCAATCACTCAGTCAACGCTTTCTGCCTTTAGGTGACGGGGAGCAATAGCCGCGGAAATGTAAATCGACGAAGAGGAGAGAATGAAAACTACATTGACAGATTTTTTTTTAGAAACCACCTAAAGTTACAAATAATGGCACATCTGATTAGTGATACACTATTCGAAGATGGATAAGACTCCTAAAGCCATTCACTGTAAAGTCTGTGTGACGGAGTTCGCAGGTAACAGCGTTTGCCACATCTACACATTTTAAGCGTGAGAGTTTCTGTTTAATCCTTCATTTAATCGTCACGTTGTTGTCAGCCGTGCAAGTGGCAGCTATTTGTAAAATGTAACACCGCGTGCACCATCGCAAAAGGGCTTGCATTCATTAAGATTAAACGAATATTGCAGCTCATGAAAAGACCGGTATTGCTATTAAGATGACGTATGCAAATAATAAGTTATATGTCAATATCATCTGTGCAATATCAGACACCACCCATGAGAACATCACAGTTATTATCGTTAACTCAGTTCATCTTATTCATGTCAAGCAGTATTGCTGGCTGGTGGGCGCATGCCGATTTTTTTTGTTTGTTAGTTTTGATTAGTGTTGATTTCAAATGCAATAAATTTGTTAATATAAAACTTGTAGTAATGGTGCTCATAATTGGTGGGTGCAACAAAATTTTGGCTGGTGCGACTACATTTTTAAAGTTAGGAGCGCCGGTGCTACCAAGCAAAAAGGTTCATTTCGAGCCCTGCCGCTTGTCTTTGGACTGTGGGGGAAACCGGAGCACCTGGCGGAAACCCCCGCCAACATGAGGAGAACATGCAAACCCCACACAGAAAAGCGACCTTCTTGTTGTGAGGCGACAGTGCTAGCCACTGTGCCCCCCTGACCCCCACATATGAACAGTATATGTGTGTGTCTGTGTGTTTTGTTTATGAATCTACAAAACATTTTTAGTTATTCAGTTTCAGATACAACATGTCTCTGCTTTGATTCCATGTCCCAGAAAGCCTTGTCTTTGTATAGTTCCAAAATAAAATATAAAGTTGTTGCCCCAAAAATGTCCCTCCTCCCTCTCAACACTATCTTTCTGTGCAAAAACTTTTTTATCTGTACTCTTTTTCATCCAGACTCTTAAACATAGCCTATAAAGATGACAGATACATTGTGTAGTGTTAAGCAGACAGACTTGCTGAGGTTGAATGACACCAGAAAATAGCAAACATTATGGTCGACCAGGAGGTACGCTGACTCACTGTAATGAAGTTCCCGTGAAAAAGCTTGAGGAGAAACAATTTTTAACCCATATTCAAACAAAAAACATTAACATCTAATTCAACAGTATTTTGCAACATAAAAAGGAAGTTGCAATGGTCTTTACTGGATGTTCAGGCATAAATTCTGTTTAGAATTCTGAAAACTTTTGTGAATTTGCTAAATCTGACTTTTGAGTATACACACACTTTTAAGATGAAATCCATACAAGCCCTTACACATGAGACCCCCACAGGTAATAAAACCCATAGAAATGCAGTACAGACCTGTCAAGTTTCCATTTGTTTCAAGCAAAAAATGTCTGATCACTTCTCAAAAGAAGAGAAGTAAAAATAAAACAAGTTTTTACCTGACTTAGAAGGGTCATGAATATTAACAACAAGCTCTGCTCTGATTTGCTAGTTCACAGCGGCTCACATAGCAAACAGAGATCTAATGTCAGTAATGAATGCAGGAGCTGCGATGTACTTTTAAGGGTGTACTCACACTAGACTATCTGAACCGTGCCCGGGTGCGGTTCGGTTGGTTGGCCCTGGCCTGGTTGGAAGAGGTGAGCCAAAGCACGGTTCGGTTGCGCTTTGGTGCAGTACGCTTGTAGTGTGAGCGCAAAGCGCGCCTGAGCACGAAAATTTAAAGGGACTGTTTCATATGGATTTATTAATCATTCGTAGTTTTCAATGAACGCGAACTGTCATAGTTTATTAAAGATGCAAACCCCTCACTGCACGTCAGCTGCCACCTTCAGCAAATCTCCTAATACGTGCAGCACGATGACTTTCATGAAGATTTTCGAGTGTCAAAAGTGGTGGATCTGTTCAGCAAAATATTTGACTGTTACTGCATCCCAAACGATTCAAAATAATGCAAAATGCTCTGGCTCGGAAGGTAAAATTGCAATATGAGTACGAGCCGAGGAGGAGAGAGGAGGGGGACAATCGCGCCTGGGCATGGTTCAAGGCAACTGTGCCTAGTGTGAGAACATCCCGAAATACAAGCATAAAACTAATCATACTTAAGTTGCCAAACCAAAAATATTTTAACAAATTGAGTAGTTATGAAATTGAGCACTTGTAAAATGATAATTGTTTCAAATTAAGTTGCAGAGTTTCAGTTGTATTCCCATGTGACTACCTGGTACAGGACAATTACAAACCATTCTCGGCTAGGAATTGTAGTGACAGGGAACCATGCTGAGATGTGCTGGTAGAGCGTGTGGTGACATGTTGACCAGTTTCTCCCAATGTGAAACAGTCAACTCATGATCCTTCCAAACAAAATAAATCCAGACCATTTTATTTGGGGCAAATCTTAAGGTTGTAAATGAAAATCTCAACTATTTCTGCAGAATTGGGGCAGCGCGGTGGGTAGCGATGTTGCCTCACAGCAAGAAGGTCGCTGGTTCGAGCCTTGGCTGGGTCAGTTGGCATTTCTGTGTGGAGTTTTCGTGTTCCGTGTTCGTGTGGGTTTTCCTCCGGGTGCTCCGGTTTCCCCCACAAGTCCAAAGACATGCGCTATAGGTGAATTGGGTAAGCTAAATTGTCCGTAGTGTATGTATGTGTGTGAATGAGTGTGTGTGGGTGTTTCCCAGTGATGGGTTGCGGCTGGAAGGGCATCCGCTGCATAAAACATATTCCACTGTGGCGACCCCAGATTAATAAAGGGACTAAGCCGAAAAGAAAATTAAATTAATTTTAATTCATAAATTGCTTCAGAGCGGTTGACTGCAATATTTCCTTAAAAAAAAAAGAAGAGTCCACTTCAAGCTTACCTCAATTCCCATACACAAGACCATACTTTAAGAACAGCAAGTCAGGTCTGCATATCCATTTCAACACTGCTCTTACACATAACACAAACACATGAACTCACAGAAAATCGCTTATATTATTTATACATATTCACACTGCCATATGTGCTGTGCGTCTATGTGTGATTCTGTAGGTGAGAGAAAGACGGATAGAGAAAGCAAGCATTCCCATTAATAAAAAATAATGCAATCCAGCCAACATTTTCCATTCATTCATCATAACAGTTTACTGAACACATTGTGTAGACTGGCTCTTCAGATCTATACACTCTCACAGCGACTATAAACACAGAGGAAAGGAAGCGAGAGTGAGATAGATACAGAGAAGAGAGAGAGACAATAAAAAACACCAAAGACAACGAAAGCACATAAAAGTCATTGTCTGGTTTAATAGCAATGGGAAACAAGATCATTCAACTAATGTGCTTACAGACTAGAGGTTATTTATAGTTATTGAATTTGGGAAATATAAGTCCAGAATGTGTTTTTTACCAATAAATAAAAAATAATAAAATAAAATTATTCAAAAACACATAATGTTGGTCAAAGAGAGAGGGTTTCTGTTGGCATTCATATCCCTTAGACTTTACATTGTGATAAAATATACACTACCTGACAAAGGTCTTGTCAATCCCAGTTGTAAGAGCAACAAATAATAACTTGACTTTTAGTTGTCATCTGTTGAACTGTATACCAATCATCACAAATACTGCAAAAGACCTATTGGAACCTGCACGGACCCAAGATTCTCACAGAAATCAGTCAAGTTTGGTGAAGGAAAAATCATGATTTGGGGTTACATTCAGTATGTGGGCATGCGATCTGCAGAGTGGATGGCAACATCAACAGACTGAGGTATCAAGATATTTGTGCTGCCCATTGCATTACAAACCACAGGAGAGGGCAAATTCTTCAGCAGGATAGCGCTCCTCATACTTCACCCTCCACATTAAAGTTCCTGAAAGCAAAGAAAGTCAAGGTGCTCCAGGATTGGCCAGCCCAGTCACCAGACATGAACATTATTGAGCATGTCTGGGGTAGATGAAGGAGGAGGCATTGAAGATAAATCCAAAGTAACTTGATGAACTCTGGATGAAGTCCTGCAAGAGCGCTTTCTTTGCCATTCCAGATGACTTTATTAATAAGTTATTTGAGTCATTGCAGAGATGTATGGATGCAGTCCTCCAAGCTCATGGGAGTCATACACAATATTAATTATTTTTCCACTGCACCATGCCTTTATATTCTATACTGTACATTATTTCTGTTAAGTGACAAGACTTTTGTCTAAGCAAAGTCAGACCTTAATGTCCTAATTAAATACTTAAAATTCAAGGCATGATCATATTTTATTTAGGTAAAATAAGCGTAATCTAGAGGCCTTTGCCTTTCATATAAGCCACTTCTGATACCAAATAATCAACTAGAAGTCAAGTTATTATTTGTTGTTCCTAAAACTTGGATAGGCGACAAGACTTTTGTCAGGTAGTCTATGCAAGTATTTATAATATGCTATTAATTGAGATTTTTTTACACAGTACCGTTTAGAGTTTTATTGCTAACACTTCACATTAGTCAATATTAGTTAATCCATTAACTGAAAATGAGCATTCGATGTAGTATGTTTTACTATTTAATATATAATAACATACAGTATATTTTATTGTTGAAACATTGTCTCTGCCAATCACAACAATCACTGGGACAGCTAACCAATCACAAAACCTTTCGTTTTTTGGAAGAACTGCAATAATTGAGAGGGTTGTGCCAGGCTGGGAAGGAATTTACTGTAATATAGTAAATTATGTGAAAATGTTCTTCTACACCACCAAAACAGAATCAAGACTTTGTAAAAAAAAAAAATAATAATAAAAAAATAAGACCCCTTAAATGAGCCAACTAAGCATATTTATTTATGTATATTTATCTATCAAAAGGTCACATCCAAATCTCCAATATATTTAGGTTCCTATATCAAGAGTTTTCTTATTTATTTAAATTTATTTTTTTCTCTACATTCATCAAGTTAAAATCCTGAGTATGATCACTAATATTAATTTTAAAGAAGAGAGCATAGCTATAGCACAACAACCATTTCATCTGGAAACCGATTGAAACCAAGACATATCCAAATATAAAATAACTGGGACACCTTTCAAAATGTAAATTCACTCACATGCTTAGTTTCACTTGCAAAATGAGGTTTCCAGGGTTCCCGAATCATTACGGCATATCAGTCAGCATTCATAAAGGCTTAGAAATGATTCAATGATTTGCCCTGAAAGTCTAAATTCATCCAAAGACCAGATAGTACAAAAATGTGGAGGCTTTTTTTACTGATAATTGAAGCTAAATCTAGGTCACGCAGTGAAATAGCAACAGGAAAATGGGACACACGATGTGCTCAGATCACAAAAATATTGGGAGATAACAAAATGAAACATCACTCTTTGTCTTTTTAATCTTGAGGTTTCTTCTCAGTACATTGGGAATCAAGGCGGTGTGAGGTGTTTCATTAGGTGCAGATGAGTTATATTATAATACAATAACATAATACTAAAATTCTCTGCAGATATGCGACAAGAAGGTGTAAATGAGAAACAGTCTGTGTCTGTGTGTGTTTGGAGGACAGGAGAAGAGTGGCTCTCATTTAGACATGCATATTACCATTCTCACAGCTGGAGGCCTGGTTTCTAATACAAACAATCATTTATACAGACAGCTAAAAATACCACACACACACACACGTATAACTTCAGATTGTTCACATGCTTTATTTCAGTCTTGTCTTGACAGCCGTCGTTGAATTACACTTGTTTTTATATCTGTGAGAGTTGCTGGTCTTATAAACAAAACATTGGACTGGATTGACAGTTGTGTGTAAAAAACAAGCTAATGCTAACACAACAGTATATGGGGAAAGAGACCAGAAACCAGAGTTTTTAATGGATCCCAGTGAAGGAGATGCTTCACTAAGCTGAATATAATGCTTTTGTGATAAAATAGCTGATCATTTTAATGAATCCAATGCCTGTCTGCTAATCTTTAGCATGTTTTACACTAAACAATACTTCTATGTCAAATTTGCAATGAGGAAAAGAGAATGCAGAGTAGGGAATATATATTATAATAATAATAGTATGCTAATATAATATATTGGCAGGTCATTGTATGGTATTGTATTAATCAGAATCAGAATCAGAAAGAGCTTTATTGCCAGGTATGTTCACACATACGAGGAATTTGTTTTCGTGACAGAGCTTCTACAGTGCAACAGAATTACAGAGACAGGACAAAAAACAGATAATAAATATATTTAAAAAATGAAAGTTGTAGTGAATGCAAATATACAAATTGACAAGTGAATGTACAGGAATATTACTATATACAACAGCAGCTGTTATGTGCAAATTAGCATGTAAAATATGTTGTTAAATAAGTGTTTATGTGTATAAAAAGTGTATAGCAAGCAGTGATGTTTGTTTCATGATTACTATCATCAAGTGTTCATGAGATGGATTGCCTGAGGGAAGAAACTGTTTCTTTGTCGGGCTGTTCTGGTACACAGTGCTCTGTAGCGTCGACCAGAAGGTAAAAGTTCAAAGAGGCAGTGTGCTGGGTGTGAGGGGTCCAGAGTGATTTTGGCAGCCCTTCTGCTTGCTCTGGATAAGTACAGTTCTTGGAGAGTAGGGAGGATTGTACCAGTGATTCGCTCAGCAGTCCGAACTATTCGACGTAGTCTTCGGAGGTCGGATTTGGTAGCTGAGCTAAACCAGACAGTTATTGAAGTGCAGAGGACTGATTCAATGATGGAAGTGTAGAACTGTTTCAGCAGCTCCTTTGGAAGGTTGAACTTCCTCAGCTGACGAAGGAAGTACAACCTCTGTTGAGCTTTTTTGACAATGGAGTCAATGTGAGTGTCCCACTTCAGATCCTGAGAGATGGTGGTGCCCAGGAACCTGAATGACTCCACTGCTGCCACAATGCTGTCCATGATGCTCAGTGGGGGGAGAGCAGGGGGGTTTCTCCTGAAGTCCACTATCATCTCCACTGTTTTGAGCGTGTTCAGCTCCAGGTTGTTGTGACTGCACCAGACAGCCAGCTCCTTAACCTCCTGTCTGTAAGCAGACTCGTCACCGTCCTGAATGAGGCCGATAAGTGTGGTGTCATCTGCAAACTTCAAGATTTTGACAGAGGCGTCCTTTGAGGTGCAGTCATTTGTGTACAGTGAGAAGAGCAGAGGGGAGAGGACACACCCCTGGGGGGCGCCAGTGCTGATTGTGCGGGTACTGGATGAGAATTTTCCCAGCTTCACCAGCTGCTGCCTGTCCGTTAGGAAGCTGTTGATCCACTGACAGACAGAGTTGGGCACGGAGAGCTGAGTTAATTTGGGCAGGAGAAGTTTTGGGATGATAGTGTTGAAAGCCGAGCTGAAGTCAACAAACAAGATCCTCACATAGGTCCCTGGTCTGTCTAGGTGTTGCAGAACATAATGCAGTCCCATATTGACTGCATCATCCACAGACCTGTTTGCTCTGTAGGCAAACTGAAGAGAGTCCAGTGAGGGTTCAGTGATGTCCTTCAGGTGGGCCAGCACCAGTTTTTCAAAAGACTTCATGACCACAGATGTTAGCGCCACCGGTCTGTAGTCATTAAGTCCTGTAAGTTTGGGTTTCTTTGGGATGGGGATGATGGTGGAGCGTTTAAAGCAGGAGGGCACTTCACACAGCTCCAGTGATCTGTTGAAGATCAGGGTGAAGATGGGGGCCAGGTGGTCAGCACAGGATTTTAGACAGGCTGGTGTTACAAAATCTGGGCCTGGTGCTTTTTTTTTGTTTTATGTTCAATTAAATAAGGCAAGTCATTGTATAACAGTGGTTTGTTCTGTAGTCAATCGAAAAACCATATAGCTTAAGGGGGCTAATAATGTTGACCTTAAAATGTTTTTAAAAAAATTAAAAACTGCTTTTAATCTAAACGAAATAAAACAAATGTCACTTTCTCCAGAAGAAAAAATATTACAGGAAATACTGTGAAAAAATCCTTTGGGAAACATTTGAAAAAGAAAAAAAAATTCACACGGGGCTAATAATTTTGACTTCAATTGTGTACATACACACACTCAAAAAATGACGTTTGCTGTTTGTTCAAACTACTTATTTAAAATGAGCTGTAACAAAATGAGCAGTTTTTTTGGGGGACAACTTAATTGTTTTATGTTCAATCCACTTAAATTTGTAAAAACTAATGAGTTCAAATCAATTGTGTGAAACCCAGCATTTTTTACATTGTATTCATCGTTCCAAGCTTGATTAAAAACCACATCTGGCATGTTGTCAGTTGCTAGTGCACCCACTCCCATCCGGGTCATGGCACCAGTGTCACCACCAGATTTACTCACATTGCTTTGATCAAAATTCAAATCAGCATCTGTGGCATGGGAGGCAGGCGCGTTAACAAGGACACTCGAGACCACAGCTGCTAGCATCAACTGTTAGTTTGCCTTCGTGCAGCCAGGGGATTGGGGTTTGCTTATACAGCTCCTATACTAGATGACCTCCATTATATATGGTACTGATTTTGAGCTTTCTTTGAAGTTGAAGTTGAATTTGAAGCCCATATTCCAAGTTGAGGCATGTCCATAAGAAAACATGTTAGATGTAATGGATGCAGCATCTGTGTCAATGGTTGTTCAAATGAGTATTTATAATATCAAACAATTATTAAAGGATATACGCTCACAGCCGCTTCATTAAGAACACCTTTCTAGTACTGTGCTGGACTCCCTTTTGTTTTCAGAACTTCCTTAATTGTTCATGATATATAGATTCAGATGCTGTTAATATTCCTGTGAGATTTTGGTCTATATTGACACAAATGTACAAGGTGTACAAGGTTTCTGCAGGTTTGCCAGCTGCACATCCATGATTCATATCTCCCATTTGTTTGCAAACAAGTAAATAAATAATTACATTGAAAATAAAATAATTGTTCAATAATCAAAACTGAGGTAAAGTCCAGCCCTATTCTAGTGTCTTTGTTAGCATGTCTACCATACCTAGATTCTGGTTTGAATCCCGCTTGGACCAATGTGAGTACAACTTGTAGTGATGTTGGTGCCACGACCCGGATGGGAGTGAGGGAGAATGTAACAGAGCTGTATGAGTGACCCTCACTCTTTTGACCTTGAAGGGTTCACAACTGACAGAAGAGCCTGCTGTCTTTATTGTCCTTGTTTGTGTGCTGGCTTCCCATGATAGTGAGGGCAGCTCTAATTATATTTGCTGTGATGCTAGTAGACCCGGAGGAGTTAGGTTGCTGTCGTGACCCGGATAGGAGTAAGTGTAATGGAGGTCAGCTGGGACTTGCTGTGTCTCACTTTAAACCTCACTTTCCAGGCTTTCCAGGTGCAATAATTAACTGAGAGTAGAAGCTGTAGTCTTAATTGTCTTTATTGTACAATTTTGCATGTCCTTGACTACTTTTAATGCTTCCACACTATACATGTTTGCTGCATTTATAAAGCATCCATGTTTTGAGGTTGGTCTATTTGATGTGATTTTTCCATGTGAGATTTGATTAAAGGGAATTCAAAGGGCTGATTATTCTACTTATACAATTGATGTAGACAAGAATAAAAAATTACATATAAAGTAGTGATTGCAGGTTGAAGGAAAATAGCGCAGTAAATGTACGGATACAACACTAAAAATGTACTCAAGTAAAAGTGCATATTTTTAAACTTCTTAGTAAAGTACAATTCCTGAGAAAAAATACTCAATTACAGTAATTAGAATATTTTTACTTCATTGCTTTACACCAATGAAAAGGCTCATTAGCAACTGACAGCTGCAGTTTTCTGCATTCTTGTGCTAATGTCCCATGCTAGACTCCAATCATCGTACCCCCCTTCTGAAATGTTATCCACAACCACAGCTTCCAAAACCAGGACCCCCTCCCCCCACACCACAGAAAAACCACAAAACATTATGCAATTCTGAGCGTGTCTCACACATGTGAGTAGGCTTGACAAACCACCTGTAGAAAACACACTCTTTCATCTCTCTGACACTTTAACCAACAGTTGCACCAGTCTGCACCAGACACTTTCTTACAATCACTCCAATTATCTATAAAAAAACATTGTGCATTTCTGAAGTGTGCTTCACACAGGTGAGTGGGCTTGACAAACCACCTGTAGAAACACTCTTCTTTCTATATGCACCAGACAGTTTACTTAAACTCCATCTTACAAGGACTAAATAAGGAAAACAATGTTTACCTGTAAATGTATCACAACTCATGTTGCGCTACTTGTTTTTTCTTCAAACTTAAAATACCTCTTTTGCACAATATCTTGCACAATATTTTTCTGTCTTATGTAAAAGTACTTGTATAGTCTGTCTTAAGTTGTGTGTAGAGTTTAAATATTTATAGTAGTTGGTTTAGTTAGATTACTGCTCCAATATGTTAGTTATGTATAGGTTTAAAATAGCTCTTACGTCCAGTGTTGGGTTCATATTTATGATTATGTTTATTTATGTAGCACCGTGGTCCTGCGAGACATGACATTTTGTTCCACTCTATGTCCACGCATGTAGCGGAATGACAAAGCTTGACGTGACTTGACTTGGAGAAAGCAAATTTGTTGCGATGCTAAAGTCCCTTTAAGTCAAGTCATTTCACTCGGTGGCCATCTTTGAAAAGCCTCTCGGGCAATATGCTCGGGTATTCTGTTTGAATGTGGAAACATCAAATTCTCCAAAATTGCTTGTCAAGCTTACGATTAAAATTTATATACGGAACCACCAATAAAATTAAACAACAGCTTTCTCTTTAGTTT
Source organism: Danio jaintianensis (assembly GCA_903798115.1). Taxonomy (NCBI): domain Eukaryota; kingdom Metazoa; phylum Chordata; class Actinopteri; order Cypriniformes; family Danionidae; genus Danio; species Danio jaintianensis. The sequence goes on along the minus strand of CAIGQV010017835.1, from coordinate 4,604,321 downwards.
CATTTCTAAACATTTAAATCTGCAGAAACTTACATCTGGTCCGAGTCCCTCCCCAGGAGAATCGTCATTCTATAGCGATCGATGATTGGCTCCTGTACTAGAAGGCGGGGCTTCATTCACCACATTGACTGTTACACCTTTCCCTATTCAAAACTGACATGTCTTGTGTATTCTATAGTCTTTGGCTAAACGAAGGTGTTATGTTGATGCCATGACCCGGATGAAGGTGAGTTTAATGGAGGTCATCTAGTGTACATGCTGTGTAAGTAATTCTCACTTCCCAGTCCAATGACAGATAGGGTTTCACATATCAAAGTACCATCATCTGAGTACACAAACTGTACTATTGCAGGTTGCAGTAGTGTTACCGTTCTTGTCTTTTATTGTGAGCTGAAGTATTCATAAATCCTTTATAAATGTCATAGCCATGCTTTTATATATTAGCCATGACCATAACATCAAAGCTTATTGAGTGGATACAGAGGACAATTAATGATGCTTCTGTTTATGTTGCTCGGTTATCTGTGACACACAGATAAATGTTGGATTCTGCAACACATTTTGTTCCTTAACAGTCTCTCTCTCTCTCACACACACACACACACACACATACAGAGACACGCACATCTTTTTTATCTGTCACCCTCCATCCATCTCTGTTCTCCCCTCGTTTTTCTCCATGAGGTGATTCATCCAGAGAAACAGTTTCAGGGGCAGAAGCCCTTCTCTGCCTCTTTTCCTCTGATATGTTAGTTTTTATCTATCCCTCCATCCCCTTTTCAAGCTCTCTGCGAATTTCAATGTGCAACCTACTTTTAACTGTCACTTTTGATCCTGTCAGCACAGTCACAAGCTCGACATATACACACAAATACACACCCATTGCGATTCAACACAGAGAACCACACAATATCTTTCGTAATCCTCAAACGTGCATCTGTTTCCACCTGTACACACATAAAAATGTGCATAAGCAAAAAAATTCAACAGCAAAAGCAGTTCCTAAGGTCATTATCCTGGTGCATTACTGTATCAGGATAAGACCCTAAAACCTTCATGGGGCACTTCAGCAGTTTTGGACTATTAAACATTCTATGCTAGTGCTTTTTTAAACATGTAAAACACAGAAAAAAGAAAGAAAGATTTTAAACGTTACGCTATTTATTGTTCTTTTTATTTTGTCATTATTGTTATTGATGCTAAAGGATTTTGAACATTTATAATTTATTTCTGAATGTATATAAGTCGGGGCGTCACAGTGGCACAGAAGGTAGCACGATCGCCTCACATCAAGAAGGTCGCTGGTTCGAGCAACTGACCGAGCCTCGGCTGGGTCAGTTGGCATTTCTGTGTGGAGTTTGCATATTCTCCCCGTGTTCACGTGGGTTTCCTCCGGGTGCTCCGGTTTCCCCCACAAGTCCAAAGACATGCGCTATAGGTGAATTGGGTAAGCTAAATTGTCCGTAGTGTATGTGTGTAAATGAGAGTGTATGAATGTTTCCCAGTGATGGGTTGCAGCTGCAAGGGCATCCTCTGCGTGAAACATATGCTGGATAAGTTGGCAGTTCATTCCGCTGTGGTGACCCCAGATTAATAAAGGGACTAAGCCGAAAAGAAAATGAAAGAAATGTATATGAGTCTTGATTGGGCTGCTAATGTATATAAGAAGGCATGCCTGTAAAAGAGGACAAAAAAGGAGAAATAAACCAACAAGACAGACCTGTGAAAGTGTGAAGAGATGGTGTTTAATTAACCTATAAAGACTTCTTGACTGAGAGAAGCTGCTGTATGACTGTAATAAAGTACTGTACTGTACTGTAATTGGTCTCTTACTGCAAGTTAACCAATGATGATCATTACACAAGAGCTGTTCTTAAAGGGATACTTCACCAACAAAATGACAATTCTGTCATCATTTACTCACTAATACTCTAAAACCTGACCTCTTGCTTAGGATTCACTGCATACTTAAATCAGTCTCCATCCAATCAACAACACTAACAGTATTTATACAGTAAACTTGTTCTATTTCTTTTTACAGAGTTTACCATTCTGTTCTCTGAGAATTCTGATTCTGTATTTAACTATTTTCAAAGTATTTCTGCACTTCCCCCAAATTCAGACTTAAATTGATGGTCTGTCATAATCAGAGTTGCCAGGTCCAAGAAAATTCCCCAACCCAATGATAACTCAAAACTCTCCAAAAGGAATGAAAAGTAGCCCAATTTTACTCTCCTTGTCCAATCAAAATAAATAAATAAACAAACAAACAATCGGACTCAATTGCTGAATTCTCACAAAGGGATAGGTTTACCATATCTCCTCTGATATTTTGTGATACACTTACTTATAGGCTGTATGCGAAATCGCCCCCTATGCCCTCATTAGTCCACTAGCATAATCCCAGAAAGGATGCCATTTTATTTGTGCTTTGCTGGTTGCTAAAAATGAATGCTGTCTATTAGTAGCTAATTAAACAAAAATGTTTAGATTTATGTCATGTAAAAAACTTTTTTTAATTGAATAATACTTTATTTTGAAATGTACAGTGATATGACTCCACTGTCGATACCATTTTGTGGTCAGCCACATGCTGTGTCCCAATTCACATACTATCCATTCTAAATAGTATTCAAGATTAGAATTAATATATCCCAAACCGTAATATGTTGAAAAGAGTATGCCAAAGTTTCCCGGATGGTGTACTGTTTCCTGTAGAAATTCGAAGTGTAGAACCATCTGCTAATATTTCCCTCAATACATTGCGTGTTGGATGTGAATTCGATTAGAACTACAAATGCTGGGAGAAAGTGTAAACAAACTACAAACATGGCGGACGTGAGAGACCAACTGTCAAGTAGAGAGGCTTCGGTAAAGTTGTTTGATTGACTATTAATTAATATCTAATAAAATAATACCTGCTGCTGCATCTCCAATATGGTAGGTACTTAAATATTTAAAAAATGTAGGTGATGTGTCAAGATGATTGACAGGAGGATGTAACTAAGCAACATAACGGTCCATTAATGAGAAAGAAGTTTGCATACTCTTCTGTTATACACTCAAGAGTATGTACATACTTTTGGAACATAGTATACGTAGGCTAATTAGGATGCAGCAACAGAAATTCACTTGCCGCTAAAACACTCACAGTGCATTATGGGTATTCTCTAGCTGTTTCAGTGCATAGTGGTATTAATTGCACTTCAGAACGTCCACTATGATTTCGGACACCACTACAAATGACTGCTCCATCAAATAGCGCACTTGTTTGTATAGAGGGTGATTTCGGATACAGCCATAGATACAAGTACTTACTGACTTTCCGCACGCCAAACAACACTTAAAAGTACCTTTCTCTGTGTTGGTGTAACTAACGTTCCACTCATTTAATATGTGATATGCCATCAGACAGTTTCACTTCATTTGCATCGGTCTTACCTGGGTTACCAGGTATGTAATCTGTTATCAATGTTTATTAAAAACGATTCGGTTTTCATTTTATATTTGCGAAAAAGAAATAGTAAAGTAGCCCCAACAACACATCCCGCTACTTCATACATGTACACTCTAAAAAATGCTGGTTTGTTGTAACACAACATTGTGTCTTATATGGACAAATCCAACCTTTTGGTTAAAAAGTGTAGTTTAAATTTAATTAAAATATTATCCCAACTTTGGGTTTGCCCATATATGACCCAACATTGGGTTACAACAACTCAGCATTTTTTAGAGTTTTTTCTGCAGCTGCATTTTCAAAAGAGCCCAACTGTGTGGGAAAACTGTGATCCTGGCAACACTGATGATTAGATAACCTTAATATATACTACACGAGTGGTGCAATGCAATAGAACCACTTTTTGATTCCAGAAAAACCTTTTAGTGAGCAGTTCTTACACTCACTTACACACAAAAAATGATTATATTATTATATAATGGTTATATTAAATGACATGAAATTTCTATGAAATTTAAATTTTTTAATTTTAACCCAACCCACTGCAGAAATGCGTTTCTTGCTTAGAGTTTTTGTCTTGTTTCTAGTCCAAATATCTTTGGTTTGTCAATATTAGTTTTTTCTATATGTGAACAATCTGAAAAACTCCTTTTCACTCTAAAGAATCTGCTGTGCAATGGGAAATTTTGCAGTATGTTAAAGGGTCTTCATATTAATACCAACACCATTAATACCAGTCTCAGTGTCAAGGCGTATATATGGAAACAATATATTTCCAGTCCATCACAGCACATAATATCATCAAATAAATCTAAAGTTTGTAAGCAAAAATAGTGCAAAAGAGAGAGAGAGAGAGAGAGAGAGAGAGAGAGACAATTTGATCTACATTTACCCATAACACATACACCCATGGCTATGAAACTGACCCTAGAATTCCTTTCAAACTTCCTTTCCAAACTGTACTTTGTGGTTGTTGATCTCACAGAAGATCACAACAAGGTCACTGTAACCTCAAAAACACATCCGGAAGAGAAAAGGGGGAGGGGCCTGTTTGACAGTCCACACAAAAAAACATATCGAAGGAATGACACACACACACAAAGGGACGTGAGAGTAAGAATAGCTGTAAAGAAAATGCAAGACCATATCTGGTTTAACATCTCAGAGATTTATGAAGGGAAGGAGTTGCATTGTCATCCAAGGACATTTTTGTCAGTCTTATTTTAACACCCTATCAATGCAAGAATTCAGACAGAGAGTTGGGGAATGTGCCACCCCATGAACTGAAGCCTGTTACTCTGCGTTTCTGGTAAATAGTGTTTACACACACACACACACACACACATGCACGCAGTGAGAGACTGTAAGCTGATTCATGCAGTGTCTCAGGCTGACAGCCTAAACAACATACTTGCAAACAGAAGGTTTCTCCCAGTAATGTGAGATTTTTTCCATGAATGCCAATGAAAGGCTCCAATATTTTAGATATGAATGATGCATAACAGGCAGAAAAATGTCTTTATGTTGAGCACACATGAGAAATCCCTTTAAAAGAGCATCCAAAAAACCTAAGTAAATTTAAATGGACTGTTCCAATACAAACAATGAGAAATCTCTAAATAATGTGTACGTTTTCCATATATTCAGATTGAATTTGTGTATTTGAAATGTTTATTTAATCAAGAGGAGAAAAGGAGATTTTTGTTTTACATCAATGTGAGATGTCTATTTGATGTCATTTTAACATCAAGGTAGTTTACATGCATTTAGGAATACAAAACTAAAGGAGCTGTTGACATGGTATTGAAACGGATTTTGGTAAAAATAAAACAAAAAACAACATAAAAATAAAACAAAACAAAAAAATCTGAAAAAGTAGTTGTGTAATAACAATGGAATGACACAAGGAGGAAGGACTGAACTATTGAAATGTAATTAATACTTTGTAGAAAAAGTCTTTTTTGGTGATGGCAGCTTAAAGACGCCTCATGCATTGCTCAGGTGTGAGTTTTTCACAGACTTCAACAGAGTGTAAAAATCTTGAATAGTTCTGTGGGTCTCGTCTATCAAATCTGAGCTTTAATATGTATTTTATATTGTATTCAAGTAAGCTGATTGGCTGGACCATTTGAGCAGCTTTATTTTCTTTCTCTGAAAGCATTTGAGAGTATCCTGTGTTTTGGATCATTGGCTTGCTGAAATGTCCACCCTAGTTTCATCTTTATCATCCTGGTAATGTAGAGGTTGGACTGAAGCAGCTAATATTTATTTACACTGACGAAGCGCAGAGGGTTGCTGAATAACTACTGAGAGATTTGAGCTGCTGTCTGGGCTTTCACTGCCTTTCTACGCCTTACTTTCTTCATGTGTTCAATACTTTTTCCCTGCATCATTTCATTTTATTGCGCATAACTTAATTTGTAAACTAATTAGATTTGTGGCTGCACGGTGGCGCAGTGGGTAGCACGTTCGCCTCACAGCAAGAAGGTCGCTGGTTCGAGCCTCGGCTTGGTCAGTTGGCATTTCTGTGTGGAGTTTGCATGTTCTCCCCGTGTTCGCGTGGGTTTCCTCCGGGTACTCCGGTTTCCCCCACAAGTCCAAAGACATGTGGTATAGATGAATTGGGTAGGCTAAATTGTCCCTAGTGTATGTGTGTGAATGAGTGTGTATGGATGTTTCCCAGTGATGGGTTGCAGCTCGAAGGGCCTCCGCTGCGTAAAACATATGCTGGATAGGTTGGCGGTTCATTCCGCTGTGGCGACCCCAGATTAATAAAGGGACTAAGCCGAAAAGAAAATGAATGAATGAATTAGATTTGTTTTCTTTGCATATATGGATTTCATTGGTTGTTACCAACTTCCGGTGAAAATTTCAAGTCAACAGCACCTTTATAATTATGTTTTCGGAGAAAAATGGAGACGTGTTCAATACTTTTTCCCTGCTGTATATTTGTGTCATTATTTTAGTGGTCAAAAGAGTGGATGTCAAATGGATGTCAAGGTTTTGACATCAAATCGTTTAGCGTTTGTGACGTGTTTTTTTTTTCATTTTGACATCAAGGTGCCCGCTGGGTTGCTTTTAAAGCGATTAGTTGACATTACCTAAAAAAGTGAGTAAATACATTTCTTAAAAATTAAGCAAATGATGTATGTGCATATTTATAAAGGTTAAGTCAGTTGATTTAACTTATTAAGCTCAGTCAACTTCACATTTCTAAGTTACAATGGATTTACTCTCTTTTTTAAAGTAAACTCACCCTGTCACTTTTAAGGCAACAGGTTTAATAACTTTTTAAGTAAAGAAACCAATTGCTTTTTACAGTGTACATGGATCATTACAATCTAAACAATGACAGATGGAGGACACATTTTCTGCTTAGCAACATGATCTTATCTGTAGTCGTTTGTGTGCTTGCACAAGTGTTGCTATCGGCATACTGTAGATAACACAGACAGCATCTATTTGCAATATTTATAATATATTGAATTCATAAAACTGAGAGCTATTTTGGTGCTAAATCAATAAGATTGTGAAGGAGACATACCAGGAAATAATGGTGTTTTTATATTAAATGATTAGTAAATCATATAGGCTGTGTTTACCCCTTAGAAATGGCACTAGATTACTAAGTAAATGATGAAAACTGTAGATAGTAACATAATCTATTCTAGGTTACCAATTTTAGTAAATATATCCAACTTTATTGAGACAACTTTAAGATTCATTTTAGATTACTTTTCTATTTACTAATTAACGCACAAAATAATTGTTTCATCACAAATCCATTAAAATGCATTACACCTGACATTGTAGCCTATATCAGTGTTTCCCAACCCTGTTCCTGAAGGCACACCAACAGTACACATTTTCAACCTCTCCCTAAACATACACACTTGAATCAACTCATCAGAACATAAGAAGAGACTCCAAAACCTGAAATGAATGGGTCAGTTAAGGCATCCAAAATATGTACTGTTGGTGTGCCTCCAGGAACAGGGTTGGGAAACACTGGCCTATCTTATATACTGGGTGTCTGAGTTGACAAAAAGCTAATAAATTATTAAATAAAATGTCAAATAAGTTAAACACCTGAAACACTAAAAATGGAAATGTTATTTTGTATATCATGTTTACTTGCGGGGTGGCACGGTGGCGCAGTGGGTAGCGCTGTCGCCTCACAGCAAGAAGGTCGCTGGTTCGAGCCCCGGCTGGGTCAGTTGGCATTTCTGTGTGAAGTTTGCATGTTCTCCCCGTGTTCGCGTGGGTTTTCTCTGAGTGCTCCAGTTTCCCCCACAGTCCAAAGACCTGTGCTATAGGTGAATTGAATAAACTAAATTGGCCGTATAGTGTGAAGTGAAGTGAAGTGAAGTGTAGTGTGGCCAAGTATGGTGTCCCATACTTGGAATTTGTGCTCTGCATTTAACCCATCCAAGTGCACACACACAGTTAGTGAACACACACATACCGTGAACACACACCCGGAGCAGTGGGCAGCCATGCTGCGGCGCCCGGGGAGCAGTTGGGGGGAACGGTGCCTTGCTCAAGGGACTCACCTCAGTCGTGGTATTGAGGGTGGTGGAGAGTGCTGGTCATTCACTCCCCCCACCCCCAATTCCCGCTGGTACCGAGTATCGAACCAGCAACCTTCGGATCACGAGTCCAACACTCTAACCACCAGGCCACGACTGCCCCGATGCTCAGGGGAGAGCGCGAACGCAGTCCCCCACTACCAGAAATTATGCAGTCGAGATTCCCACATTTGGGGAATTCGCAGGGGTCAGCATGACCGGAGTGCAATGGCCAAGCCTCGCCCTGGGTGAACCACCTTTCTGATCATGGTATCTCCCCTGCCAGTGTATGTGTGTGAATGAGTGTTTATGGATGTTTCCCAGTACTGGGTTGCAGCTGGAACGGCATCCGCTGTGTAAAACATTTGCTGGATAAGTTGGCAGTTCATTCCGCTGTGGCGACCCCTGATGAATAAAGGGACTAAGCTGAAGGAAATGTCAACTTGCATATGAATATGAGAACTGTGTTATTGTGTTGCTAAATTATTAAATTATTTTTATTTTACTTTTTATTTCAAAACTGTTTTCAAAAGGTTCTCCTATTTCAAAAGGTCTAACAGAAACAGTTTACATAGTCGTTCAATAATGTGAATAGTCAAATCTACAATTTATGACACACAATCGGAATTTTAGAAAATAAAATTTAAAAAGAGAAAGAAGACTTCAATTAAAGTATAAATAATCTACTGCCATTTGAATGTTTTAACATATGTTCATATAATACTGAATTTACGGTATTAAAAGGCAGATTTTGTACATTTTTAACCAATGAGATTACAATGCTGGGTTCCACACAATCGATTTGTGTTGGGAAAACATTAACTTAAAACGTCAACTTATTTGTTTTTACAAATTTAAGTGGATTGAACATAAAACAATTAAGTTGTCCCCCCCAAAATCTCAAGGATAGTGTGATTTCAGCTCATTTTAAATAAGTAGTCTGAACAAGCAGCAAATTTTTTATTGATTATACAATATAATTACAATAATTGTCACTTTGGCTAGCAAATTATTTAAAGAAAACCCTGTAATAACTGCATGCAGGATGACAAACACTAAGGGAAATGTAAATGGTCCATCACAATATAAACAATGACAGATGGAGGATATATTTTTACTTCAGCGACAGGCATAAGAATATCTCTATAAGAATATCTCTAGGTATAAAAATGCTAATGAAGACTCTGAAATCGACAGTATTGCATGTACGCAAGTGTTTGAATACATTCATTTAATGCCGAATTTAAATTTGTGAAATTAAGGGTTGATTTTTTTTATTATTTAATCCTTGACATTGTCAATTTCTATCTGTGTATTGACTGGTTATTAAATAAAAAGAAATCTTGTGTAATAACTGCATATAAGGTCTTCAAGGAGAAAAAAACTGAGGCAAATGAAGCATGACATAAACCACAACAGATGGAGGTTTACACTGAGAAATGCTCTGACCTTGAAGGCAAATTCATAGTTAGTCCTATTTGCCCATGTATTCTAACTAGCCGCCGGTTAATTTTACCCTATAATCTAACAAGTGTTTCTTTTTACCATTTGTACATTAAAAACAGCTCTGACCTCGAAGCCGTATATAATTAATGGGGTCTGATCTGGTGTATGTTTTATGACTAACCCTTCAATCCATTACCACCCTCAACATGGGGGTTTATCTTATTAACATGATTCTGAAATATGGCAATATGTCAGTTTTAAAAGCTTTCTGGATACCCGTAATAATTAGACCCACATTAGCGAAGGTGCAAACGAATGTGTGTTGTTTTATAACTGCAAAGTGGCATCAAAGTCATTGTGGTGGTGCCATCAGACAGCTTTTAATCATTTATACACACAATCTCCTTTGGATATGCCTGAAAAGTATTTGCATTTCACAAACGGGCGTTGTGTATTTCATCCATTCAGTCTTTCAATGTCTGAAGCAACAAAGGAGTTTCCTCTCGCCCTGAGCTCATCCTTCCAGCCAAGGCTCTTTTATTATTAATGCAATTGATTTTCAAAGTTGTGCGATACGTGTACTGAAGGCAAGCGTTCGAGACATCCAGTTCTCCCTGAGCAGCACAATTAATCAGTGGCAGATAACAGATGTTTACTGTCGGAAAACATTCGATCAGGAATAAAACACTGGGGCACTTAATGAAAATAGATGAATATTCATGCTGGTAATTTTGCTTATCGCATATTCCTTGATTAAAAAAAGCCCTCAGTCAATTAAATATTCAAATTCAGCTGCAAAATGAAGAAGATACTATGATAGCATATGCCAAACTGTTTGGTGTGTGAGATGGCAAACAGGGCCGTGCAGAGACCTTTCGAGGGGCAGGTGCTCAAAGTGAAGACCCGGAGGGAGGTGAAGAGTGATCTCGAAGTTAATACGAGGGACGGGGGTGGGGGGTTGGTTAGGGCTTGTTAACTGAACTGAACTGATTGCGAACTGAAGAGCGGGGGGCACTTTCATTTATTTTATTTTGTGACTGATGTGCTGAAACGTAAGTTTGCGGCGCTCAGGAGGCGGAGTTATGAAGTTTGACTGACAGTTTGAGCAGATCTATAACATGCGCTTTTTAATGCCTTTAATTGGTACTTTTTTTTTTAAAACACAAACAGACGTAAAAGGTTACCAATAGCATTCATTTATTTAAAAAATAAAAAAACTCCCCAAACAAAGAGCACTTCCGAGTGTAATTACAAAAAGGGCACGTGCTCTCCACAGGTTGAGCCCTACCTGTGCATGTGCCTGATGGCAAACACCAGAAAAGAAACCCGACACAGTGGAACATAGAAACCCCACTGCCTACTAGCGTTTCAGGAGTGTTATTGCAGCAAAGAATGCAGAATTGCTCAAAACGGCGTCAAATATGTGCAGGGGATGTACGCCGATCACTTTATGCAGAAGTATGGATTGGGCTTAAACAAATGGGACATTCATCCAAACTAAAAATCTAATTATAAATCTAATCTAAAATGGAATTATGTTTGCGAAAGCGTGAGTGGGAATTTTGAAAGGACTTTGATATCATGGCTCCATACTTGGCTCCAAATGATGTCATCAGTGTCATCATATAAAAGATGACAGCAGCCATACCAGGGATGCTTGGCTTCCCTTTTCTATTGTGGAGGACATTGAGATGAGTGAATCTTTGATTCATTGCTTTATTGGCTTCATTGCTATAGATAGTTTCGCCCCAAAGAATTTCAGAGTAATTAAAACAATTGGAAGGACTCTAGAGACAACATACATTGTAAAATAATATCCGTAAATTAGCAGTTTTCCGTATTTTATGATTCATGTTTTTATTTTTCTCCATTTATTTGTGCTTTTGAATTGCATTATGGGACTTTGAACTGCCAGTACATTTTCTGTTATTTTACAGACTTATTTATCTATATTATACATTATATCATCTAAAACTACAAAAGAAAAGTCAATAAGGGTCTCTTTGTTGAACTTTAAAGTTGAACTTTCAATATCAAAAGTCGAGCAGAGATCAAGGTCTCATAATGCAATTCATAACATAAATAAATGGAAAACTACAAACTAAATTACAAAATACAGAAACTGTTCATTAACAGATATTTTTTTACACTGTAGCTTGAATTATGATTTTGGTCATATGTACAGGTGTACTGTCTGATATTAAGGTCAACTTTTTGGTCCAGACAGAACCGAAAGCAAGCCAACGCAAGGTAATAACACAGTTGGGTTTTTTCAGAGCTAGTCATTTGGCATCGGCTTGGTGTGTACCAGCCTTTATATAAAATATTGTCAGCCGCACTGATCATCTGCCATTTTGAATTTTGACACTGAAACAGCAATATACTGCATGATGAAGATTGACATGAATGATAACTAAATAACAAAAAACAACTTTGTTTTGAATAAAATGTGTCCTATTTGGATTCATATAACAACCATAGATATACATATATAATCTTCTATGTGAAGCTGCTTTGACACAATCTACATTGTAAAAGCGCTATAGAAATAAAGATGAATTGAATTGAATTGAATATATAGATGCCTCAGCTTTTGGGCTGCTATATGTAAGCCGTCTGCCAAAGCTGATCTGTGAATACTTGCAAGCTGACTGTGTATCATTCTCCAACCATAGTTAAGCCCAACCATAGTTAAGTTACACTGAAATATGAGTGATTTTTTTTCAGATAAAAACAAATGTGATATGATATTATGTACATTTTAAAAACATCTATCTATCTATCTATCTATCTATCTATCTATCTATCTATCTATCTATCTATCTATCTATCTATCTATCTATCTATCTATCTATCTATC
>CAIGQV010017835.1:4576464-4588375 GCA_903798115.1 Danio jaintianensis | reverse complement strand
ATTTTAACAACTTAAAATTTAGAAGAACAAAAACGTTCATAAATGATCTAAATCATATTTTATCATATAAATGCTTGCTTTTAATATTCATTTTATTTAATAAAAATTGTTGACAATACATTTATTCATTCATTTTCCATCGTCTTAATCCCTTTATTCATCAGGGGTTGCCACAGTGGATTGAACTGCCAACTTATCCAGCAAACGTTTTACACAGCGGATGCCCTTCCAGCTGCAACCCAGTACTGGGAAACACCCACACACTACGGCCAATTTAGTTTATTCAATTTACCTATAGCGCATGTCTTTGGACTGTGGGGGAAACTGGTCACCCGGAGGAAACCCACGCCAACACGGGGAGAACATGCAAACTCCACACAGAAATGCCAACTGACCCAGCCAGGACTTGAACCAGTGACCTTCTTGGTGTGAGGCGACAGTGCTAACCACTGAGCCACCGTGTTGACCATGCTTAACGTAAAATATATTAATAATGGTCTGTCAAAAAATAAATGAATAAAATATAAATAAGCACAACTTGTAAATGCAATTTTCATATGAAAGATTGATTGATTGATTTGTTTGTTTCCTGATTTTGCAAACATATGAGCTAAAAGATTTATGAAATAAAATAATTATTTATAATGCATGCTAAACATATATTACTTAATCATCTTTCATTTGACTAAGTAATATTATGATCTAACTGGTGTATCAGATTAATATAAATAGTTTAGAGTTAATATTCTGCCTGCAATATCCAGAATAAAACTCACAACCCATAATGGTGAACAAAAACAAAACAATGCAAAATGAGATTCAGAAAAGCGATTGATTAACATTGTTAATTTAAATCTCAATTTCTTTTTTCCATTTATCTTTCCACAGTCATCAGTGTCCGGTCGCATCACTGGCATAAACAAAGCACTATATTTACATGAGCTGCACTAAAACTAAAACCCGTGGTTCAGCCTCTTGAATGCGTCCTCTGTCCCGGAGTGATGAAGTTTTCAGAACACATCATGTTGAGGAGTCTTCTCTCTTCTCTCGCCCACAGATTTACACTTGATTAAACACAGCGTCCCGTTGCGCTGCGTGTGCAGGACATCCCAGCCTCAGGCCACTGCACGGTCCATTTATTCCTCATGAACCACAACTGAGAGAACCTGCATAAAACATGACATTGTGACTCCAAAGTCCACCTCGGCCTTGCTCACTACAAGCCTTATTTGCAAAGATGGATGCAAAAACACACAACTTATATGTAATCATTCAGCTGATGGTTTTTAAACAAAATCAAACCAACAAAAGTGCCGTGACAAGGCCTAATTAGTTCAAATGTATTAATGCGACTATAGGATTGAGACTTGAAATTTCAAAACGTTTTTTTGAGTGACGCTTAACAGCACTACAAATTTTCACAGTATTTCCTATAATATTTTTTCTTATGGAGAAAGTTTTTTTATTAGCCCCCTTCATATTTTTTTCTCCATTTTTTGCAACAGTCTGGGAGGTACACTTCTTTGGGGCTTCTCCAAACCATAACTCTCCCAGATGTGGGAAAGGTGGACTCATCAGAGAACAATTGTGAACAATAGAGAACACATTGTCCACAGCCTAAGGTTTTTGCTGATGGCAAGACTGAAACCAACATTTGGCATTGGCACAAGTGACCAAAGGTTTGGCTATAAATGACCATGTCATTTTTCCCCCCGATGGTCTACAGAGCAATCCAATGCCGTCCATTAACTTGCCAAATTAACCTAGCTTTGCCTAGTAAACTTAATTAACCTAACTAAGCCTTCAAATTGCACTTTAAGCTGAATACTTGAAAAATAAGTAGTAAAATATGATGTACTGTCATCATGGCAAAGACTAAAGAAAGTAGTTATTAGAAATTAGCCATTAAAACTATTATGCTTAAAATGTGTTGGAAGAATCTTATCTCCATTAAACAGCACTCAATATTTTTAAAAGAATGAACATTTCACAGGAAGGCTTATAATGTGAATTATAATTACTGTAAAAAATCTTGCTGCCTTAATTTTTTAGTTGAATCAAATTAAATTTCCTAGTCATCTCAACTCACATCAAACTAACTAAAAACACTTTGTATAACTTAAAAGAAAATTAGTCGAAACCTGATTAACTTAGTTAAAGCGACATAAAAATATTTGTCAACTTTTTGTCATTACATTTTTTACAGTAGGAGAATTGCTCTGTTTTTCTGCATTAAAACATGTATTTCTATTTTGTCAGCTGTTCAATAATAGCATAAAGTACTGACTACAACAGAAAATATTAGATTATGATTATCCTTAAGAAAAACATGCCTATACAGCTCTGAAAAAAGGGACCATTTCAAAGATATATTTGTTTCTCTGGATTTGCCATTAATAGTTCTAAACAAAATGTTTTACTTTTGAAAAAAAATCAAGAAACCACTTAAAAATGCTCTCTATTTACGATTTATAGCTGTGTTTGAGTAATTTATATAATTATATAATTAAAAATATTATAATTATAGTATGATATAGTTTTTAATTTTTAAATATCAGGTTTACAGATGTAACTAGATGACATATTTCCAGCTGAAATGGAATATTGAGTAGGGGGCGGGGTTTTATTTTTGTTCACCTCCTCTCATCTTTACCTGGCAGCAAACTAATGATTGGAGGGGCGTGGCTAAGCATATTTTGCCCAAGCCATCATGAGAGCCATTCCAGAGCAGAAGTAAATGATCAGATTTTTATTGAAGGTTACCAAAACCTTTTTTTTTGTGGATTAACTTGTGGGAATTAATTGTTTACTTTAAGACTAACAATGTGCGATATTAAAATCAAACATTGTAAATTTAGATTTTATATGGACTTTAAACAACACAATCCTAATGTTTTAACTTCAGAAGAGTTAAGAAATTCATATATTTGGTTGAATACACCTCCCGATTTATAATCACAACAAAAGAAAACATTATTCTGACCAGTTGTCATTTTCTGAATAACGATAATTTCCAAAAATGCTTTAAATGACAATATTTTTCTTTGACGTGGAGGAAAATATCTGAAAACACTGACCTGATGACATCATGTTATCAGTAGATTATAAAATAAACTACAAATGAGCAATTTAACTCAAAACATTTATCAATTAATGGCAAATCCAGAGAAATAATAACCCTAAAGTCATCTCTAAATTTTCTCCACAGTTGTATTTATCCCTGTTCAGATGAGACTATATTTCATCATTTCTGAAAATCTGCATTAATCTCCTAATTTAAATAAACATCTGATCATCTGGACAAAGTATTTGAGGTTCTTTAGCTGAAGGCATTTTGTTCTTAAATAACAGGCGCTGATGCAAATTACAGGCCTGGGATGTGGTAATATCTGCCTTTTGACTTTGTAAATATATAATCAGATGGTGAGGTTTTGCATGAATGAATGATGAATGAGTTTTGACAAACTGCATGTATTCTTATGCAAACGTTTAATTTGAGATTACTTAGCATTCATTTCTCATTGTCTTTTCAATATCTGTTAGATTCAGGGTTGTTGGGAAAAAAATGGTCGAAAAAGTGTGTCTGTGTGAACCTTGTATTCCTCAAGTTGTGAGGACCAAATGTCCGCACAAGTAATATCAGTTATTTCAACCATTTTGGGACCTTTATTTTTTGTCCCCATGAGGAAAACTGCTCATAAATCACACAGAATGATGTTTTTTTTTTTTTTGGTATTAGGGGTAGGGTCGGGGTGGGGGAAAGAATATACAGTCTGTACAGTAATTGTGGGGACCAAATGTTTCTAAGTATAGTTACACCAGTAATTTTAATCCTCATGAGGAAAATGGCTCATAAATCATACAGAATAAAGAATTTTGAAAACGTAAAACTGAGTTGAATTTAGGTTTAAGAGAGAGAGAGAGAGAGAGAGAGAGAGAGAGAGAGAGAGAGAGAGCTGTATTGTTGAGTGAATGTGCCCTGCAGTGTCTGTCTGCTTCAGAACGTCGCTCCACTGTATTGCAAACCTCCAACAGCCGTCACAGTTTTCTCTCTCAGACTCTGCTATTACTAAAACGTGGCCTTTTGTGCTGATATATGCCTTTGCTCGTCCAATTAAAAAATCTTAACCTTCACCTTCAGAAGATGAGTGGAAACATTCGTCCAGACTGGTTATTAACCGCATGAACAGACAGCCTGTCACTTCCACCGACAAATGACTGAGCAGCGCCCCCTTGCGTCTATGATGTTGCATCGCATTAGGTTGCTAAGTATACAGTGTATGTGCTGAAAATGCTGTAATACATAGCAAGCTGAATAGATTTAAACGGATAGTTCAGCCAAAAACACCTATCTGAAAATTAAATTAAAATCCTCTCGTGATTTACTTACGTTTTACTTGTTCCAAACCTGCTTGACCTGCTTCGGTTGAACACAAACTTCCAGTTTTTGTTTTTCCTACTGTGGTTACAGGCTTCATTTTGAAAATATATACTAACAGAATAAAAAGAAACGCATAGAGGTTTGGAACCACTTAAGGGCGAGTAGTCAGTACTTTCGTTTTGGGTGAACTATCCCGTTTCCCAAGTATTCCTTTACCAAGTTTGTAAAATGGCGGCAAAGGAAAACATGCTTCATCTGATGGAGCTTAAATAAAAATAGACAGAAAGTGTACTCATTCACTGTGTATTTTTTAGTATTGAGCCAGGTTAACGATTAAATGTAGGCTATGCAACTATTTAATTTTATGCAACTACTTATTTATTTAGATACTGATTTCTATTCTAACGAGCCTACTTTTAAAAAAAATTATCCTAAGTAGTTACTAGTGCCTATTCTGTAGATGCTTATACTTTCTAGTACTTGTACCACTTAAACATTGGTAGGCTACTTATATGGCAAGCTGTTTTAATATTTAATACTAGTATCTAGTTCCCATTATTTGGTATTATTAACATTGTTTCCATTAAATAATTATTCATTAGATAGTCTTACTTATCAGATACTGGTAGTCATTAACTAGATGGTACCAATGAAGTAGACACTATAGTGACATCTTTTAAGATAACAGTTTTTACTGTTAACATTTCTATTGGGATCTGAGACATTATTTCCAGTTTACAGTTGGAAATTGGACATGTACAAAAGAACATGAACCACTGAAGTCTTTTTTACTACTGGGGAAACAGTAATAACTGACGGGCCATATTGCTGTAATATTGCTTAGTGTGCTTTGACTGAAATTTTTCAATCATCTGCAGGCAAATTTATGCTACATTTGATTCTTTTCAGACAAAAAAGTAGGCTACTTGAATGTGACAAGCTGTGTGAATGCCTTTAATTTGTGTTCTGCATTTGAAGAGTTCAGCAATTTTCTTGTAAATTGAGCATTTTTCTCAAGTGTGTAGGTTGAGTTATTTTACTTTTATTGTGATTAATGGGTTCTTTTCATTGCTGTTAAAGTGAAATGACTGAACATAAACATGAGAGTCTAACAAAAATGTTTATTTTAGAAGAAAATTTTAGATGGCACTTTTAGAGGCGTTTGCATACAAACTCTTCATTTTTCTAGATTTAATGCTGCACAAAAATGTGAGAAGTCAGCTCAATGGATATTTACATTGTAAAACCTGCTCTGTGTGAATTGCCTATATATGTATTAAATATGGGCGACGCGGTGGCGCAGTAGGTAGCACGTTCGCCTCACAGCAAGAAGGTCGCTGGTTCGAGCCTCGGCTGGGTCAGTTGGCATTTCTGTGTGGAGTTTGCATGTTCTCCCCGTGTTCGCGTGGGTTTCCTCCGGGTGCTCCGGTTTCCCCCACAAGTCCAAAGACATGCGGTATAGGTGAATTGGGTAAGCTAAAATTGTCCGTAGTGTATGTGTGTGAATGAGTGTGTATGAATGTTTCCCAGTGATGGGTTGCAGCTGGAAGGGCATCCGCTGCATAAAACATATGCTGGATAAATTGGCGGTTCATCCCGCTGTGGCGACCCCAGATTAATAAAGGGACTAAGCCGAAAAGAAAATGAATGAATGAATGAATGAATGTATTAAATATTATGAGTAGAGATATTTAGAGAAAGATATTTGTAATATTTGTGTTATTGTATCTTGTGAAAGCAGTAATAAGTGTCAATCTATAAATCAAAAGATTTATGCATTATCATAGAAGCTATAAAACACTCAAAAAAGACTTTAGCTGCTTGTTCAAACAACTTCTTTAAAATAAGTTGAGACAACACAATTTGTTTAAGGGACACTTAAATTCCACTTAAATTCGTAAAAATGATCAGGTTAACTTAATCGATTTGTGTTGGGACAACATGAAGGAATTGTGTGGAACCCAGCATTTTGTTGTAGTGTAGATAAGCAGTTAAAATAGGACAATATTTGACTGAAATAGAACTATTTGAAAATCTGTAATCGGAGTGTTCAAAAAGCAACAACTAAATTCTGCATTTACATTTTTTCTGCATTTAAGTTAGAAGTGATATACAGTATTTATAGTAGGACGAATACAAAATATCTCATTGGAACACGATCTTTATCTAATATTCTAATGAGTTTTAGCATAAAAGAAAAATCTAGCATTTTGACCCATACAATTTAATTTCACAAATATACCCGTACAACTTAAGACTTTTTTTGTGGGTTTTGTGGTCCAGGGTCACATTTCACTTATCAAACCATTCATCAGACCAATGTGACAAATGTGACTGTGGCCATTATTAATAATTACATAAGAAACCCATCTTATGCAAGCCTTTTCGCTGATATTAATGCTCTTTTTAATACCATGCTCATGATTTTATGCAGTATTATGGGCGCTGAATCTGCAACCTCTGCAAAATACTATGTGGACAACCGTATGCGGATTGCATCTGCCTTTTATCTACGCTTTCATTCATCTGGTATTTATCTCTCTCTCCCCTCTGTGTTAGCAAAAGAGGTTAGTTATGTAAATCTCCAGTGCTGCAGTCTGATAATGGCTGCCGTTTGCAGCACTACCCATCCATCTACCACCCCCATATACTAAAAAATCCTCCAAACATCCAGCATGTTGCTTTGAAATGTATCCAAACTGCAGATATATAGGTAGTTGGCAAATAGGCAGTAAAAAGGCTTTGAGGAATAAAATGTCATATTTATGTAGTTTGAAGTCTGATGTTTGAGAAAAATATAATAACTTTATCAATACCTTCAGCGTTTTTTACTGAACTGTACCTCAAATATGTAATATGGTGTGACAGCAAAAAACATAACAAAACAAAAAAGTTAATAATCAAAAAATTCTAATAATAAATTAATAATAAAATTCTAATAATATGCAAATAGCGTAAGTGATTTACTGAATATACTTATCTTCATATAGTGCTATTTATTTTATATGAATTATGAATATTTTTTTCTCCATTATGTGTCGGACTTGTTGGATATTTACAATAAATAGGGGTGTGAAAAAATGTGAAAACATCATGGGCTTCACTGGGGGCTTCAGTCACATGATCTTGAATGGGGTCCCTAAACTAGGGCTGCACAATATATTGTTTTAGCATCGATATCGCAATGTGATCATTCTCAATAGTCACATCGTGAGTACATTCTATGTTAAGTCTGGATTATAATTGATCATTTCGCAAGTGATTTTGAGGCCTGTGACTGTGTGAGGATTGTAAAAGCATTCAGGCATAGGAAATTGTACCGCTTGTATCTTTGACCAATTAATAACAATTAATTTTATTAAACTGTTTCTAAAACCAAGACTATGCAGTATTATTTTACATTTGATTATTCAATTACTGTATACCTGAATATAGTTCGACTCCTCGAAAAACAATAAAATGTTGTTTATTTAATTTGTATCATCATTGAATTTATCTATTCTTGTAGATTGTTTATTATATATTATGCTGATGTACTCCCCTACAGAATCATCCCAATCGATCTAAAATTCTAAATTCTTTCCAAATAGTTCTTCAACTCATCTAGTAAAATTGTATACATATCGCAATATATAAATCGCAGAATAAAAAAATATCGCAATGTTAAGATTTTTCCAATATCGTGCAGCCCTACCCTAAACTAATTAAAGTTTTTAGTGGAATTGCCGATATATACTAAAATAGCCACTTGTAAAATTAAGCTTGAGGTATTTATTAATGATTTTACAATTTTCTTTAACTTATAAGAGCTGTAATTTATTGAACTTTGCTTGAGACAGTCACACCATAGAACAGGCTCAAAAATTGTAAAAATAAATAAAAACATTTATAACAAAAGGTCCATGGAGGACAAAGGAATTTATAACCATTTATTTATTTTAAATGATAACATTACTAATTATAACAATTTTTGTCATATTTGAGAAAGTGAAAATGCAACGTCACGTCAACAACCCTGAGAAGAAAACAGATTCACATCTCGTTTTCATATGCACCCGCTGTTCATTTGCATCAAAACAAAACACCCCGTCAAGCCATGGTATTTTTGAGCATATTTAAGAACAATCACGACCACAAAGAAAAGCAATATTAAATGAGCTCTTTATTAAATCGACAGAATTACTCGTCCATTGCAAAGTGAGTCCATGGCACACAATTCGGAAAACATGGAAGTAGGAACGTTGTCATAAAATTGATCGGCAACTCCAAAAAGTTTCACAACGATATAAAATGTCACTTCTCACGAAACTTGTCTCAAAACGGCCTTTCGTCTTACAAAAGGAATGTACCAATATCGATGCGACAACCACAAAAGCTCTGCTAACAAGCAGCACGACAAAGCACAATAAAGTTGAACCAATAGTACACATTAACAGCCATAACGTTGTTGTTGTTGTTGTTTTTTCAGAAAACAGTAAGCGTCGTGTCTCTCTTTAGTTTCACAGAGTTACAAAGCGATTGATAACGCGTTTCGATTCAATTCGAAAAAAAGAAATCAAGGTTAGGAAAGAGTAAAGTGGAAAGCAGGCTGATTTGATGTGCTCATATTCTTTCCATCCGACCCTGACTCTTTGTGGCGGCAAAATACGTGCCACTATAGTGCGTTTAATGGAGGTCAGTTTACACAAAAGCTGGTAGTGCTTCAATCAACTTCGCATAACATCTCTGCCATATATCCACGTAGCTTTACAGCAAATGTCAAATCTCCTGTGTCTGCAGCATGTGCCAGTTTTACGACTGTTTAGCTTAGCTTCTGTAAGCCTAACCTCGGTAAAAATGTACAGACCAAACATTGTACTGTGCTTCCTATACAATCCCACCTGGCTCTAGTGACCAGGCTTGGCAAAAAAACAAAACAAAGTGCATTTCCATGACTGTCAATTGACTGTCAGGTGTAATGATACTGATTATAATGTGACCCTGCAGCTAAACTGTAAGATCTACGCGAGGGCTTCCTCTCAAGCACAGTTCAACAGCAGGTTTTTGCTATGGTTAAGACTCGAGGAGGTCTGTAAACACTGATAATGTACAATAGTGACGGTACATCAAAGTCTCTACTGAAGCAGTGCCAGGAGGGAAAGTGAGAGTAAAGGTACGTATACTGTACTACAGGAAGAGCGACGTTCTCTCCACACTCTTGTCTTTTCCTTTGCACTCCATTCATTCTGTTGATACAATGGAAATCTTTTGACCCTTTGCTCGTTGCTGCTCTCCTTCAGCGGCCGGGAGTGAAGATGTAGTCCAGAGCCTGTCTTTCGGCTGCGGCCACGTTTGGATGCCACAGGTCCACCATAAATACCGCTCTCGGGCCGTCTTCTGCAGAACCTGAGCATACGTTGAAGGAATTTGTGACGTAAATTAGATTTTCTTACCACTTTTCATGCATAGTTGCAAGGGTTTTGTTATGTAGCTGCCATTGTGTTCAGAATGGTTAACAGTAGAGATTGTTTTGGGCTGACTCATCTATCTAAATTCCCTTAATTATACAAAGGCTTCCTTTAAACCAATTATCTGACTAATTTTACGAACAACATGACAAAAGACCCAATTTAAAAAGAATAAAATAAATAAATAAAACACACCTGCAAAAAATACAGGGTGAAAACTAGGCACTGTTTAATGGCTATTGGAATTAGGCTATGTTGATGTAGCAAAAAACGAACAAGTGTTTGAAAAAATGTTCACATCTACACAACAACATTTTCGAAACAATCTGCATTTACACATATCCACAAAATGTCCCAAAAACGCTGTATTAGGTATGCCAGGCCAATATATGGTAGTGGTGGGCAGAGAGTGACTTTATCAAGTGACAATTTCTGACCTTTTGTACATAATATTAGCAGTTATATATATATATAGTTATTTTTGCCTTATTTGCGGCAGGACAATATATTAAAAAGAAGAGAAGTTTGAGAGAAAGAAAACGATCAGGGAAAGGTGATTTGAGCTTGGGGCACTTCGGAGCAGTGTATCGACCACGATGGACATCCAGCTTCTCCTGCCTCCGGCGCCTAGACTGCAGCTCCACACAGGAAGTTTGGCCAGAAGAATAATGGTCATGCCCAACAGAGCCTAGTTTCTTTCAAGGTTTTTTTTTTCCCTTCACTTCGTCAATTGGTGAAGTTTTTTTTTCCTCGCCACTGTCACCACTGGCTTGCCTGGATTGGGACTAGTGGAGCTGCGCTTCGGTGGATTTGCTCTACAGTGTTTGAACTTTCAGCAGTAAAATTTACAACACTGAACTAAACTAAACTGAACTCAACTCTGAAATCTGGATTTTACTAGAACTTCTATGTTAAGCTGCTTTGACACAATCTACCATGTTAAAACATCGGTTTTGTGTCAGCCATCATCCCTAGTATGTCACCTTGTTAGTAAACAGTACCTGTTCCCTACATTACCTATAGGAACGTGACGACATGGGTTTCCACTTTCAAACCGTTTTCAAATGTATGCATTTTCAGTCCCAATAACGACGTTGTTGTGGCAAAACCTATAAAAAGTTTCCTGATTTTGGCTGAAAGTGTTGTTGTGTAAACGGCCCCTTAGTATCACTGGAGTTTCTAAATAGATGATAGTACATAGGATTTTATATATTATATATTCTGCACTGATGAAACAGGCATTGGCCACAAAAGGCAATATTAGAAATATGAACTTCATCCTTCCTCTATTTATAGGGAATTTGGTGGTCACCCAAATTTTTTTTATCTGATGTTAATTTACTCTTATTCACATATAAACATCAATCTCTAAGGCCATTTCTTTGCTTCATAAAACCTCATTGTATGTCTGTATTTGTTTTTTTGACTCTTCAAGTGCTGCTAGTCATTGACTATTGGGATTTATTGATTCATAGCAGACCACAGTTTTAGCTTTCAAGTTGAACTGAAAAAAGTCTTAACTTAAAGTCTTTTTTCCCACACTAAAATGTAAGTTCTGTCGATAATCGTCCTAACTTAAATTAAGATATTTTTAATCAAATATCTGAGAGGCTTCTATCATTCTGTTGAAGTATGTTCACCCAAAACCCATTCATTATGAAATCAAAAGAATATATATATATATAATTATTGACCTTTTAATTATTGCCTTTGATAATTTAATAATTTAATTTAATAATTCTTTTTTTTGCTACAGGCACATAGCCAGCCTGGTTAGTGTTTTTTTAAGTCTATCTTTTTGCAGTCATTCCTGTCATTTTGTATTTAATTATTATTCATTATGTATTTAAATAATAGATTTTAGTGCCATTTTATCTACTAATCTGCTTGGAAGTTTGTCCACCATATTTATATACACATATATATATATATATATATACATATACATATATATATATACATATACATATATACATACACATATACATATATATATACATATATATATACATATACATATATATATATACATATACATATATATATACATATACATATATATATATACATATACATATATATA
>CAIGQV010017835.1:4560336-4572249 GCA_903798115.1 Danio jaintianensis | reverse complement strand
CCACCCACACACATTCCGGCTACTTCACCAACCCCCTCCCCACCCTCACTCACAGACCGACCAGCAGCTTGATAGAGACCGCAGCACAAAGACAGGAATGGCATCTGAAATTCAGTCTTTGCAACACCTCCGCACTGCACTTTTCTAAAAATCATGAGTCATGAGAGAATTCCAAGCCATATACCTGCATTAAAAGCATACTGGCAACTCAACATAAACCTGCAGAAACACATTTGAGCCTAATTGGCCGACACAAAGACAACAAGGAATTGTTGCATTGCTGTTGCATTAGGATCCTTCAGATGGAATGCGCCTTGACAGGATAGTGAGATGCGTGATAAAAACAAACCTAGGGTATATTACACGCGTTATAACGCGACGGCTGTCAACATACAGATTGAGAGATGGAGTAACAGCAGGGGAATGCGTACAATAATATAAGAACAAAGAAAAAGAAAACCCTTCAACATAGAAATTTAATTAAATACACCCAGCATGCAAAAATAACGAGTCAATGCGCAAATGACGCCCATTCAATTGCATATTTACCGATAGATTCGCGGCACTTCTGATCTGTCAGATTTGCAGCGCCTGTTCCGCCCGGCGTTTGCCAGTTCTCCTGCCTCTACACTTGCCTCTCAGACACCTCCCTGTCGATGTGTTTCATTGCAGTTTCTAGTCCTGCCCTTCTGTCCGTAAAGCGCTGTCAGGCGACGTCCATAATGCCGAACGCAACCGGACAGAAAACAACATGACAGACGTCCTGCGTCTCATCATTGAAATCTGGGCGTTTATATAACCAAGACGCATAACTGACTGATTGCTCGCTCAAACCATGACACATGATTAGTTATAGAGTTAATATAAAAACTGCTACTTGTAACAAAAATATCAATAATTCAAAGTATTAGTATTAGGCCTAATAATAATTAATTAATAATACTTTTTTATTAGTCGAGCCACAGCTTACTCATTATGCATGCAGGTGGTAAAGCAGAGGTGTCACGGGCAGTAGTGATGGGGATTCAATCTTCTTTAGGCTATGCTTTCCCAATAAATAAGTAAAATATAGCATAATAAAATAAATAATTTAAAAAAAAAATAAAAATGATACATTCAAATATGTATCTGTGCAGTTAACATCGTTTACCAGTGGGGGCGACAAGCTAGTGTTTTTATTTTATTGAATTTATTTATTTTTTATTCATTTTTGTGTGTGCATGTCTGTGTTTGTGTGCTAAAAGGGTATTATTGTTATTGTAGCTTCCAACCTACAGATTCAAAACAGAGTGCTGTATGACGGGAAAACAAAAGTCTAAATCAACCAAAACTATTCTCTTTCATTTAAACTTTAATCAAGAGAGCGATAAGTTTACACAACAGCGAGGTGTTAAAAACGTAAAAGCTGAACCTTTGTGTTTTTAAAAAGTTTCACACACAAATAACGTTGCGATCACATGTCCACAACATTACTGTATTATGCATGTCAGGCCATTAGTTTGCGATGTTACTAAAAGAAAAATGAGCAAGAGAATATTCACACCTGTAGTCTGCCATTTGCACTTTTTGGGGGGGTTGTCAAGTAGCTACATGCACTTTGCATTTTTGTAGTTTACACAGAGGCAATAATGATAATATAATAAGAATAAAACAATATTAATTGTTTTCAGAAACGCATACTTTGAATGCTGTATTTAAAGCATTTTCAGGCCCTTCAAACATTGTTACTGTGTAAATAAATGGCAAAACATAACGTTTTACATTTGTAGTTGAACCAGACATTGTGTTTTTTTTTATAGTGCTGGGCAAAGATTAATCGCAATTAATCACATCCAAAATAAAAGTTTGTTTTGACATAATATATGTGTGTGTATTATATATATTTATTATGCATATGTGATACACTCAAATACATATAAAAAAAACTATACAAAACAAATTTGCTACATAGATATTTAAATGTATATATAATTTGTATCAAATACACATTTTATATCTAAATATAAATAAACATTTTCTCAAATATATACATGCATGTGTGTATTTATATATAAACAATAAATATACACAATACACTAACTTAAATTGTCGAAACAAACTGTGTAGTGTAGAAACCATGTTTTTTTAAATATATTTTTTCTATTTATTTATTTTGTTTTGGTAGATTACCATATGTGTAACCACGATTTTATTGCAAAAACATCCTGCAGCGCTCAGTGAAGAATAGTATTTTGTTACCAAAAAAAACAACAACAACAACCCTACAA
Organism: Danio jaintianensis; assembly: GCA_903798115.1. NCBI lineage: Eukaryota > Metazoa > Chordata > Actinopteri > Cypriniformes > Danionidae > Danio > Danio jaintianensis. The sequence goes on along the minus strand of CAIGQV010017835.1, from coordinate 4,569,982 downwards.
AGAACAGTCCCAAAACACTTCTACAAACAATCTGTGTTTAATTTAATTTATTTATTTATTTATTTTTGCAATGGATATCATTCAGTCTCCCTGTTCTTGTTGTGAATTTAAGCTGTCATGTTGAAAAATGTTTTCGTTCATACCCTAAACGATCAAAAATGCCTTAGAATTCAAAGATTTATTCGTTTGAAACATTAATTCAAAACACTGACTTATTCAAGAACATTCATTCAGCTATCTGCACTCTCACCTGTGCGGCTGCCAACAAAACCTTTTTCACTCAAGACAAAACCTGTGGGTCAAGAGCTAATAATAGTCAAATACTAAAAGCAAGGTAGGCTCATCCACATTTTAAATATATGTAACAGTTTTACTCACAGTTCGTGTTATTTTGTAATAAACGCATTGATGTTTGTTCAAAAGTAACACTTCAGCGGACTACAATACCCATGGAGCACTGAGCGCCACGTAGACCACTTCCTCTGACCTCATACTGCTGAGCGTTCAGCGCGAGAGCGGAATTGCAACAAATGTAACGCGTTTTAAATTTCAACTTTGTTTTGATAGTAGGCTATACTTAATTCTATATATACACACTAGTCATCGACGGTTAGTTTCACTGTCGGCTCAGCAGACTGCAGTCACGCGGATATCTGCTTTACATTGTTTGAGCCCTGTAAAAGTAGCCAGGATACGAGCTTCTTTTAAAATGCAGGTGTGTAGTCTCATAATTTCAATACTTTAGAATAACACAGTGACTGTTGCAAACTAAAAACGACAGGCAGTGACAAATTAGAAACTTGCCTTGAGGTGACAGACGAGGTAAACAGTTTCCTGGTGTGTTCTGTGCTCGTGAGCGAATCTTCAAATGTAATGAAGGACCTCCCCTTTACCCAGCCCTCAGGATTTCTAAACAGAAAACGAGTCCCACGGGGCACGTTTATAAACAATATCTGTAATTCAAGTCATGAAAATATTTCTAAGTAAAAAATAGACCTTCAATAAGTTAGCTAATGAAAGACATGATAGAAAATATATAATTTATTTTCGAATATGTTTTCAGATATACTCAAAAAGTATCCCTAATATGTACTTGAAAAAAATATTTACATAAATACATTTTGTACAAAACATTATTTTAATAAATAGCATTAATATATGTATGGATTGTTGATGCAAGGTTGCATTTTCACTGTCGCACATGACAAAAGTTAATATAATTAGTGTTGTCGTCCTTTAAAATGCAGTAGGTTAAACATTTCTTTGTATTTCACAGACTTTTTGTTATAAAACTGCTGTGTTATAAATGTTTCTTTTTTTTTTTTTACATTTTGAAGCCAAATCTCAAAACTGTCCTGTGTCAAGCATAGTTCAATAAATATAAATTGAAAAGAAAATCGTAAAATCATTAATAAATACCACAAGCCTAATTTCACAAGTGGCTATTTTAGTAAATAATAATAAATGTAATTTATAAAGCACTTTATATTCAGACAGAATCTCAACGTGTTACAATTAAAAGCAACTAAAAGTGCTAAAATCAGTCAAAGGCTGTTGAATCCAAAGTTTTGAATCCAAAATTGAAACTGTCTGTGGAGTCCAAAAATGTCTCAAATCTTACAAGTGGTAAATGGCAATAATTTCTTTCATTCATACTAAAAACATAGGAACTTGTTACATTTTGTCACTGAAAACCATGCCATCTGATGTGACACTATATGCTAATTTTAAATCAGGGAATTTCACGGAAAGCATTAATTATAGTTGAAGTACCCCATTCCAAATCAAGTGGCTAAACCCCCCCTGTGAAACCCATGATGTGCATTTGTTCTTCACAGGCCTTCACAGCAATAACTGGAGGACAGCTTTGCTTTGACAGTTTACCATCTGATCGCACACAGCAGCAAGTTGAGACTCCCTGCATAGTATGGACAGAACTATGCAGTGAATGGGAGGAGGGGTGTAATTTGATCGTAGAGACAGAAATAAGCTGTAATTTAGTTTCATTTGTAACTCTAGATACATTTCTGTAAAGATACATTTTTTAAACTCTACATACATCTGTAACTTTAGATACATTTATCATTTCTATTGCATTTCTTCTGGCCCCCAAAGTTAGTGAGATCCTTATGATCATCCTAACTTTCCACGGCACCCCATTCTTAATGACTAATCACTATATGAGGCTACAGAGAAAGGGAATGCGGTAAACTCAGAGCTCGCTGCCTGCTGACTGCAGCAGAAGCATTGGTAACTCACCTGTCTGTTTCAAGAGTTCACACTTAGATATTGCTTGATACTAATTGCAGGTTTGGCATGCTGTCCCGGGAGAGAACCCTGAGCCCAGGGCTCCCACCTGGTCTTTTAACATGAAAGGGGGTCCGAGATCAGGTAGGTGTGGTGGATGGATGGATTCTTCAAAAAACGAAGATAAGGGAAGTAAGGTGAAATGGGCTATTTATTGTAGGATTGGTTTAATCTCATTGGTTTATCGATGATTGCAGATGAGAGACCAGCCGCTATCAATCATATCACATGCTCCTTTTGAAATTAGTTTATAAAACTTCACTTAAGGGCCATTTGAAGACCTCCTTTGGGATAAACTTGCTGAAAATGTCAGTGATGTAAACCAGAAGGCCCCAACGAATGTAAATTTCATAAATGAGTCATTTGATTCCTTGGAATAAGAGTGTGAAGTGACGTGCCAAACGCTGTTGGACTGAGCTGCTGGAGGAGGCACTCGTATTCAAGCAAACTGTATCTGAGGCCCTGTCCACACGAAACCACACTTTTTTCTATGTACGCCGTTCTCTATTCTCACGTTTGCATTGACTTGTATGAAATTTACTCTCGCAAATATGGCGTTTGTTGAGATCTATAAAAGTGTCTTTATCTCCGCCATGTGGATTGAGATTTGTTTTTTAAACAAAATAGGTAAAAACTTTATAAAAAAAACACATGTGGACATGGCCTGAGATTAACCTGTCTAAAAGAAAATGTCCATAAGAGTATATTTATCATGACAAATCAATTTATGATGCTGCAGAGAAAGTGAAAGCGAACGTGGTAAACTCAGAGTTTTCCATATTTGAGGATTTGAGCACTTTATTTGTGATAAACCTTCTTAAAATGTCTCATGAGAAATCATTTATTCACACAATTGTTCATAGTTATAATGCATTGCATTGCAGAGAGGGGGATAACTGTTTTTAAAAAACTGATGTGATGGAAAGTCTTGGCAACTGCCACCAACCAGCTTCTGTTTTGTTGGTGTGCGTCTCACTGGCGCATCTTTGACCAAGACAGGAAGTCTTTGTGATGTATCAAGAGCCACGGTACCCAGGGTAATGTCAGCATACCACCAAGAAGGACGAACCACATCCAACAGGAGTAACTGTGGACGCAAGAGGAAGCAGTCTGGAAGGGATGTCTGGGTGCCACCTCTGATTGTGTCTAAAAAAAATAAAACTCACAGCTGCCCAACTCGCACTTCAGAATTAAATGTGCACCTCAACTCTCCTGTTTCCAGCAAAACTGTTTGTCGGGGTCTCCACAGGTTCAATATAGATGGCCGGGCTGCTATAGTCAAAACTTTGGTCACTTGTGCCAATGCCAAATGTTGGTTTCAATGGTGCCAGCAGCGAAAATCTTGGGCTGTGGACAATGTGAAACATATTGTTCTCTGATGAGTCCACTTTCATTGGACTTTCCCATATCCATGAGAGTTACGGTGTGGAGAAGCCCCAAAGAAGCGTACCATCCAGACATGTAGAAGCATGGGGATGGATCGGTGATGGTTTGGGCTGCAATATCATGGCATTCCCTAGGCCCAATACTTGTGCTAGAGGGGCGCGTCACTGCCAAGTACTACCGAACCATTCTGGAGGACCATGTTCGACCAGTGGTGCACCCAAAATCATTGTATCCTGAAGGTGGTGCCGTGTATCAGGATGATATTGAACCAATACACAGAGCATGACAGAGTGATTTGATGAACATGAAAGTGAAGTGGAACATCTCCCATGGCCTGCACAGTCACCAGACGTAAATATTATTGAGCCACTTTGAGGTGTTTTGGAGGAGCGCGTCAGGAAACATTTTCCTTCACAAGCATCATGTAGTGACCTGGCCACTATTCTGTAAGAAGAAAGGCTCAAAATTCCTCTGGCCACTGTGCAGGACTTGAACATGGGTTAATACTGCGCAATGCTTGTTAACGGTCAAGAAAAAATGTAAATGTGAAAATACATCACATTAATATATACAATAAACAGACAGAAAGCAGGTCAATGTGTTTAGATGTGGAGTGAAATCTGTAACCTAAGTTGAAAAAGTTTATCACAATGTTAACACTAACCTGACTTACAAGCTATTAGTGTCCAGTAGGTGGCGCCATAAACCAAGCTGGTGTAGCATTGATAGAATACATGCAATTTGCACGTATTTGAAAATGTAACATTCTGTAATGCATAGTTATTTTTTAAGGTCATTTCCCAATTTCATCAAACAATTATCATACAGTAGGCTTCATTCATCTTGTCATCAGTGACATGCAGTCTAAACAGTCTCTAGGTTGTTTGTAATGTAACGATTTTGTTTCAACTACATTTTTAAGTTATACAAAGATTAACTTAATTTTAGTCAGTTTGATTGACGCAAGATGAGATGACTAGAAAAGTTAATTTGATTCAACTAAAAATTTAAGGCAGCAAGAATTTTTTTACTGTTTAAGATTGTGGGTGAGTTTATCTAAACAGTGGAATATATAATAATGTCTGGTTCCACACTTCCACTTCCACGTAATTCGGTCTGCAGCCAGACCCTTTTTCTGTATTTTGGTTACTCCTCACCTAACCACTTGTCTGACCACAAGAGTAGCATCTAAAGATTGTTTCATTAAAACAGCAATAGTTAAACAGCAACACAGCAACAGGTTTTTTGCACATTGTAAGTAATTATTTACTAATCACACATTTAACTACACATCATTTATTTTGAGATTTACCCCATAATATATCATTTTTACTTGACTGGCCAATTTTGATGCCAGAAATCTAAAACAAGATGAAATTAAAACTTGAGCAAAATGTTTTTTCACAGGCTGAATTTTCTGTAGTGATACATAATTAGAGGTACTGCACTGTAATCAAAATCCAGAGGCTAAACAATAGCTTGGGTAGTTATGGTTTAAATAAGAGATAAAACACACACACCACACACATAATGGACTGACTTTGGCTTTGTGAAACCCATGTATACTAAGTAAAGATGTTTTGTAAATAGATTTTTTGTAACCTATTTTGTTTTTAGAGAGCCGAAGTGAAAATAGTTTAAATATGCATGAATTCCTGATTTTCTTTAGACTCGTTCTCACATGTAACAATACAATTTTAAATTTTAGTAGAATGATGAACTATATATTATAGACATAAATATACATAATTCCAATAGGTTCCAGTCCTGCTATTAAACTTGATATATTATTAGCTGTAACATGACCCACCTGCTCACGATGTCACTGTCTAACATCCACTTTTAGTTACTTTTGCTGATGTCAATGTCATGGACTATCCCCACATGTGAAAACTAAATTCAGTTCAGTATAGCATAAAAAAGTGCATTATGCCCATCCAAAAAGCACTTTAAATTCTTATGTTTTTGAGCAAACTCTTATCGCATGTCCTGCCAAATTCGTAGGTTTTCAAAGTTTTCAACTGAAATGTACAGTGTGCATGTTGTTAGAAAAATGAATCTGTGTGTATACTATGCTCTTGATGAAATTTAGGTCGCTGTACACACATCTCAGCATACAGTGTACCCCTTGAAACAGAGTGTGAAGGGGAAGGGCTTCAAATTTACCCCTAAGAAATGGGACAGCACTACAACACCAGCATACATTATCATATGTCGTTGCAAGCTCTTACTTCATATATGAGATTGGCGATGGCGACTGCTGTAGTTATTCCAGTTGAATTTTTTTTTTTGCTATTTATCTCCAGGAAATCACAAAAGGCAATGATATCATGTTATCATAACGATACAATGTGGCAATAAGCTCGTAACTGTACTGTGTATTTACACCGTGGCCATATTCATCTATGTAAACACAAGAAAACAACATTAACGTTATACTAGACATTGTAATAAGGTCATTTCCAGCCACTAGAATTTTCTAACAGGGTATTCAGTCATCGTAAATGTAAAATGTATTATCTGTCATCGAGTGACAGATGTGAAAGTATGTAGTGGGACTGCTATACAGGAGTTGTTATTATTATGGATTATAAATAGTGAAATTTAGCGGGGGTTTTTTGATAGTTTTTTTTATCATGACTGTAAAACACGAACGCTGTTATGAATGTATTAAAACATATGCTTGTTTGTTGTAAAATTTCTTAATAATGCCAAAAAATACTTAAATTTGTAAGGGGAAGGGCTAAGGGGTAGAATTGGGATTGGGCCTTTCTCTGTGCTACCAGGACAAAATTTAAGCATAGAGGCAATAGTGCTTTTTCTCATGTAGGTCCTAAATTGTGAAACAATCTTCCTCATTCCATTCTTTCTACCAAATCCCTACATTTTTTAAGCATAGAGGCGATAGAGTTTTTTCTGTATGTCCTAACCTGTAGAAACAATCTTCCTCATTCCATTCTCTCTGCCAAATCCCTTCAACATTTTAAAGCTAAAACAATTTTTATTATTATAAATGGAGAGTTTTAAAATGGGTTATTGTGATATGTTTGTCCTTGCGATGTGTGTTGTATCTATTCTGCCATGTGATTAAGCACTTTGGGCAAAGCGAGTTGTATTAAAATGGTGCTATATAAACAAACAAACAAACACTCTGAAAAGATCATTTAAACCCTTGTGTGCTATTGGGGATGTTTTCATCCACTCTGGGGTGGTTTTGAGTCTAAATTTGGCCACAACTTTCTGTGTTTCAGCAAATGGAATGATTTTTGATGACATATCTTATTTTGGCACATATTTTGGGAAAATGCTTTGAAAATTTTCAAAAACTCAACAATACACTCTAAGTAAATGTACTACCCTTTCATTATTTTTTATGATATGTCAGAGAAAATCAAAATAAGCATCTCAGATCATAGTAAACAGTGTATTTAAGCACACACACTGATATACTCCATAGAACTCCATATAAACATTTTTGCACAGGCCTATCTAAAGGGTTAATGGTGCCAACTGATGATGAACAGTAAAAAGTACAAATTTTACCTCTTCTTAACAAGAGGAAAACCACCAACAATCAAGAATGCATAATTATATGGTGTCATGGCTTTGCAATCAAAGCATGTCATTAAAATGGTAGTCAATGGGCCACAAAAAAGCCACAAATCTAACAAAAGGGTAGTAAATTTGAACAATACACATGGGTTAAATCAGTGAATAATTTCCTGGAGACTCACTCTGAATGGATCGTTTGAATCAGTGAGTTGTTAAACAGATTCAATTCACAAATTAATTACTCTGTGCAATTTGTGAACTGATTTAACAATATAAGATTCAATAGAATTCAGCTTTTTAACCAATTAAACATGACTATCTTGTCTCTAAGCAGATGACAGTTTTTTTTTACTCCGCTTCATTCAGGAAATGTACAATATTTTGTTTTGGAATTTAGTGAAGTAAAAGTTTTCATATAAGTACAGTAGTAAAATAAAAATAGTTGCTGTCCACCACTGAAGAGAAGTCATCAGTTCCTAAATTGTGGGAAACATTGAATGTGTTGTAGATACCACATCACATTGGCAACATAGACAATGTATTATATTCAAATTATAACATGCATTCATGCCATGTCGTGCACAATTACTGCAAAATTCTGAGTCTGAGGACGTGAACTGCTCAGAGTAGAATGATGTGTAGTCATCTTGAAATTATAGTAATTATGACATTACAGTACCATGCCATGCACACATCAATACAAGACACATTATGTTTTCTTCGTCAATATTCATACTTTTGAATGGCCCCAAAAAGTTGTTCTTCACCCACAACTACGTTCACAATGTAATACAGCCTGCTGTATCCCATGACGTAATTGTAAGTACAATATGATGATTATTGATTAAATAATTGGTTTGTTGACATACAATTTTATAGTGAAAATGAATGCTTGCATTTGCATCCACTGCTTTTCCATATGCAAATGTGGTAGTGTCTTTTGATGTGTTAACACATGCAAAACAGTGTTATATAGGCCCCCATTTACATATAATATTAAGAAGGGTTGTCATCAATACAAAACACAAATGGACAGTGTTAATGCACCTGTAAATGGGATCTAAACATTGTGAGCTTGTCCACTCATGACCACTTCCAGATGTACTTGAAAATGGATTCACTCATCTCTTTTTTGGAAACAGTAAAGTGATCGAATGCATTCCAACGGCCACAAAGGATTGCCTTCTATCTGGAGGTTTTAAACAAGCCTGAAGGACTCAATTAGTTTTATCAGGTGTGTTTAATTAGGGTTGGAACTAAACTGTGCAGAGCTCCAGCCCTCCAGGAACTGGCTTTGACACCTGTACATTAAAAGGTAGCCTATTACTTAAGGTAGTGTATTGTGCCAAAACACATGGGTTACTATAAGACCATTTTTGCCATCAGATCCATTTCAGTTTTGTTCGTTGAATAATTCACCCCCTTTTTATATTAATATTTTTGTTCATTTCTAAGTGAATATAGACACCAAATGTTGGTGCATTTAAACAAAACAGTTTTATTAAACAGTTATATTAATTAAAATATGAGTTTAGTCACCAAACATAGTTAGGAATGGAATGATAATACATCTAAATTCAAATGAGGTATTGCAAAAAAAAAAAAAAAAATTAATAACATGCAGAAACTGTAATGTGTTCTCAACTGAAACTTGATCACATCACTGAAACACGTGTTATTAATACCAAATGGAAACAGGGACTATAAAAGCATCTCTTACTTCTTCCACCATCCCACCTCTCTGCATGAATGCCAAAGGCGCATGCCAGCACTAAATTGTTGGGCCGATGTGGTTACCAAATTGGGGTTTAATTATAGGTGTTCTGACGATCTGACCTACCTATCAGAATGTGCTACCTCATGTACTGCGCACGCCCGAAACCCTTCTGATGTCCCACCCATAAATTCGAGCTACCGTAATTATTAGAATAAGCGAATACTTTAAATAAGAGTATAAAAACTGGTAGCACATTCTGTCAGCTTCAAAATGTCTATCCGAATAAACTACCACCTTACATTACCATGAAAAACAGGGGTAGCGCATCCTGTCAGCTTCAAATGTCCATCAGAATGAACTACCACCTTAATTTATCATGAAAAAACACGGGTAGCACATCCTGTCAGCTTCAAATGTCTATCAGAATGAACTACCACCTTAAATTATCATGAAAAATCAGGCTTTCGTTGGCGCTTGAAAAGATATTCTGATCCCCAACTCAGTTCATTCTGATAGATATTAGAAGCTGACAGGATGCACTACCCCTATGTGTAAATATGTTTTTTTTAAGGTGGTAGTTCATTCTGATAGACATTTGAAGCTGACAGGATGCGCTACCCATGTTTTTTCTTGATAAATCAAGGTGGTAGTTCATTCTGATATACATTTGAAGCTGACAGGATG
>CAIGQV010017835.1:4533331-4560326 GCA_903798115.1 Danio jaintianensis | reverse complement strand
GCTACCCCTGTGTCAATATGTTTTTTTAAGGTGGTAGTTCATTCTGATGCACATTTGAAGCTGACAGGATGCGCTACCCATGTTTTTTCATGATAATTTAAGATGGTAGTTCATTCTGATGGACATTTGAAGCTGACAGGATGCGTTATCCCTGTGTACATGAGGTAGCACATTCTGAGAGGTAGGTCAGATCGTCAGAACATGGGCCTTCCTTAGTCAGTTTGTTCATGATTGCCATGTCTGAATAGACATAATGAATATCACAGATTCTGACCAGGGCTGATGTGGAGCCCAAATGGGCAACACGCATAAGACCCATCCTGGTCCAACCTTATGAAGCCCACATATATATCAGGACATTGTTCAGATGTTGTTTTTTAAGATATTTTCATGTTTTTGTCCATAAAATATTCTTGTGTGCAGGAGTAATTTTTTGCACATTTAATGGGCTAATTCCAAAACAATTTTAGAACTAGTAATGGATACTTGCAGCAGACGAATGCAGTTATTAATATAGTTATGTGAGAGAAATCAATCTGCTTTTGTCAAATGTGCTGCTCAGTAGCTAAAACCACCTCAAACTAGCATAATTTTATTTTATTGTTTTGAAAAATGTATGGATTTTTATTTTAAATTTGACATTTCCATCACTCGTGTCACATGCGTTACTTCAAAATGTACATTCACAGGGTGATGCAGCTAATGAGTAATGGACAGCCGCCTCATAGTGGACGTGTATGTTCTGATGAGGTTTTTGAGGCATGTTGTCTGGACGGTAGTTACAATTATTCTGTTATGCTCAACTCTAATTTACTTTTGATATTTGCATTCTGTTTTTATTTCACCTGTTTGCTTAACTGATAAATTAACATTGGGATTTCGGTTTGGTTCATGTTGTGAGGTTTCAACATGAGTATTGGTTAATTTATCTTTAGACTCACAACTCAAGATGCAATTTGCAAAAGGAGAAAATTAAATGTTAAATTAAATGTTAAGACTTCGCATCAAAGATTCTGATATCAAATCCTTTATGATTTTCTGAAACACTGTCAATTAGACCGTTCAAGTTTTTGTAAAATGGAAAACTTTAATGTTTAAATCATATTAATATTACTTTATTCATTTTCCTTTGGCTTAGTCCCTGATTTATCGGGGGTCGCCACAGTGGAATGAATCACCATCATATGAATATATTTGAACTAAAAAAGTGTAACAAAACGATTACAGTTCTGGATTTTTATTCTCTCTTTCTCTCTCCGGTTCAATCCTGTTTCTGGGACCAGTAAAACATGTGGAGAGAGTTATTCTGCAGTCTTTTCTTCAGTTCACCTGTAAAAGCAAATGTTTTTTGGGTCACATGTTATTTTATGATGTCCTTATTAGTGAATATCTGCACATTTAAGTCTTTTTTTAGATTAAAACTTGCACTTTTTATTAAAAATAAAAATCATGAATTTTTTGCTACTTCATGTCATTCCAGTTAGCCTATAAGACCTTCATTCACAAATCTATGAAAAGAAGATAACTAAGAGTTGTCATGTTTGGTAGAAATAGCTAAACTAACTAACTTTTAACGTGAAAGGAAAATGATCCCATCCCTCTGAGAAACAACATACGGTCGTCGTTTAAAAAAGAAAAAAAGAAAAAAGGGGGGTTAATAGTTCAAGCCCGGGGTGGTCTGGTGGTCCATCCCATTACTCCAGTGAGATGTCTGAACAGAGAGTAAGCTAAATAGCCATTAAAGAGCTCGAAATCACCTCTTATAGCAACTCTTTCCACAATCCAATTTAGACTCGACGACTTAATTAGGCGTTGACACTCTGAAAGGGGAGGGCAAACAGCCGCACTTTAGCTCTGCTGCAAACCGGGCGTTAAGCGGTAAAGCGAGCCGTGTCGGATTAGAGAATGGCCAAACGGAAAGAGAAAGTTTGCTTGTGTATAAGCATTCCGCTTTTATGCGCCGTTACAATTATTGTTATTATCTGCGTGGCTCACTTTAACGAGGAATGCGCGGAAGGACTATACAAAAAAGCAGCAGTGGCAGCGGACTCGGAAACCTGCTCAAAAGTCGGACGGTGAGTTAAATATGATGATTTATACCTGCATTATGTGTCTGTTCACAGCTAGTATTCTTAATGGCGATTACGAACATGTTGTAGTGAATACTTGAATACCTAGCATCTAAACCTTTCACTCTGACATGCTTAATGGTGTAGAATATTAGGTTTTCTTGGAAAATGACAACAATAAATTCTCGTAATGTCGTGTGAAAGCTGGGTCAGGTAAATCCGAGGACGCGGCCGTTAATGAGGTGAAACGTCCGGCTAAATGTACACAAAAAGTTTGAAGTTAATTAGAAGCATCTTCACAGCCTAGTAATCCTCTTAATCTCCGGCTTCCTATCTGTAGGAGGCATTTGTTCACAAGTCAACAACGGATGATTCAGTCCTGTAACGTTAAATTAATCATTACTTTAACGCTGCTTATGGTTAATGTTTATAACAATTGATTATTTCTCTATAAACGACACTTCTTTTGGGAGATGTGGAAACAATTTGATAAGTGCCAGTATATTTGGGAATTTCTTTATTTGGCTTTCTATAAATAGGTCTTTGAACGTGACACACCTGTGGTCAGAAATAGGCTATAATCACGAGAGATCATTTATCAGCTTGTAAACGCATTGGCTATGCTAGCATCCGACATATGCTTTGCAGATAAAAGAGGTTTTTAATTGCCTATTGTTTGGTACTCCAGGCGATTTTCCAAACTATTTTGCACAGGCTACATCACGTTTCACGTCTGACAAGTTTGTCATGTTCGTTTAACGTTAAAGACAACATTTTGGGGCCTAGATGTTCACATGCCCCTTACAAATAAATGACCGAAAGAGTGTAAATTGTTTTTTGGGTTTTTTTTTGTGTGGGTTTTAAATCACATAAGTTTTAATCCAATTCTGATAGGCCAATTGGTAAACGACACAAATCACCTTGAAATTGTTACACATTTTGTATGCTTTGGAACACAGATGTTTGATCTTTTATTATTATTGTTTTTAAAAAGACTTGGGCAGATTATTATTTATGATGTGGAAAAAGTTAAAGTTAAGTTAAAAATCATAGAAGTGTAGGTTTATAGTTATAAAAAAATGCAACAGAAACATATTTGATGTTTGTTATATTTGATCTGAGATTTATATTTTGCAAAGCTTATTGTATTACATTTAAAATGTGAAAAATATAAAATCTAATTTTAAAATTGAGACTGATATCTCAAAAAATAATCTCAAAAAGAGACTTCATTAAGATTTTCTTGGGGTGCTGTACACTAAATAATTTTCCTTTTGTTTCATTCATTCATTTTCTTTTTGGCTTAGTCCCTTTATTAATCAGGGGTCGCCACAGCGGAATGAACCGCCAACTTATCCAGCATATGTTTTACGCAGCGGATGCCCTTTCAGCAGCAACCCATCACTGGGAAACACCCATACACTCTCATTCACACACATACGCTACGGACAATTTAGCTTACCCAATTCATTTATAGCGCATGTCTTTGGACTGTGGGGAAAACCGTAGCACCCGGAGGAAACCCACACGAACACGGGGAGAACATGCAAACTCCACACAGAAATGCCAACTGACCCAGCCGAGACTCGAACCAGCGAACCTTCTTGCTGTGAGGCGACAGCGCTACCCACTGTGCCGCCCCCCTTTTGTTTACATTGTGTACATTTCTTACTGTAAAGAAGTGACATTTTTTTAGCAGCATTTAGCATTTCCAATTATCCAACAACAACAGCAATCAGAGAAAGTTTTTTTAATCTGTTGTGATAATTGGTAGATGACACAAATCAGTCTGAAACCCTATTACTCCAGCAAAAGTATTAAATACTTATTTTCAGTTTTTCTAGTTATTTTATTAATTACAGTTGACTACAGCAGGTACACCGTGTAATAGCCTTATTGTACCCTGTACACTGTAAATGCATGAAAGTGCGCATACTATAAAATAAAGAAAAAAAACTAAATCTGTGTATGTTTCATATAAATTGATAACATTTTATAGGCTACTATATAAAAACAAATGTCACACAGGACGAATTATGTTAACATTTCAAGCAAAATGTTATGCAAATATGCTAGTTTTATGTCTAATTTATGAATGTTATGTCTATTTTTATGTTTTTTGTTTGTTTTTGTTTTGTTTTTAAATAAATTCTATTCCCAAGCTTGAGGATCTCCTATTCATTCCATCAGTGAATCGTTAACTGAGGCTTATTTGAATCAGTGAGTTGTCAAATTTTGACAACAGATGCAATATGAATCAAATCAGTCCATTTTGAGAATAAATACGATTTGCTACCTGATTTAACAGGTTAACTGAGTAAATCCAGCTCGTTCACTAATCAAACTAACACATTTCTGAGCAGGAGAAAACGTCTCCAGGTCCAAATAACATGTTTTTATTTAGATTTTATTTTTTTAATGTAGTGGAGTAAAAAAAGTATGGTAGTATGCTTTGGAAAGTGAATGTCACACAATTAAAATTGTCTTATAAAGATACTTTAAATATGTATTTAGGTACGGTAGCTATGTAAGAATACTTACTGTCCTCCATTGTTAATGAACTTTTAAACACTTCTTACAATTTTCCATTTTAAATAGCCATGCTTCTTGTATGCTTTGAAACACAGAAGTTTGATATTTTATTATTATACATAAAAAATATGTAGGCTATTATTCGTGTTGTGGAAAAAGCTATAAAAACAGTTAAAAACCAAGTGTAAGTTTGTAGTTATAACAACTGTTTTCATATTTAACATGAGATTTATATTTTGCAAAACCTGTTTTACATTTAAACTGTGAAAAATCACAATATAAACCCTAAGTTGTTTTAAATTTGAGATATATCTCAAAAATAAATAAAATCCCCAAAAGAGACTCCAGTAAGATTTTGTTTGGGTGCAGTACACTCAGAGAATAATTTCCCCATTTATTTCCATTGTGTACATTTCTTTTTTACTTTGACTTTTTTTACTATTACACTTTAACAAAATGCTGGGTTCCACACAATCCCTTCATCTTGTCTCAATGCAAATTGAAGTTAACTTAATGGCTTTTACAATTTTAACTTTATTAAACATAAAGCAATGAAGTTGTCCCTAAAAAAAAAACTTCAAGAACTGTGTTGTTTCAGCTCATTTGAACTAGTTTGAACAAACAGCAAACATATTTTTTGAGTGCACTTTTGTTAGCACCACTTAACGTTTTCAGATCTTTAACAACAACAAAAACATGTAAACTGGCCAAAATAGGCATATGTATTGAGTGATGTGGTCTTGATAAGCGGGCCAAATGCACTGCTAGAGATTAATGAATATCTCATTTCTGCAAGCCACCAGCAGAAACAAATCCTGCATTCTTTGGAAACTTAACAGTATATTTTTAACAGATAGATGTTAGGCAAGAAAACCAAAGGTCCAAAAACTACAGTGATATTAATTTTGCCACCTAGTCATTGCAGAACAACAGACATAAACAGTCACTGCTTTAATGATGCAGAGGAACAGTAACATTAATGAACAAAAGAAAAACAAAACACCATATTTCAATAGACCATACATGTGATCTTTGCACAAATAATATCAATATTTCCCATGTAATAGCACATTTATAATAACCTTCTATACTATATCTATATCACATTTGGAGTTCCTTGCAATCGAATCGCTTGAAACCTTTGTTATAACTCGTTTTCAGTCTCTCTTTCATTTTTTTTTTCATCTCCTAGAGATATCCTGCAGTCTGGTGGATCAGCGGTAGATGGCGCCATTGCTACTTTACTGTGCACGTCAATCATAAATCCCCAAAGCATGGGCATCGGCGGAGGCTCTATATTCACAATACGGGAATCAAATGGTTTGGATTATCTTACCTTAAAGTCCATAGGTTCATTTCTTTCTTTCGTATTGTAATGTACGTTTGTGTTATTGTTCATCACTATCTCTGTTTTTCTAGGAAAAGTAAGAATAATCAATGCCAGAGAGGCTATCCCAAAAAATTTCAAAACAGACCTTCTTGCCACGTGTCCAACAACAATACAGCCAATGGAAGGTGAAAGTGTGTTATGAACTTTTAGTTTTTGCAAGAAATGAAAGTGTTTGTTTTTCTCACACTTTTTTGAACTCCACATGTGCTGGTAGTGTAAATAAAGTATCTTTTTCATGAAAATGATTTGTAATAAGATACCGCTTGGGGATTGATTGCACTATTTTGTTTCATAAATTCAAACCATAATTCCTTATACAGGACATACCTGCTCATTTTTCATAACTGTACACACCCATAGTCAGTGTTGGGTAAGTTACTTCAAAAAAGTATTTAATAAATAATTTACATAATTAAAACTGTATTTAAATTATTTTCTAATGACTTTATCTAAAAAGTAACTTAATTACTCAGTAAGTAATTTAATTACACGACTTGATGCTTAAAATGTATAAATCTCAACAGAGAAAGGCAATTAAATTTTATTAAAACTAAGTTTAATTTGAGTCCAACAGAAACTTTTAGATTTATTTTTTATTTTAAAGTACGACTTAAAAAACGTTGGTCACACCTTACAATAAGGTTACATTAGTTAATGTATTTACTAACATGAACTAAGTGTGAACAATTGTATTAAATTAACAATTTATTAATTGTAGTTTAACATTTACTGATGCCTTATTTAAAATTCAAATTCATGCTTCTTAATTGCACTGAGTTAACATGAACTAACAACTGTATTTTCATTAACTAATGCTAACTAACATGAACAAATACTGTAATAAATGTATTGTTCATTGTTTATGTTAGTAAATGCATTAACAATAACTAATACAATGTTATTGTAAAATGTTACCAAAAACATTGAAACATTTCAAATTAATGACACCATATATTGACATTTCTTATCTCATTGTTTCTTAGAGAAGCAGATAAATTGTGTACATATTTACTGTATATATATGAGCAATATCACACGAGTAGCATTGTGATGTGGTTGTATATCGGCACTGGTGGAAGGCGTGCGTTGTGTCCCACCAGTGACGATGTTCAGCCACATTGCATTGCTACGAGTGTGATATTGCGTTTATACAACAGTTCGACGGCATAATCGTGTATATAAAAAAGAAAATCAAACATGGAGAGTCTCAAAATCCTTTTGTAAGAGGAACTACTTTCTTCCACCATTCATTCACATCTGCAGCTGACATAAGAACAGCAGGAACCGTTGCTCATTCACTAACGTCACTTTAGAGCTAGTATTTGAATGATTCTCTAGCGTAATGTCTAAAGTGATGACAAAGTGATTTTGCTGACATTTTAAGATTATAAGGCTGAACAGCATGAAATGCCATCAGTCTACAGAGATTTCCCAGTATTTCTCTGTTGCAATCGGGAGATCACAATAATTAACCCAAAAAAGCCAAAGCAATCCAATCACTACCAGATTGCTCTTGTGTTTGTGATAAGGAAAAATGCTAAACACATGCAGGCATTTCTTCTTTCTGTTTACTGAACTAGTCTGCAATAGCGAAAACAGGAGACTCAGTAGAAACAGGTGGCCATCTTTGGTTTTGACTTTAAGATGAGTCCCATCTCACACTCAACACGCTACAATTACTATAGTATAAATACAGCACTACAACAAAAATAAAGAGAAAAAGTTAGAAGAGTTAGAAAGTCACTTACCAGTTTCATAATGATTTGATCAGCTGTAGTTTAAAATTGTGCTGTATTTTTCCTCCTCTAAGGGCTTATTATCAGTGTGGTCTATAAATTTAGACCACACTGAACTAAACTACACTGAACTTCAACTCTGAAATCTGGACTTTACTAGAACTATGTTAAGCAGCTTTGACATAATCTACATTGTGAAAAGCGCTATATAAATAAACTTGACTTGACTTGACTTATTATGCAGTCTCTGTCAGCATCTTGTGGATGGACAAGGTCAGCTGTCTTTGGTCTGCTCAATGACAGGCTAATGGCCGCCGACGCACTCTCTCAGAAATAATAAATATTTTAAAATAGGCTTTATCCTTATAAATAAACTGCATAGTTACAATCTAAACAACTACCACAAAAGCCTCAAAAGTACATTATGTTGCCCAACAGCAGCAATATTTGTCAAACTGTAGAGTGTCCTCTGCTTGTTGCTGTATGTGGGCGGAGTAATACACAAGGGGGAAGAGGCTGGATGAGTGCTGTTACTGGCAGAATATTGCACGGCTATCAGCCAATCAGATATAAATATAATATAATATAATATATAAATATAATGTATAAATATATACAACGCACGCCTCCCACCAGTGCCAATATACAGCCACATCGCAATGCTACTCGTGTGATATTGCTCATATATATATATATATATATGTCATAACATTCTTTAGTTGAACAAAACTGAGTTTTTATGCAAAATATATGAATAACAAAAAAATATACAGTAAATATGTATATGCTTCTCTGAATGTATACCTTATATTTCTGTGAATTACTCACTTAATTCATTTTTTTTTTCTTAAGCATGTGCAATCTTCCTGATAAATGTAACCTTCTATAGTTGAAAAAAATAAAATGATTCTGTAAAATATATTTGTATAACAAAAAATACCATTAATCTGTTTCTCTGAATTGATTTATACAGTTGGCAAGAACACGATGACTGACTAATTCATTCCTTCATTCATTTTCTTTTCGGCTTAGTCCCTTTATTAATCAGGGGTCGCCACAGCGGAATGAACCGCCAACTTATCCAGCATATGTTTTACGCAGCGGATGCCCTTCCAGCTGCAACCCATCACTGGGAAACATCCATACACACTCATTCACACACATACACTACAGACAATTTAGCTTATTCAATTCACCTATAGCGCATGTCTTTGGACTTGGGAAATCCGGAGCACCCAGAGGAAACCCACGCGAACACTGGGAGAACATGCAAACTCCACACAGAAATGCCAACTGACCCAGCCGAGGCTCGAACCAGCGAACCTTCTTGCTGTGAGGCGATCGTGCTACCCACTGCGCCACCGTGACGCTGTAACTAATTAAATTACCTGTAAATTATAAATAATCCCTTACTTTACTTTTTTAGCAGAAAAGTTATTTAATAACAATAACTAGTTACTTTGTAAACAACACCCAACACTGCCCATAGTGTATTAAGTACTTATTGCGCATATGATAGCAATAGATTTTCTCTCTCTCTATAGGTGCCCATTGGATAGGTGTCCCAGGAGATATTCGTGGCTATGAGCGAGCACACAGACTATATGGACGTCTCCCTTGGGCCAGTTTATTTCAGCCCACTATCAAGATGGCTAGACAGGGCATTCGCATTCCTTATATGCTCTCTCGGTTTTTGCCACTTGTCTTAAAGGAAAAGCCAGAATCACCACTACGGTAAGGCATTGTCTTACTTTTAAGCTCATATTTTTTCTGTTGACAAAAACAGCTTTTTGAAGTGCTTTATTATGCGATTTTAAAGATTATTTAATTTTGTCACAATTGGTTTACATGAATCAGAGGTTAAAAAGCTTAAAAAGAGGTAAAAACCAGTCTTTCTAAACTTGTTTATTAAGTTAGGATACTCTGAGCTGATTGGTTAGATTGCTCTAACGCTGGCAGCGTGTGTCGGAAACACTCATTACTTTATCTGAATATGAGTTCCGATAATATTTTTTCTTCTAGAGAAAGTCTTATTTCTTTTATTTCAGCTAGAATAAAAGCAGTTTGTATTTTTTTTTTTACCATTTTAATGTCATTATTATTAGCCCCCTTAAGCAATTTTTTTTTAATTGTCTACAGAACAAACCACTGTTATACAATGATTTGCCTAATTACCCTAACTTACCTAATTAACCTATTTAACCCAGTTAAGCCTTTAAATGTCACTTTAAGCTGAATACTAGTATCTTGAAAAATATATAGTAAAATATGATGTACTGTCATCATGGCAAACATAAAATAAATCAGTTATTAGTTATTAAGACTTATGTTTACAAATGTGTTGAAAAAATCTTCATTCTGTTAAACAGCAATTGTGGAAAATATATACAGTGAGCCAATAATTCTAATAATTCTAACTTCAACTGTACATCTAAAATATCTGAAGGTTACAGCAGTCAAAATTAGTAGCATGTGTACAGGCCCTAACTTTGGCCTGAGATATTTATTACTTTCTCATAGACATCAGAAATCTTGAGCAGCTTTTCTTCAGTCTCTGCCACTGACTTTAATCTTAGCTGTAACTTTGTCACCAAGATTTTGGTTTTCTGGCCTGGTCATATTAATTCAAGATTTCAGCTAAAAGGAACTTCTTTGTGCTAAAAGGAAACCTGTGTGTAACAGCGTTCATTATCCTGCATGTAAATTGCTGGCTAATTGGGAAATAAACACAAAGACGGAACTGCATTTTGCAGAAGGAGCTTGAACATTTGCATTTACTCTTTCATTTAGCTATAAAAGTGTCCAAATTCTCTTATAGAAACATCCTCCAAAGCATGACACTTTCTCCTCCTTCCTTCATAACTAATTTTACATAAATTAGTCTTTCCCCAGTTTGATGACAAATGTAATCTTTTCTATCGGAATCAAGTAAATTGAACTGGCTTTGATCTATGAAGTACATTTGGTCCAGTTTGTCCTCACATCATGCTCCAAACTCGCAGGAAATTCTGGCTGAATGTCTGCAGAAATTCTCCACATTTTCATGTCCTTTTGTGCAGTTGTCTTTTGTGGACGACCAGCCTTTTTGGGGACTTGAATGAGTTAGTGCCATCGTAAAGAATCAGTATTCTGGAAATTACAGATTTGGAATAAATTTGGATGCATTTGCTATGGATGAAAAGTTATTTGAAAGGTCATAAAAGGGAGTATTTCAGTTTTTGCTACTTAAAATGATTACTTGCTGATTTTACAGTGTCTTTTCTCAAAATTTGCATTAATATTTGTCACATTTATTGTTGTTTTTTTTGCTGTGAAAATATACACAATATTTTAAATCCTAAATTCTTAATAACGTTTTTACTTTGTGTTTTAATTGATTTATATGATTATTTGTTTGATCAATCAGATTTGTAGGCTTACTGCACTCCACTGTGTTTTCCCAGCATGAAATTACAGAGCTTTTATTATAAAACTAAGTATTTTAATATCATCTATCTAAAGACAAATTATTGAGAGATTAAGAGCAATAAATTCTATTTATATCCGTTCTAGTAATCTGTACTAATCTAATATGCTACTATGGAAATATAGTTCCTTTGCTTTTTTTTTGTACTGTGTTCTCACTTTAAATCAAACGGGCCATTAAAAGTCTGATACATCAAGTGACCTAAAATAATAAAGAACCAGAGCACACTTTTATGTCATCAGATAAAAATGAAACAATTGTTTGAAAATAAATACTAACTCATCTGTACGTGTTGTTTGATGGCTATTTGAACACTTTGATGGAAAGATGCTAATCCTAATGTGTGAATGTGTGTGTTGCATCTCCTTTTTGCCCCTCATTTGAAGTATACCAGGACCTTTAGAAGTTTATCGATACAGTGCACATAGCCAAGTTCAAACAGGTTTGGCTGAATGCAGTGTTGTGGTAATGTTACATGATGAGGATCACACAAGAATGGAAGGCGCAGCCCTAATCCTAAAAGCTTTCGCCTGGTTTTGGTTCATTTTTGTCATGTAAATAAGATAAATAACAACCATTGGGGGAGTGGGGTAGCCTTTTTTTTGTGTGTGTGTGTTTTTTTAAAATACCTTATTTAAGTTTTTTTTATACAGTGCTTCAGAATATATGTAACTTTTAATATGCTTAGATACCTCTCTTTTACTCAAAATGTTCTAGGTCTACATTTATGAAATTGCATATTGCTCTCTAATTTAGATCTACAATGTGTTTGTTATACAGCCAGTTATTTCAGAATGAAAAGGGAGAGCTTCTGAAAGAGGGGGACACAGTGAAATTTAACAAACTAGCAGATACGCTTGAGATCATTGCGAAGCGCGGAGCAGACGCTTTATACACTGGTGACATCGCCAAAGACCTTGTCAGTGACATACAGGCCGCAGGTGATTTTAAACGTCACTTCACATTTCTGAATGTAAAAAGCCTGTAGATTTAAATGAATCACAGTTTGTGTTGTTTTTAGGTGGAACAGTTTCCCTGGAAGACCTGAATTCGTTCAAGGCATCTGAATCAGATGCCTGGGAAGTGAATCTGGGCGAGTATGACATGTACTTTCCTCCACCGCCAGCAGGAGGAGCGATACTTAGCTTCGTACTCAACACCATGCTAGGTGAGAAAACCAGTTTTTATTTAATAGTAGTTGCTGTCCTTACTTATCCTGAATCATTTGTGCTTCGGCTATGAACGACTTAACCATTTAGACTACCATTTAAAAGTATGGGGCTGGTCAAACGTGCCATGTTTTTGTGAGAAATCGCTAATTCATAACATTGCTACATTTACAGTGGGTACAGAAAGTATTCAGACCGCCTTAAAATTTTCACTCTTTGTTATATTGCAACCATTTGCTAAAATCATTTAAGTTAATTTTTTTCCGTCACACAGCACCCCATATTGACAGAAAAGCACAGAATTGTTTACATTTTTACAGATTTATTAAAAAAAGTAAAACTGAAACATCACATGGTCCTAAGTATTCAGACCCTTTGCTGGGACACTCATATTTATCTAAGGTGCTGTCCATTTCTTCTGATCATCCTTGAGATGGTTCTACGCCTTCATTTGAGTCCAGCTGTGTTTGATTATACTGATTGGACTTAGGAAAGCCACACACCTGTCTATATAAGACCTTACAGCTCATAATGCATGTCAGAGCAAATGAGAATCATGAGGTAAAAGGAACTGCCTGAAGAGCTCAGAGACAGAATTGTGGCAAGGCACAGATCTTGCCAAGGTTACAAAAAGATTTCTGCTGTACTTAAGGTTCCTAAGAGCACAGCGGCCTCCATAATCCTTAAATGGAAGATGTTTGGGATGACCAGAACCCTTCCTAGAGCTGGCTGTCTGGCCAAACTGAGCTATCGGGAGAGAAGAGCCTTGGTGAGGGAGGTAAAGAAGAACCCAGAGATCACTGCGACTGAGCTCCAGAGATACAGTCGGGAGATGGGAGAAAGTTGTAGAAAGTCAACCATCACTGCAGCCCTCCACCAGTCGGGGCTTTATGGCAGAGTGGCCCGATGGAAGCCTCTCCTCAGTGCAAGACACATGAAAGCCTGCATGGAATTTGCTAAAAAAAACACCTGAAGGACTCCAAGATGGTGAGAAATAAAATGTTCTGGTCTGATGAGACCAAGATAGATCTTTTTATGTGTGGAGAAAACCAGGCACTGCTCATCACATGTCCAATACAGTCCCAACAGTGAAGCATGGTTGTGGCAGCATCATGCCGTGGGGGTGTTTTTCAGCTGCAGGGACAGGACGACTGGTTGCAATTGAGGGAAAGATGAATGTGGACGAAAACCTTCTCCAGAGTTCTCAGGACCTCAGACTGGGGCGAAGGTTTACCTTCCAACAAGACATAGACCCTAAGCACACAGTTAAAATAATGAAGGAGTGGCTTCACAACAACTCTATGACTGTTCTTAAATGGCCCAGCCAGAGTCCTGATTTAAATCCAACTGAGCATCTTTGGAGAGACGTAAAATAGGCTGTCCACCAATGTTGACCATCCAACCGGACAGAACTGGAGAGGATCTGCAAAAAGGAATGGCAGAGGATCCCCAAATCCAGGTGTGAAAAACTTGTTGCAACTTTCCCAAAAAGACTCATGGCTGTATTAGATCAAAAGGGTGCTTCTATTAAATACTGAGCAAGGGGTCTGAATACTTAGGACCATGTGATATTTCAGTTTTTCTTTTTTAATAAATCTGCAAACATGTCAAGAATTCTGTGTTTTTCTGTCAATACACTACAAGGTGCTGTGAGTACATTAATGAGGGAAAAAAAATGAACTTATTCTTTTAAGGGGGTCTGAATACTTTCCATACCCACTGTATATGATAAAAAATACAGTAAATATTAAATCTATTTCATATATTTTATATTCTTTTGATCTCAGCATCATTACTGCTTCAGTGATTCTCAAAAACCATTTAAATATGCAAGTTTGCTGCTCATTTTAAACATTTCAGTTTTAAAAGCATCAGTTTTGCATCATATTTAAGAGGAAATCATGATGCATTGTGTAGAGGTTTTTTTTTTTAATTAAAGGGTCAGTTCACCAAAAACAATCATTTAAACTCTCGTCATTTGTTCAAACCTTTGAGGTTTTTTTTTTATTCTGTTGAACACAAAAGTAGATATTTTGAGGAAAGCTGGAATCCTGTAACAATTGATTCACATAGTATTCGTTTTCTCTAGTATGGATGTCAATCCGGTTTCCAATTTTGTTCTTTCATGTTCAAAATTCACAAAACGCCTTGAGCAGCAAAAGTGTTTTATTTGTGAACGGATTGCTCAATTGAGTCTTAGATGAACTACCAAGAGCTCCTTTTCTAATCACTAAAGTTATCTGTCAGTTAATTTGAAAATAAAGGTATAGGCTGCAAAGAGTAAAATATATAATTTATTAATTAATAAAGATTATGCAAGTTACTTTTGTTAATAAAAGAATCAACCTCTAATTAAGAAATACATTGTCTTGCCTTTACTGCTGGACTGCATGCAGAACTCCAATTGTGGTCTTTCTCTCCTGGTTGATGCTGATGATGTCACGTATGAGGCCAAGAATTTTACTTGACATTAAAATATATATGAGCAATATCATGCTCATGGTACTGCATTATGGCTATGTACAGTGATACTGTGCACACATCACAGCAGTGCTGATGTACAGCCATATAGCAATGCTACGAGTGTGATATGTTTATACAACAGTTCGACTGCATAATCGTGTATATAAAAATCAAATCAAACGCAAAGAGTATCAAAAACCTTTTTTTTGTGTGGAACTACTTTCTTCCACCATGCATTCACATTTGCAGCTGACCATCTGAAAAGCCATTGCTAATTCAAAAACGTCACTTAAGAAGTAGATTTGAATTATTCCCTTGCATAATGTACAGTATTGCAATGTCTTAGTGATGACAAAAAAAGATCTTGCTCACAGATCAAGATTATAAGGCTGAATGGCATAAAACAACAATAATCTACAGAGTTCTCCTGTATTTTTTTGCTGCATCTGGGTATTCTAATATTAACCCCATAAATATTAACCCCATTTTGCCAAAGCAAAGCAAATACAACTAGATTACTATAATATAAATAGAGCAAGACAAAATACAAAAGATAGAGATTGACTAACCTGTTCTGTAATGATTTGTTTAGCTGTAGGTAAAATTTCTGCTAAGAAAAATGTTTGATTATTATATGGTCTCTGTCACAATTTTATGGCGGAAAAATGTAACGCCAACACATTAATTACTGTTGCTTCAATGCCGCTGTTTGCAATACAATTGTTTTTTTCAACTATTATACTAAATATCACTGCAATTTATATCAAATGTCATTTATTGAACAATAACATTTAACAAACTATTATATACAGATGCTAATTAAGTCTGTCAAAACAATAATGATCAAATTTTCGTTCAGCGTAATATATAATATTATACAGTCGTGGCCAAAGGTTTTGAGAATTACATAAATATTTGAAATTGGAAAAGTTGCTGCTTAAGTTTTTATAATAGCAATTTGCATATACTCCAGAATGTTATGAAGAATTGATCAGATGAATTGCATAGGCCTTCTTTGCCATGAAAATTAACTTAATCCTGAAAAAACTTTCCACTGCATTTCATTGCTGTCATTAAAGGACCTGCTGAGATCATTTCAGTAATCGTCTTGTTAACTCAGGTGAGAATGTTGACGAGCACAAGGCTGCAGATCATTATGTCAGGCTGATTGGGTTAGAATGGCAGACTTGACATGTTAAAAGGAGGGTGATGCTTGAAATCATTGTTCTTCCATTGTTAACCATGGTGACCTGCAAAGAAACGCGTGCAGCCATCATTGCGTTGCATAAAAATGGCAAGGATATTGTGGCTACTAAGATTGCACCTAAATCAACAATTTATAGGATCATCAAGAACTTCAAGGAAAGAGGTTCAATTCTTGTTAAGAAGGCTTCAGGGGGTCCAAGAAAGTCTAGCAAACGCCAAGATCGTCTCCTAAAGAGGATTCAGCTGCGGGATCGGAGTGCCACCAGTGCAGAGCTTGCTCAGGAATGGCAGCAGGCAGGTGTGAGCGCATCTGCACGCACAGTGAGGCGAAGACTTTTGGAAGATGGCCTGGTGTCAAGAAGGGCAGCAAAGAAGCCACTTCTCTCCAAAAAAACATCAGAGACAGATTGATCTTCTGCAAAAAGTATGGCGAATGGACTGCTGAGGACTGGGGCAAAGTCATATTCTCCAATGAAACCCCTTTCCGATTGTTTGGGGTATCTGGAAAAAGGCTTGTCCGGAGAAGAAAAGGTGAGCGCTACCATCAGTCCTGTGTCAGGCCCACAGTAAAGCATCCTGAGACCATTCATGTGTGGGGTTGCTTCTCATCCAAGGGAGTGGGCTCACTCACAATTTTGCCCAAAAACACAGCCATGAATAAAGAATGGTACCAAAACACCCTCCAACAGCAACTTCTTCCAACAATCCAACAACAGTTTGGAGAAGAACAATGCATTTTCCAGCACGATGGAGCACCGTGCCATAAGGCAAAAGTGATATCTAAGTGCCTCGGGGACCAAAAGGTTGAAATTTTGGGTCCATGGCCTGGAAACTCCCCAGACCTTAATCCCATTGAGAACTTGTTGTCAATCCTCAAGAGGCGGGTGGACAAACAAAAACCCACTAATTCTGACAAACTCCAAGAAGTGATTATGAAAGAATGGGTTGCTATCAGTCAGGATTTGGCCCAGAAGTTGATTGAGAGCATGCCCAGTCGAATTGCAGAGGTCCTGAAAAAGAAGGGCCAACACTGCAAATACTGACTCTTTGCATAAATATCATGTAATTGTCGATAAAAGCCTTTGAAACGTATGAAGTTCTTGTAATTATATTTCAGTACATCACAGAAACAACTGAAACAAAGATCTAAAAGCAGTTTAGCAGCAAACTTTGTGAAAACTAATATTTGTGTCATTCTCAAAACATTTGGCCATGACTGTATATGTATAGCGTCTATAATATAATATATAATATAAAGCTGTTGTAAAACTTAACATTGCAGTCAAATCTATTCGCTCTAAGTGTCCATGAATGGCCACTGACACACTGGAAGTCCCATCTACAAAATCATCCAAACACATTTTCAAATAGGCACTATCCTTAAAAATAAACTGCATATTTGCAAAATAAATAACTATATCTTTGCCTAAAACAGCATCTAAGGACATATTTGTCAAACTATAGAGAGTTTAATCCTACAAATAGACTGGATAAGTTCTGATACTGGCAGAATATTGCACAGCTGTCAGATTTGAGAACCAGAAAGAACTGTTGTATATGTATAGTTATACAATTTTTTTTATTTTTATGTAACAACATTTTAATTTATTTTTATTACTGCATTTTGACAATTAGTTAGTTGTCCAGTCTCAAACATGTCTGTTGATTTTAAACTATAACCCTGATAAAATTCTCTCTGTTTTTCAGGTTTCAATCTAAGTTCTGCATCTCTGAAGGATGACGAGAAGGTCTTAACATTCCAGCGTTACGTAGAAACCTGTAAATTTGCCAACGGCCTTAAAAAGTTCATGAAAGATCCCAACTTTGCCTCTCAAACGGTAGGCCCTCTTTAGGAAATAGTTTGTTTTACATATTAACAGCATATGTTTAGAAAGGATACCATTGGTCAGACTGTACTTTGGTAACTCAACAGAAACATTACAGTCATTACGCTCTCTGGAGGCAGTGGTGTAATGTGCTGTAATGACTTAAGTGCTGTTTTCTGGGCGATTATTACTGCAGGCAGTAAAGTACAGCATTGCAACACTGCCATTAATGCTGGCAACCCACTGCTTACGGCACACATAGAGTCATGCATTAGTTCATCGTCCTCCACGTTCTGTGTGGCTTCAATAGGAGGCGGTTGAGATCATTCAGAAGCATTTCGCCGACAAAGTGAGAGCAAAAATCAGCCCTGACCACATTTATGATGCCAGCTACTATAACGTCACTCCGTATCTGGACTCGCATGGCACTACTCACGTGTCTGTGCTCGCTGAGGACGGTATGGCTGTTTCTGTGACCAGCACCATCAACCACATGTATGTGCACTTAATAATATTTACTCCAGTAAGTGGTAGGACACACAGTGAGATGATGCTTATTATTTAGGCCATGTTTCTGTCCGGTTTCAGATTTGGATCCAGGATTTTCTCCTCCAAAACTGGCATCCTTCTCAATAATGAACTTGCAGACTTCTGTGGAAAAACTGATCAGATTCATGCTGGTCAGTAAATCTTCATGAATTACATATCCTTTGTGTGATTCCTAATAGGTACTGCTCCTGTAATTAAAGGGATGTTTCAGAATGAATATTAGTTCCTAATTAAGTTAGGTTGAGATTTTTTTAAAGAATGCACAATTTATTGGTACTAAATAGGTTAAGGGGCAGCACGGTGGCACAGTGAGTAGCACAATCGCCTCACAGCAAGAAGGTCGCTGGTTCGAGCCCCGGCTGGGTCAGTTGGCATGTCCGTAGTGTATGTGTGTGAATGAGTGTGTATGGATGTTTCCCAGTGATGGGTTGCAGCTGGAAGGGCATCCGTTGCGTAAAACATATGCTGGATAAGTTGGCGGTTCATTCCGCTGTGGCGACCCCTGATGAATAAAGGGACTAAGCCGAAAAGAAAAGGAATGAATGAATGAATGAATGAATAGGTTAACAGCTTCAAGTTTATCACACTCAAAAATAAAGGTACAAAATCTGTTACTGGGACCTTTGTACCATACAGGTGGACATTGGTACTTTTAGGATACACTTTTGTACTTTTAAGGTTTACGTTTGTACTTTTAAGGTACAATGAGCTACACATTTGTACTTTTTAGGTATTAATATGTAGGGCTGCATATATATATATATTGGAAAAATCTGATATTGCGATATGAATACAGTTTCACAAGGTAGTTTGAATAGCACTGTTTGATGGTTTACTGGAGAGTCTAACAGTATTCAGGTACAAAAATTGAATAATCACAATGCAAAAAAATGCTTTTCTTACTTTGGTTTGTCTCGTTTCCAGTCCAAATATCACAAAATTCTTAGAACAAGTAAAAATCTAGTTTTGTTTTCACCGTCAGAAGAAATAAGTCATAATTGAGAGTTTTTCCTTAAAACAAGCTAAATTATCTGCCAGTGGGGTAAGTGAAATAATCTTGTTTTTGCTTTGAATTGTAGATATTTGGACTAGAAACAAGGCAAAAATTCTAAGTAAGATTTTTTTTGTTGCATAAATCATAAATTCCATACAAATATAGTGATACAATATACAATTCTGTAGCTCCTGCTCAACTATAATTCAGACTTCACATTGAATATCTTTGCGATGTGACTATTGCGGATGTGCACATTGCGATATCGATGCTAAAACGATATATTGCTTAGCCCTATTAATATGTACCTTTAGGGGCCTGCTAGGAACAAAAAAGTACCTTTTTAAAAGGTTCCACCCCAGTGACAGATTCTGTACCTTTATTTCTGAGAGTATAGAAATATAAATAAAAATCTAATTATAAAAAATATCCATTAGAAAGAAATATATACATTTTTCAAAGCATACCCAAATGATCTTTATGTACATTTTATTACATTTTTCAAAGAGTTATTGTAAATGTTTGAAATTGTAAATGTTAATTGATTTTCTTTATTTAGATATAACAGTACAAGATTTTAATCTCTGCCATTTGTTGCTTATTAGATATATAATCTAATATACTCTGTATCTGCTAGAATTTTACTAATGATACCTTCATATAAAAAACATAGTTATAACGCACTTTAATAGACATAAACTTACTTTAATAGATGTAAACTGCTAAATTAAACAATTTATTTTATTATTTTGGTTTAGGAAGTGTAAACCGGAATTTATGTAACTTTTTTGCTGAAGTGTTACGTTATGTCATTGTTATAATTCAGACTTAATCAACCTGGCAAATTCGTACTAACACACATAATTTTTATAGGTTAGATCATGTAAAAAATAGATCCCTGAGGTGAGCATAGCACTTTTCATTGAAATATAGTACTCTTGCATCAAAACAGTTCATTTAGCTTCACACATTACACACATTAATAAAAATAAAAGTTCTGGAATATGGAATATTGATTGTGGATAGACATATACGTGTGTACGTGTTTTTGTGACATATCAGGACACAAATCTGTATAATGACATGGGTATGACACAGGTATTACAAGAAGGTGGTGAAATATGAGGATATTGCTGATGTCCTCATTTCTCAAAAAGCTTATAAATCACACAGAAGGAGTTTTTTTCAGAAAGTAAAACTGTACACAGTTTCCTGAGGGTTGGGTTTAGGGGTAGGTTGAGGTTAGGGCAAGAGAAAATACAGTTTGTACAGTATAAAAACAATGGAAACCTATGTAATAAACAAACGTGTGTGTGTGTGTGTGTGTGTGTGCGTGTGTTTGTGTGTGTGTGTGTGTTTGTTTGTGTGTGTGTGTGTGTTGTGTATTGACCTTATTATTTTAAATGAGAGCGGATGCAGCCCTTGGAACTGACTAGAAGTCTCGGGATTCCGGTCTCATTCAGTTCCATGGATTTTTAGCTTTAACAAAACAGTTTGTAATGCTGCTCAATGTTGCAAACTGCTATTTTCTTCTTATTTTTTTTTTATTATTGTCATAAACACAGCTGTTTGTAGAGCAAGTAGTTTGACCATTTACTGCCGTTTGTTGTTCTTAGTCATTTCCACAAATATTCACAACATATTCCGCAAATTAGACTGAAGTCCTAAAAAACAATCGCAGAAATGAGCTTGCTCATGCATTTCAGTGTCGGTGTCTGCTCATGTGTCTGTTTTGTATGTGTGTGTGTCTGTAAAGGTGAACAGCCGCCCTCCTCCATGTCTCCAGTGGTCCTTCACTCCAGATCTAAGAAGCACATTGTGGTCATCGGAGCATCAGGGGGCAGTATGATCACCACCGGGGTGGCGCTGGTGAGTTTCAACTACACACTACAGTGGTCCTTATCATAACTCTCCAGTGTCCCCAAAAATTAAATGCGAAGATTGAGCTCAAAATAGTTCTTGTATCCTTGATTTAAATGCTGTAAATGTCCCTTTTTGACTGGAAGCAAATCTCTTTTTATGCGTCTCTTTATATGCAAATAAGCTGCTGACCCATGACTTAATCCAAAAGCATTGTTTTGGTTTTATATATTTTAGTTTACATCAAAAAAGCCTGTTTTTTTTTGTGGGCGCCAATAGCCTAGTGCAGTGTTTCCCAACCCTGTTCCTGGAGGCACACCAACAGTACATATTTTGGACATCTCCCTTATCTGACCCATTCATTTCAGGTTTTGGAGTCTCTTCTAATGTTTTGATGAGTTGATTCAGGTGTGTTTGATTAGTGAGAGGTTGAAAATGTGTACTGTTGGTGTGCCTGCAGGAACAGGGTTGGGGAACACTGGCCTAGTGGTTAAGTGCGCCAACATATAGAGTTTGAATCCCGAACCTAAGGTTCTTTGCCAATCCTGTTACCCTCTCTCTGCTCCCCACACAATGTTTAGTTATCGAATGAATTAATTGCTTTTAAATAGATGAATTGAATAAATGATTTCAAGTTTAATGAATTATCATTCATTCATTCATAGACTCTCATGAACTTCCTGTGGTTCGGCAAGTCTCTGCAGGACTCCATTGACGCGCCTGTGGTGTTTGTAGACTCCAAAAACGTTCTCAACTTTGAGCCCTCGTTTGACAAGGTAAGTAGAGGCAAATGTTCCTCCAGCAAAGTGTTTGTAAAGGACAGAGTGAAGTTTTAAAACCACTTTCATCTCTTCTCCTCCTCAGATAGTTGTGGAGTCACTTAATAAGATCGGGCACAAAATCAAAGTCCCACAGATATTTTATAATGTGGTTAATGCAGTTTCAAAGGAAAACCACTGTATAGTGGCTGTTTCTGACTCACGGAAAAAAGGAAAAGCTGCAGGATATTAACCTGGAGTTCAGCTGGAGACAAACTCACTCCAGCTCTCGTGACTCTTCATCATCTGTGCCGTTTTTGGATAAGAAGTGCATGACAAATAATTTCAAACACCATCAAAATATGATTTGTTTGGGTGTATTTTTAGCAAACACCATCAAAATGTGACTTTTTTATTTACTGTGAAAAATATCAACAAAATATTTATTGTAAATATAAATTTTTTGTATATGTACACACAATATGTGACTGTTATTTTACAATATTTAAAATACAGTTTTGCGTGTTAAAAGTCACTTTGTATTTGAATCAGCTTGTTTATTATGAGTTGATGTGTGCACAGAAAGGATTCTTTAAGGTCAAATATATAATACTGTTTAAAATACTTTAATTTAGCAGGGATCAATTAAACTGATCAAATTACAGTTATTCTTTTGAATAACTTGATGCAAAATGAATGTTTTCCACAAAACAAAATCTGTTTTGAACATTGATATAAGAAATGGATTTGAACAGCAAATCAGCCTATTAGAATGATTTCTGAAGGATCATATGACACTGAAGACTGGAGTAATTCAACTTTGCCAATATAAATAGTATGTGGGATGAAAAAAATCTTACACACCCAAACATTTACATGATAGCACTTGTTTGTCCTTTATAGAAAGAGTTTTAAACACTGGCTAACACATCTGTCTTTCATAATTGTATGGGTATTTTATTTTTGTTCATGATGGTTAAACCAAAATACATGAAGCAACGTTTATAACCACAACTGATGTTTTACAATTTCACCTTTTTATGTTAGTATATAATAAAAGTTCATTCATTTTCTTTTCGGCTTAGTCCCTTTATTAATCTGGGGTCGCCACAGCGGGATGAACCGCCAACTTATCCAGCATATGTTTTACGCAGCGGATGCCCTTCCAGCTGCAACCCATCACTGGGAAACATTCATACACACTCATTCACTACGGACAATTTTTAGCTTACCCAATTCACCTATACCGCATGTCTTTGGACTTGTGGGGGAAACCGGAGCACCCGGAGGAAACCCACGCGAACACGGGGAGAACATGCAAACTCCACACAGAAATGCCAACTGACCCAGCCGAGGCTCGAACCAGCGACCTTCTTGCTGTGAGGCGAACGTGCTACCCACTGCGCCACCGCGTCGCCCTATAATAAAAGTGTAACTTTAAAATGTTTTGAATACAAATGTAAAATAAAATATTTAATATCAAAATATTACTGCGAAGAATCTTTTTTTGAAACTTTAAGGGTTGTGTTCATATATGTTTTCAAGTATGTTTACATGACAAATATGTATTGTGTGTGTGTGTTTAAGTTTTGGAAGTTACATTTAAAAAAAATAATAATAATTTTTCGTTCACACAGATTTGTGAAAATTACTATTCCTATGCTATGTGCACACAAGGCCAAAAGTTAGCGACATCACATTGTACAGAAACACTACAAGCCTTTGGTCCACCATTGTTGTTTTGGTTGTCAAGTACTTGCACTTGACTTTTGAATTATAATGGCATCACCATTTTCAAAATTTGTAATTTACAATGTAAAAAACAATGTAATTTAGACACGTCTCAAAGATATAGAGCAGGGGTGTCCAAACTCGGTCCTGGAGGGCCAGTGTCCTGGAGAGTTTAGCTCCAACCCTAATCAAACACAACTGAACCAGCTAATCAAGCTCTTACTAGATATACTAGAAACTTCCTGGAAGGTGTGTTGTAGCAAGTTGGAGCTAAACTCTGCAGGACACCGACCCTCTAGGACTGAGTTTGGATACCTCTGATATAGAGAGTTCTCAATAACTTGCACTTTGCACCTTGAACATCTGTTTTCAAATGCATTTGAAAACATTGAAAATGGCTTAAATTTGTCATTTAATCTTAGTTTGTAGGACCAAACTCCTCACTCTAAAAAATGCTTGGTTGTTGTAACTCAGCATTGGGTCAAATATGGGCAAAGTTTGGTCATGTCGTGAAAAATCCAAGGTATGTTATTCACAGATAACAACCGCTAAAAATAAAAACAAAGCCTCAACCAGGTACTTCGAATCATCTTGACTGTTGACCTACACATCCATATATATATATATGCATGTCTATCTCTGCCACTGGTTTTGACTGTTTGGCACCATCTTGTGACTGAAGCTCTTCAGTCTTATACAACAGCCCTCTGTGGTTGGCGCCATCTTTCTATTCATGACCGAATAATACGTACGTTAGTGTATGCTCCGTTCAGCTGTTTTCATTTCTGTCAGCTTGGCCTTTAAACAATAATAGACCTTTATGGTCCAGAACAATAATATGTGTCTAATTTTGTGTTTTTGTGTCAAGTAGCTGTGTAAAAATGGTATAAAGTACATCCAGATGGTTGTTAAGAAAATTAAAGCCCTTCAGTCTTATATAACAGCTCTCTGTGACTTTAACAGTCTGACTCTCTTGTGACCGAATAATATGTAGGTTTGGTTATGCTGATGCTCCATTCAGCCGTATTCAATTCTGTCACTTTTGCCTTTAATTAAATAATTAATAAACTATTATGGCTCAGAACAATGTTATGTATCTAATTTTTAAGTTTTGTGGCAAGCAGCCGTGTAATAAGCAAGGAAAAGTACATCCACAGGGTGTCCGCAGGGTTATAAAAAGTCTTAAATTTCAAAAAGTAAATTTTAGGCCTTAAAAAGTCTTAAATTCACTGAAATATGGTGTCGAAGGTCTTAATTTTCCTTTGTCCATGTAAATCTGCCCAATCGGTACAACCAACTATCCATCTACAAAAAAAAAAAAGTTTAACAAAAGTTTTCTTAAAAGTTACAAAAAATTTACGTAAAATGACACATTATTTAAAATGTGGCTAAGAAATAACTCAATTTAAATTTTAATGGGGCAAGTAAAACTTCCACTTCCACTGGCCATTAGAAAAAATCCTTAGCATTAAGCCCTGTATAAGTCCTAAATTTAATTCATAATGGTCTTTAAAAGGTCTTATAATTGACTTGGTGAAACTTGCGGAAAACCTGCATCCAGTGGGTTGTTTGCAGTATAAAGCCCTTCAGTTGTATAAAACTGCCCTCCATTTCACGTCAGGCTCGGGATTTATTTTGCAATATCAACTGCCTCGATCTACTCAATCCCTTACTCAATGGTCCTCAGTGCAACATAAAATATTTGTGCTTATTTTCACTTGCTAAATAACTTTCAAGTAAGATTGACTGGCTGTTTGATTGCCAAATTACTTTAATGGTGTACAACAGGACCCTTGAAAGCGTGTTGCAGTATTGACGTTGTGTATGGCTGACTGCCTGTCAGGCTCTTGGCATCTCTTGGCTTCTCTGAAGTGTGCAGATGGATGGTCAAAGGGAATGTTTAGCTCAGCTGCTCATCATTGATGCCTCCACAGCAAGACGTCCAGCATTTCTTTATAATTAACATCCCGAGCCCTGAAAATAGGACGCGTCTGACTCATGAAAATGCACTGCAAGATGCCATACCAACAACAATCCGAGTGATTGCATTAGCTCTGGCATCGTGATCGGAAAGTTCAACGCAGAATTATGAGCTCTAGTTATTCCGGAGCACGAGAATAAACATTGTTGAGTAATCGCTTGACATAAGCAGTTAGCTTAACTTAAGCGACACTCAGCAGCAAACCCTTGGAGTCTGCCTTCTGTGCGAGTCTAAAAGCCCAGTCATTTCCAGTCCACAGGGGAGCTTTAGTCCTGATTCTGCCTGCTGCTACCCCAAATCTTTCTCGCTCTCTGTCCTTTATGCTTCCCGTCCCGGAGCTGAGACCATATGGAAGCTGGAGAGTTTCTTGTCTGACAGTGGAATAATAGCATGTGAATCATCTCCTCAGCCCAAACCTATAGCCATCCTCAGCAAGCGCAGGCTGGTGGACAATTCGACTGTCAGATTATTGTGTGCTTCTGGACGTCGCCTTTTGTGTGTCAATCAGCAGATTTCCTTCATTCTCAGTTCATTGAGAGTGTGAATGTGCTGTTGAGAACTCTTTGACGGAGCGTGATGAGCTCTCCAGAAAGTGAACAAAGCCTGCTCTACAGTGAGTTATGAGAGGACGCTGGTGGCCGCACTACTGACGGTGTACGTGGCTTCGGGGCTGTTGAAGAACAGAAAGATTTTCTTGTTTCCTTGAATATTTTATTCCGCCTTTTCCCTGCTGAGTTATGTCAGCATGGAAATAAATGCAAATCACACATAGACGAAGCCTGGGGCACTTTTATACTTGCATGTTTCTACTGGCTGCTGCTGCATTGAAGAGTGCTTGCAATGTGAAATGTCAAATAGAAGTTAAACAGTTTTATGTAAATATACACCTACACTACTCTTCAAAATGATTGGGGTAGGTTTTTGAACAAAGTCCCTTATGCGCGGTAAGACTGCATTCATTTGATCAAAGAACATGAATGACATTGAATGACTTCAGCATATCTGCAGCATCTGCACATCACTAGTCTCTAACAGGACATCAATGTAGTCTCTAACAGGACATAACCAGTCTCTAACAGGACATCACTAGTCACTAACAGGACATCTCTGTAGTCTCTAACAGGACATCTCTATAGTCTCTAACAGGGCATCGCTATAGTCTTTAACAGGACATCACTAGTCTTTAACAGGACATCACTATAGTCTTTAACTGGACATCACTATAGTCTCTAACAGGACACCACTAGTCTCTAACAGGACATCAC
>CAIGQV010017835.1:4521241-4533110 GCA_903798115.1 Danio jaintianensis | reverse complement strand
TAGTCTCTAACAGGACAACACTAGTCTCTAACAGGACATCACTAGTCTTTAACAGGACATCACTATAGTCTTTAACAGGGCATCACTAGTCTTTAACAGGACATCACTATAGTCTCTAACAGGACATCTCTGTAGTCTCTAACAGGACAACATCAGTCTGTAACAGGACATCACTATAGTCTCTAACAGGACAACACCAACCTTTAACAGGACATCAATAGTCTTTAACAGGACATCCCTATAGTTTCTAACAGGACATCACCAGTGTTTAACAGGACGTAACTATAGTCTCTAACAGGACATCTCTATAGTCTCTAACGGGACATCACTAGTCTCTGACAGGACATCACTATAGTCTCTAACAGGACACCACTATAGTCTTTAACAGGACATCACTAGTCTTTAACAGAACATCACTATAGTCTTTAACAGGACATCACTAGTCTTTAACAGAACATCACTATAGTCTTTAACACGACATCACTATAGTCTCTAACAGTACATCTCTATAGTCTCTAACAGGACAACACCAGTCTCTAACAGGACATCACTATAGTCTCTAACAGGACATCACTATAGTTTTTAACAGAACATCACTAGTCTCTAAAAGGACCTCACTATGGTCTCTAACAGAACACCAATTTAATTCAATTCAATTCAATTCACTTTTATTTTTAAAATATATTTATTATCTGTTTTTGGTCCTGTCTTTGTAATTCTGTTGCACTGTAGAAGCTCTGTCACGAAAACAAATTCCTTGTATGTGTGAACATACCTGGCAATAAAGCTCTTTCTGATTCTGATTCAATTCAATTCATGTTTATTTATATAGCACTTTTTATAATGTAGATTGTGTCAAAGCAGCTTAACATAGAAGTTCTAGTAAAATCCAGATTTCAGAGTTGACTTCAGTTTAATTTAGTTCAGTGTAGTTTAAATTTCACTGCTGAAAGTCCAAACACTGAAGAGCAAATCCATTGATGCGCAGCTCCACAAGTCCCAAAACAAGCAAGCCAGTGGTGAGCAAAAAAAAAACTTCACCATTTGACGACGTGAAGGAAATAAAAACCTCGAGAGAAACCAGGCTCTGTTTGGCACGACCATTTAACCGCAATAGTCTTTAACAGGACATCACTAGTCTTTAACAGGATATCACTATAGTCTCTAACAGGACAACACTAGTCTCTAACAGGACATCACTATAGTCTCTAACAGAACATCACCAGTGTTTAACTGTACGTTCACACCGAACTCTCCTCCATTTGGCTTGGGAACAACTTTGGTCGGAACGAAAGTTCACAGGTCTGTGTTCTCTGGAATCCGCTCAAGCGGTGGACTTCTACATTCCGATTGGTTGCCGCCGAACTGCGTCATAGCTCATTACCATAAAGTTGACTTCATTTCAACTCTCCTCGACGCCCAAACGCCCAAACCGCCGCTTTTCGCCACCGGCTCTCATTGAAAATGAATGACTTCCGGCTGTTTTGACGCTCTCGCCGCGTTCGGTGTGAACGTACAGTAACAGGACATAACTATAGTCTCTAACAGGACGTCTCTATAGTCTCTAACAGGACAACACTAGTCTCTAACAGGACATCACTAGTCTCTAACAGGACATTACTATAGTCTCTAACAGGACAACAACAGTCTCTAACAGGACACCACTATAGTATTTAACAGGACATCACTAATCTCTAACAGGACATCACTATAGTCTCTAACAGGACATTACTATAGTCTCTAACATGACATCTCTACAGTCTCTAACAGGACAACACCAGTCTCTAACAGGACATCACTATAATCTCTAACAGGACACCACTATAGTTTCTAAAAGGGGTTGCAAGCTGGATGCCCCACTCGGCGACTAGCCGCGCCATGCAATGCCTTGCATTTTAGAATTGTAAACATAGATTTCTATCAGTGTACGCAGACCGGCGCCGCAAGTCGGTGGCTGTCCGCAGCGCACAGCTACAACTCAGGACACTGTTCATATTTCTGCCGCGCCACAGAGCACCATTTGAATAGTTTCATATTAAATAACATTTGAATGTGCGCATCTGGTGTGCGACCCCCTTAACAGGACATAGCTAGTCTCTAACACCACATCACTAGTCTTTCCCTCTCTGCTCTGCTGTGATCTTGATCAGTTTTTCTTCATTCTCTTCCACAGTTCACTGCTTGTATTGAGTTTCTTAATTATAACTTTGTCACCAATGATTTTCCAAAGATTTTCAATCAGGTTTAGTTCAGGACTCTGTACTGGCCATTTAAAAAATTCTAGCTTCAAAGAACTGCATGCTTTACCCATTTGCCTTGTGCATTCTCCTGCATTAAAACTGCAGACTGAGTGATGAACGCAGGGAAGGAAACACATTTTGCTGAAGGATTTTCTGATAAATATTTGCATTCACTCTGCCATTATAAAAGATTCAACTCCTACTGCACAAAACACCACCAAACCACAACTCTTCACCTCCACATTGACTCCTTTACACACTTTGGGTTCAGTCTTTCCCCAGTTTGACCACTATCATAATGTTTACCACTATCATAATGTTTACCATCAGACCCAAATAAATTAAACATGCTTTCATTACTAAAGCTAAAGTTGAACCAGTTCCAACAAGGCTAAACTAACAGAAGTTAATTTCTTGATTTTTTTGTTGCAGGGGTTTTAGTTCAGATACTATAATTCGAGATACAGATCCTTACCCTGTTCAGCAATGAGCTGGCAATCAATTCCTGCAGCCGCACTGAACTAATTGACCATTGACATTCTCCACATTATTCTATCTTCTTGTACATTAGCCTTTTGCAAACAATCAGCCTTTTTGGGGACTTGAATGAGCTAGTGACATTGTAAAGATAAAATATTCTCGAAATCTAGATTTGGAATGACCAACTTCTCTTGTTATGGCTGAAAGGTTCATCTCTTTGACCTTTGATTGTCTAGTGAAGCTGCTGTCAGAGGCTTTCAGTCACAGTCAAGCAATGTCATGGCTTCATCATTAGCCCCTGGTGCTAACACACACACATGACATTGCTTGACTAGCCTATGACGTCAAAATATATTCTTTCCATACTGTTATGCTAAAGGAAGACTGAAAGTGCATGGTTCTGGATGCACACGATTGCCATTCTGTTTGGTTGTGTAGAAATTACACACCACACTGCTATTTAGAGGATTTAGACACCAGACCTTCATTACTTCATACAGAGAGGTAAGTTGTTTACTTGGTTTTTATTATCCCTTCAAAGATGAGCAAGATTGTTATTCTAGATGTATAAATATATTACTGTGTGGCCACAGACTGGGTATGTGATTATGCCTTTGCTTTTTCAAAACATGTTTTTGCCCATGAGCTGGTTCGAAATAGCACTGTTTCATAAAATACAGCTTGCATTATTTAGTAATTAGCGCTTACAATATTCATATAAACACTTAAGAATGCAAAGGCAAGCATACTGTCCAAAAACAGTTTAATTAATTAACAGCATAGCAACAGCCACAGGACAGTGGGTGTTTAAAAATATATACACAAATGAATTTCTATACATTACCACCATAGAGTCATTTCATGATCAACATTTACAAATCTATAGCTTCATGAAACAGCTTAAATGTGGTCTGTACATTACACAGCATGATATCAGCACGTTTTATGATTTGGCATTCAACATTTAACATTCAACAGCCCTCATACATAATTTAACACAAAATGAGACTGACATTATATAATAACAGACTTCTGATGAATATCGTCATACAGAGATGCTGTTATGAAAATCTGTGAGGATCTTGGGTATATTTTAATATCTTTTACATTATCCTCATTTTAAATTTAAAGGAACATTGTACTTTTTTGAAAATAGGCTCATTTTACAAGTCACCTACAATTAAACATTTGAGTTTTACCAATTTTGAATCTATTCAGGGAAATCTCCCTGTCTGTCAGGAGAACTTTTAGCTTAGCTTAGCATAAATCATAAAATAAAAAAATACGTGCAATGACGGCAGCAAAGTTCCTTGATTATTACACCAGAATGAGAATATAGTTTCTATCCATATCGACCTAGAAAATAACAACTTTTCATTTTCCTTCGTTCTTAGTACGCAATGAAACTACAGATGACTCAAGCTTTAAAAAGGAAAATGAACAAAACTTTTGGTCATTTTTGAGCGAGACGCTAATGGTCCAATCTGATTTAATGATTTATGCTAAGCTAAGCTAAAAGTGCTCTCGACAGACCCAGAGATTGGCTGAACGGATTCAAAAATGGTAAAACTGAAATGTTTAACTCTAGGGGACTTGTAAAATGAGGCTTCCCCCCCCAAAAAAAAAACCCCAAAAACTGAGTGTTCCATTAAATGTCAAAAGTTAGAGTTAAACATCGTTACCATATATTGCTCTGCAGACTCCAAATGTGCCTTAAATAATAAAAACGTCAAGACCTGATGTGAACATAACGTCTCAGAGCTCAGGTCTTTTTCAAGTACACAAGTCATTTACTCATAACAGAATAACGATTGTTAATGCCGTTTAGCATTTCACATTACGCAAGTCATCTCTGAAGAGAATGGCTGTACACAGAACGTCCAGTGAGGTAATCTGATGCCACACGTGCTATGAATGGCTGTGTATGTTAATAATAGCTTCTCTTCACCATAAAAACATAATCATTCCAGTTCAGTGTTTAAAAATAAATATGCTGGTTACAGCTTTAATAGAAACATTCAGCTTGTTGAGTCAGCCATACCTTTTAGTAGTGCCTGTTTTTTCAGCGCAATCTCATGGCAATTTGTGACATTTTGATTTAGTGGCTTATTTGTATTAATTTGTATGATTTCATTGTTGCATTTTTTTGTGTGATTTCTCATCCTCCAATGATTTAAAAATGTGAAAGGAAAAGCTTTTAATTGTTCTTTACCATTTTTTTGCATGCTGTTTTTCCCTTTTTCGAAGCTTAAAATCTCCTGTTATGGTATACCGCTGCAGTACTGCATAGAGATGGATGACCAACAAGCTTTTGTGTTCAACAGAAAAATGAGAATTTATAGGATAAATCAACACGTTCTCATAGCAATTCGTAACTTTTTGATTTAGTGGATAATTTGTTTGAATTTGTACCTCATTCACACATTTTAGAATGATTTGCTCATCCACCAATGACAGTTGAGTTTAGGGGTGTGGTTTGGGGGTTTGATTTCCTTTTAAAAATTGTACATTTTCGTACAAATGAAATCATAAGAATTTGTACGAACTGGCCACTTTTCTGATAACATGTAAAATAGTTACGTTTCCTCAGGCTGAGGGATATTCATTTTGTTAAGAATGGTCTCTTTTTAAATAAAGTGAACTCCCTGGCCAATGAAATAAACCTGTAATATTTTTAGGGTTTATTTACTTATATATTTATTTTTATGTACCCTGACTTGTCCACTTTTAC
Source organism: Danio jaintianensis (assembly GCA_903798115.1). Classification (NCBI taxonomy): domain Eukaryota; kingdom Metazoa; phylum Chordata; class Actinopteri; order Cypriniformes; family Danionidae; genus Danio; species Danio jaintianensis. Next base: position 4,527,659 of record CAIGQV010017835.1, on the reverse strand, counting down.
AGACATGTTTCGTGCTGAATTAAATTTTGAAGATTCTCAACATGCGAACCCAGGAACTTCATTACACAAACAAATAACCCGTACAATGAAATCAGGCACCAAAAGACCCCTGATAATAAATCCTCTTTTCTACACACAAAAAGAATAAATAAGCTTGGTAAATTCATAGAAAGTTAGGCACTGTTAATAATACCAATGAAACATTTCCCCATAAAAAAAATAAATAAAAATAAATAAATAATAATAATAATAAACACAGGGAGTCTTTGTGCAACTTTGTGCATTGTGGTCCATGTTGATCACTGGACTAAAAGGTCTGTTGCATCTGAATGTGTGTATTAATTTGTCTGGTTCCCAACTGAGTCTCTGAAGGTCCACAAATGGTGAGGGGGACTGGCGTTCAGTATCCTGCAGGATAGCCGCCTTTCCTGAAGTCACATTCAGCACAGAGTTTGTCCCCTTGCCGCACGATGGCCTGGACCACTGCACCTGGTGTCCTCTGCAGCTCTGTTACATGATTCTTCTGAGCCAAGCCATCAAGAACACTCTGTAGTAGGTATGGACACGGTTACAAACACGCACACACATAAGAAAAAACACGATTAATTGAATTATCTTATATGCTGGGTTTAGACTACACACATTCACTGTGTTCTTTTTGTAAGGGCTCATCCTTACGCCCTAATCCCTTTGAAGGGTTTACCCTCTGGGGTGACAGCTTTAAAGGGATTAGGCTATAGAGATGATCCCTTCCGAATGGTACGCAGCGTGCGACACCAAACAACTTCCCTGTGCAAAGGATTATGGGGACCTGAAGGGTCACCTTCAGTTGTAACCTTTGGAATTCTTCATTCCGAAGGGTCCTTCGAAGTGGCCATTTATGCTACACTTCAATATGGTGGCCATGATTGTTTTTACTCTGAAGTGTCCGGAGAGTGTCAGAAATAGACATATGCCGATATTCAAAAAAATCTATATATTGCGTTAATGAACATACACACTATTGAAATACTGTGACCAATTATTTATTTAAACTTTTAGATTCAGATTGTTGTATTATTGGATGTTTATCACAGCAGCACATTCTTGGAAACTTAATAGGCTATTTATTTTTAGACATTAGCATTTTCACATGGTAATCTGGTCTACTATGCTGAAATATTGACTGAAAATTCAGAAAGTTTTTATAGGTCACTATTTAATTAAACTAAAGTTTTATTAATCTTAGCTGATGTAAATTTTTTAATTAATGGCTGATAACTCATTGAAATCAAAAGCCATAATCATTTTATTTAATGGAGTTTATAACTAATAACATGTATTGTATTTTTTAAACTAATATTTTCAGCTACTATAATAAATCTGTCTTTTTTCTTACTGTTGATTTTAATCACTTAACTAACATTTACTAATTGTAAAGTGTTACCTATTGTACTAGTTACCTATAATTATTTAATTTGAAACATTCGTTTCCTCTGAACATGTATATACAATAAAGCAATACATTAAGTATTTTTGGGTTAATATACCCATTATTTTAACATTAACTTTTTTTTTTTGCACCTAATGTCTAGTACATCTAGTTCTAGTACAATACAGTACAGTACAGTTTGTACTAGAAATTACTAGTCTTTAACAGGACTATATACTATACACTGTTATTTACAAACATAAACAACCATTGATCTATGTCGAATGGTGTAGTCCGAGCCTAGTATTACATCAAGTAGAGGAACCCACCTGCTCAAAGTCCTGTTCCACAACGGTCATGTTGGGGTTGAGTTGATTGTGGACTCTGGGCTCTGTCACTGCTTTCTTCAGGTCATAGTTAAAGAACAGCGAGTTTAGGATCACCTGTGAGAAGTGAGATAGCAGAGCTGAAGAGATGTGTTTGTATATATATTAAAGCAGTTATGGAAAGGGTAATAATAAATAGGTAAAAAGAAAAAAAAATGAAATGAAAACAAAAATATTTTTGATGTCAAAACCTTGACGTCCATTTGACATCCACACATTGATGCCATTTTGTCTGCCAAAATAATGACACAATTTTTTATAATATAGGACAAGTTTTATACTGGATTTTGTATGCTTACAAAGTATGTAAATTACCTTGATGTCAAAACGACATCACATTGACATCTAACATTGGTGTAAAAAAACACATGAAAAATCGATTACAGGACAGTTCTGTAATCGATTATTTATGTTTTTTGATGCCAGTGTTAGATGTCAATGTGATGTTGTTTTGACATCGAGGTCATCAATTGACATCAAATCAATTTAAATTTTTAACATGTTTTTTTTATATATATATATATGTCTTTTTGACATCAAAGTGGGAAGGATGTACAGTATGCTTAAATGATTTATTGTTCCGAAAACTTTAACATTAACAGATGCAGAACCTGTTTATTCACCCACTGTGTAAACTATAGATATACATAGAATATACTGTATATATAGAATGTATAGGTTTCTGTTCTTAAAGTTTGTAAAAACTATCATAGATATGGATGTTCATACAAATGCAGAGGCAAAGTCAACTTACTCTCAAGTATTCACAGACTGGCTTTGACTGTTCCAATATGGTGGACAGATCACAAATTACACCCCACAGAAACATATACTTAGACATCTATGTATGTATATCTATGGTCTGAACACTGTTTTATTTTCAAAGATTTGCTACAGAAATAATGTCAGGACTACACAAGAGGCATTAAAAAGAACACTTGGAAACTTTTGGAAAAAGTGCAATGATATTATGCAGCACCAGAAAAAGTTCCAGCTAGCTAACTAGGTAACAGTGCTACGTAATAGCGTCTGCCACAGCCATGTTACGGCAGCAATGTTCCTAGCCATATCCACACAGAAAATAGAAACTTTTCATTTTCCTCCATAACTAAAGAAACTCTAAATTGGAAAATTATCAAAATCTTGTTTTTATTTTATGGATCGAGATGCTACTAGTCTATTCCAATTCAATAATTTATGCTTAGCTAAAAATGCTCCCGCCAGACCCAGAGATCGGCTGAATGGATTGGTAAATTAAAAGGTAAAACTGTACTGTATACCTTGTTGAACAGTTGTAAAATGAGTCTATTTGAGTCCAAAAAAGTGGAGTGTTCCTTTAAAGCAGGCATTTTCTGTTGGAGAGATTAACTCATTTTGGGAAGGATTGTTTACCTCTGTATACCTCTATATAAGCATAGTATGTAATCTAAAGAACCCAAGAAACTGATTGATGGGCTAGCACTGACAAAACTGAATGTTTTACGATGTCCAGTAGCCTGTATTATTGACTAGGCATAGCAATATTACACTTGAAAAGCGCAATGAAGACACTTTCAAAATGAATCAACTCCCATCAACTCAATCTAGATATGTATATGGTTACCAGAGCAGTAGCTGTGGTGATTTTCGTCCCACCCGAGGCCCCGACCACCATTTTGACTCTGTTGTGTTTGTCAAAAATGATTGTGGGGCACATCGATGAAAGTGGTCTTTTACCTAGACAAAAAAATGAGGGAAAGAAAAAGAAATATGTTAAGAAATGTCATTAGAAAGAAATGTCATAAGAAATGTTGTTTGAATTTTATCTCTGTGTTTATATAGATAAAAGGGGTATTATTTATCATTCACACTCACTGGCTACTTTATACACCTATTCAACTCACAAATGCAAATATTAAATCAGTGGTGGACAAAGTGCACAAGCGAGCCACTTAAAAGTACAGAAATTAGAATGAAATATTACTCCAGTAAATTATTATTTTATTAGGTCCTCCTTTTCAGTTTTACTTGAGTCAGTGTACAAATTTACTTTTACTTGATTTTTACTTGATTTCTACTTTATTTTTAATGTACTTAAGTATTAAATGTACTTACTGATTAATGTTTATTTGGCAAGAAAGTTTAATTACCAAAAACTTGTCATACTCTGAAAACCTTACTAATAATTCAAGTGTGTGAACAAGTGAAAAAAACAAAATATATCATATACTTTACCCTAGTACATAACAAAAACTAAACAAAACAAATTGTCAATTTGTGCTGACATATGTAAAAAGCTGAAATACCATATAAAACTGTTATATGGTGTGTTAAAATGTATTATTACACTGAGTAAAATATTTTACTTTTATTTGAGTACATTTTCAATGCTATATCTGTACTTTTACTCTACTATTTTCCTTCAGCCTGCAGTCACTACTTTACATGCAAATTTTTTTCTTGTCTATGGTGATTGGTTAAGTAAAATAATCAGTTCTGTGATTCTCATCCAATCAAATTGCGCATAGAAATATCATATCACAAAATACCAACCTCAAGACATGGATGCCTTATGCAAGCATGTAAAGTGTGGAAGCATTAAAAGTGTCTAAGACACAAAATCATTCAAATTCAACTGAGAGATAGTTTAGACTGTACATCAATGATGAGAAGATGAAGGATGCCTGAATGATGACTGAAATTTCTAAATGGCCTTAAATAAAACAACTAAATTCAGTACAGAATGTTACGTTTTAAAAATACATTCACAAATTTCTGTTATTCTATCAATGCTGCATGGGTCTGTGGTGCAAACTGCTGAATACTTTTACCTTGTTAGTCAGGGTTCAAAGTGTATAACCTAAGGCTATATCTACAGTCGTGGGCAAAAGTTTTGAGAATTACATAAATATTGGAAATTGGAAAAGTTGCTGCTTAAGTTTTTATAATAGCAATTTGCATATACTCCAGAATGTTATGAAGAGTGATCAGATGAATTGCATAGTCCTTCTTTGCCATGAAAATTAACTTAATCCTGAAAAAAATTTCCACTGCATTTCATTGCTGTCATTAAAGAACATGCTGTTACTTATCATTTCAGTAATCGTGTTGTTAACTCAGGTAAGAATGTTGACGAGCACAAGGCTGGAGATCATTATGTCAGGCTGATTGGGTAAGAATGGCAGACTTGACATGTTAAAAGAAGGGTGATGCTTGAAATCATTGTTCTTCCATTGTTAACCATGGTGACCTGCAAAGAAACGCGTGCAGCCATCATTGCGTTGCATAAAAATGGCTTCACAGGCAAGGATATTGTGGCTACTAAGATTGCACCTAAATCATCAATTTATAGGATCATCAAGAACTTCAAGGAAAGAGGTTCAATTCTTGTTAAGAAGGCTTCAGGGCATCCAAGAAAGTCCAGCAAGTGCCAGGATCGTCTCCTAAAGAGGATTCAGCTGCGGGATCGGAGTGCCACCAGTGCAGAGCTTGCTCAGGAATGGCAGCAGGCAGGTGTGAGTGCATCTGCACGCACAGTGAGGCGAAGACTTTTGGAAGATGGCCTGGTGTCAAGAAGAGCAGCAAAGAAGCCACTTCTCTCCAAAAAAAACATCAGGGACAGATTGATCTTCTGCAAAAAGTATGGCGAATGGACTGCTGAGGACTGGGGCAAAGTCATATTCTCAGATGAAGCCCCTTTCAGATTGTTTGGGGCATCTGGAAAAAGGCTTGTCCGGAGAAGAAAAGGTGAGCGCTACCATCAGTCCTGTGTCATGCCAACAATAAAGCATCCTGAGACCATTCATGTGTGGGGTTGCTTCTCATCCAAGGGAGTGGGCTCACTCACAATTTTGCCCAAAAACACAGCCATGAATAAAGAATGGTACCAAAACACCCTCCAACAGCAACTTCTTCCAACAATCCAACAACAGTTTGGTGAAGAACAATGCATTTTCCAGCACGATGGAGCACCGTGCCATAAGGCAAAAGTGATATCTAAGTGGCTCGGGGACCAAAACGTTGAAATTTTGGGTCCATGGCCTGGAAACTCCCCAGATCTTAATCCCATTGAGAACTTGTGGTCAATCCTCAAGAGGCGGGTGGACAAACAAAAACCCACTAATTCTGACAAACTCCAAGAAGTGATTATGAAAGAATGGGTTGCTATCAGTCAGGATTTGGCCCAGAAGTTGATTGAGAGCATGCCCAGTCGAATTGCAGAGGTCCTGAAAAAGAAGGGCCAACACTGCAAATACTGACTCTTTGCATAAATGTCATGTAATTGTCGATACAAGCCTTTGAAACGTATGACGTGCTTGTAATTATATTTCAGTACATCACAGAAACAACTGAAACAAAGATCTAAAAGCAGTTTAGCAGCAAACTTTGTGAAAACTAATATTTGTGTCATTCTCAAAACTTTTGGCCACGACTGTACACTCATAGTGTGCTGTAATTCTGCTGAAAATCATCATCATAATATTTATATCCCCATCCATGCACAATCTCAGATGATCAGACGGTGATTCATCTTTTATAAATCATTAAACATTGGAGTCTGGGATGTAGCAAATCCAGAGACTGTAGTGAACACCATGATTTTAGAAAAGATTGGCTTTAATGTGTGATATGACTAAACCTT
>CAIGQV010017835.1:4499169-4510854 GCA_903798115.1 Danio jaintianensis | reverse complement strand
GAATTCCATGCTCCAGGTCCTCCACAGCTTCATGCTCCAGATCCGCCGGAGTTCCATGCTCCAGGTCCTCCTGAGTTCCATGCTCCAGGTCCTCCACAGCTTCATGCTCCAGATCCGCCGGAGTTTCATGCTCCAGGTCCTCCGCAGCTTCATGCTCCAGATCCGCCTGAGTTCCATGCTCCAGGTCCGCCTGAGTTCCACGCTCCAGGTCCACCGCAGATCCATGCTCCACGGTTTCTGCAACTCCTGTTCTTGTTCACTCAGTGTTATGTTCATGTTTTGTGTAATTTTTGTTTTGGACCCTCCATGCCCTCCCCCTGTTCCGCCTCCGCTTCACCTCCCTCCGGGAATATTCTGTCGCGTCTGGAATCCGCTCCTTAGGAGGGGGGGTACTGTCATGTTCACCAGCGATCAAGGACTTCAGAGATCGCTGGTGAACTACAAATCATCACAAACTACAATTCCCATCATTCCGCCACACACACCCGGTTTCCACTTCCACTCATCACACACACAGCTGCATCCGATCACTACTCATTGTTTGGACTATTTATACACCCTGGACCCGTCTTGTCTTTGCTCAGTTGTTTGTTATTCTCAGTCGGTGTATTTTTGAATGGTATTGTTTGGTCTTGTTGTTTTTGCTTAGTTTATGTCACAGTTCCTGATCATAGTTTGTTGTTTTGTTTATTGTTATTTTGTTACTTTGTGTTCCTGGATGTCCTGTTTTTGCACCAGATCTTACCATTAAATGCACATGGATCCTACCTCTTGTCCCGTCTGCAATACCTCCCGGTAACGTGACAGAAACCCACGCGAACACGGGGAGAACATGCAAACTCCACACAGAAATGCCAACTGACCCAGCCGAGGCTCGAACCAGCGACCTTCTTGCTGTGAGGCGATTGTGCTACCCACTGCGCCACCATGCTGCCCCTTGTGCAATTTAATAACTTGAAAATAAAAAACACACTGCCTGACTATTACTAAATATGTGTATTTTTTCTTCTGACATTGCTATTTTATTAAAATTACAAAACACAAAATAGTTCTAGTATTCTAGTCTAGAATTCTAGTAGTAAAATAATTCTGGTAGTTCCAGTGTTAACATGTTTGAACATTGTGCTTGTCTTATGGATAACACTGTGATAAAGAAGTTTAAGGAATCGCAAAACCTTGCATGTTTTCCCCCATTTACACGTGGTGCATGTTTTTTTCAGTACACAATGCATTTTGTGTATTGAAAACAGAAGACACAGGACAGTCTAACCCAGGCCTCAGACTACATTTTTGCAAAACGTAAAGCCAGGTACCTTTTGTTACACATTTCAGATGACGAATCCACTAGAGGGCACTGTGTACATTCATTCATTTTCTTTTCGGCTTAGTCCCTTTATTAATCTGGGGTCGCCACAGCAGAATGAACCGCCAACTTATCCAGCATATGTTTTACTCAGCGAATGCCCTTCCAGCTGCAACCCATCACTGGGAAACATCCATACACACTCATTCACAGACATACACCTGGAAACCGGAGCACCCGGAGGAAACCCACCTGAACATGGGGAGAACATGCAAACTCCACACAGAAATGCCAACTGACCCAGCCGAGGCTCGAACCAGCGACCTTCTGGCTGTGAGGCGACAGCGCTACCCACTGTGCCACCGAGCCGCCCCTGCACTTACTTTACTTATGTTAATAAAATGTTACTTTGTATACATTTTGTTATAAGTTTTAGAAACACATGCTTCTTGTACACGTTCAAGAGAAAGCAGGGCTTTCACCTAGCATACCACTGACCTAAACCCAACCAATAGTTTTTTTTTTCTAAAAGCAAATGTAAGAGACAAGTGCACTGTGACCACAAAGTTTTATCTTGTTTTCACAAAGCTTTTATCTCTGTTGTGGAACTGTGCTTCACCAGACTCAAACCCAAGTGTTCTATGTCACAAGTATAACACTGTACAAAGTGAACTACTGAGCAAACTGACCACATCAGAAAAGTTATGGAGATAGAAAGCTGAGGCAAACCTATCCGATTACAAATTATGGCCATCCTTTAGTTATTTTATTTGTGCAAAGATGCAGTTTTTTCCACAATAACAAATAAATACCACAAAATGTAATAATCCATTATTCATCAATAATATGTCCCAATAAATATCATTAAGGTGAAAAGGGTCCCTTATCATTCATTTTAAATAGAAACTGCAGTCAAATGTACTCTGTTGAAGTATGTATTTGCACACAAAAAAAATCTGTTAATTAACAGTTTCCATATTTTGTGATTTACAAGTGTTTTCCATTTATTTATCGTTGTGAATTGCATTATGGGACCTTGATCTGTGCTCTGTCGACTTTTGATGTTAAAAATTAGACTCTACGGTTTAACAAAGTGACTTTTTTTTGGACATTTTAGTAATTTGAAATAATATAATGTTCAATAAATAATATATAGAGAAATAAGTCTGTAAAATAACAGAAATTGTACTGGCAGTTTATTTCAAGGTTTTTGTACTGTAATGTAAAACACTAAGCCAGACAATATATCACTTTAAACTAATACAAATGTTAATAAATAAACTTTTCAACATCAATAGTTGTTGGAAGAAAGATCAAGGTCTCATAATACAATTGAAAAGCATAAATAAATGGGGGGAAATAAAAAATAAAACCATGAATCACAAAATACGGAAAACTGCTAATTTTACAGATATTTTTTTATTATTATTTTTTTTTTTTTTTTATTAGTATTTCCAGTGAGCCTGTGTTGGGACAGTCTGAAGGCAGAATTAAAAGAAAATATAAATTTAATCTTGCCATGACTTTTCCTTGATTGTTGTGTTTTTAGAACACTTTGTCAGCTTACATTAAACTACAACTAATATAATGCACTTTTCATTTTATGCATTTACTGGGAACAAACCCATAAGCCAGTATAAGATTAATCATATATCAATCATCCGATCATTATTGCAAAATAAACTCCTCCGGGGAGGTACAAAATCCTGCTCACACGGAAGCTGTTTATTTTACAATAATACACTGCTAAATGTACATTCTTTCCTCATCTATAACATGATCCTACTCGCCCTCATGAATAACGCACTTTTGCATAGATTTATGGTTTACTCATTAGGACTCAACTGCTGACGTGATAGTATGTCTGAATGAGTAAGTAGGCTAAATGTCTTCGATGATGGAGAATTATTACATACTGTAATACTCAATCTGGTTATCTTTCCTGCTCAAAGAACAACCCGCTTGCTCATAGTTATCCATTACTCTCTCATCTACCACAGTTTAAGTAAAGACAAAAATCAGGTGTACATTCAGCCTGTCTATTAAGGGTGATTATTAAATGACAGTGGGTGGGTGTTAGATACAGATTCTTTGAAGCACATTTTACTTTGACCACTTGGCTTGCATTGGGTTACACAAGTTCTAAGATTTGTTGGACCTGTTAATATAATCTCCTCTGATGATCCTTCAAAACCATTTGTGTCAGAAAAACTGGCAAATTTTCTACTTCACTAACCAGTTCTTAAATGTTATGTTATGTATGGGCAAGGTATTTAATCATATGACAACGTTTACTCTATGGCTCAGCTGATTGGCTAAAAATATTGCCAGGGAATGGCACTACACTCTAAAAATGATGTTTGCTGTTTGCACAAACTACTTATTTAAAATGAGCTGAAACAACACAATTCTTCAGTTTTATTTGGGAAAGCTTAATTGTTTTATGTTCTGTGTACTTAAATTTGTAAAAACTAATAAGCTAACTTAATTCCTTCATGTTTTCCCAACACAAAATGATTGTGTGGAACCTTTTTTGACAGTGTCAGGCTGCCATTAAGATTCGGGATGCACAGATTTGGAAATTTTAAATGATTTCGTTAACTGTCAATTCATATTTTGGAAGCAGTTTTCAAATTTTCAGACAAGAATATTTTTATTTTTAGCATTTATTTACAGAAAACGTCAGTAGGTCAATATAATATTCCAGGTTTTCAGACTTCAAATGCATTTACTCACCCTTTACTTCTTTTAAAGCTGTTTGAGTTCTTTTCTTCTGTTGAACACAAAATAAGATATTTTGAAGTAAGCTGGAAACCTGTAACCATTGACTTCCTTAGTATTTGTTTTTGCTATAATGGAAGTCAATGGTTACCGGTTTTCAGCTTTCTTTAAAATATCTTATTTTGTGTGCAACAGAATAAAGAATCTCATAAAGGTTTGGAAACACTTGAGGGAGAGTAAACAGTAAGTACATTTTCATTTTTGAGAGAACTATCCCTTTAAGTATTGAAGTAAAAATACATTATATAAAATAAAACAATTAATACAAATAAAACATATTATAATACATATACACAATTACATGTATAGAAATATTATAGGTGGGGAAAAATATCGACACAAAAAATTTGTTTGGCAATATTATTGTGCCAGAATTTTATTATAGTAATTGGTAGAATATTAAAATCCATTTCTTTACAGTCCACTACAGCAGATAGTGGTGTTGAAGTTTATTTTATTTCATTTTTTTTCTTGGTCACCTTCAGCATGCAGCAAGTTAAAAAAGTTAAATAAAGATTTGGTGGCATCATGAAAGTGTGTGTATACAACACTTAAGACAGGTTTTCATTACAATGTTCAGTTTGTCTGCTTGACAAACCCATTTATTTACACTCCAGCAATAAAACTGAAGTGAGATACGCAAACTGAGAAATGTTTCTGTTTAGTCAAAACAGAAAAAGGTAATTTAGTTAAAAGATCTTGTCAAGGGGTGACACGGTGGCTCAGTGGTTAGCACTGTCGCCTCACAGCAAGAAAGTCACTGGTTCGAGTCCCAGCTGGGTCAGTTATGATTCCTGTGTGGAGTTTGCATGTTCTCCCTGTGTTCGCGTGGGTTTCCTCCAGGTGCTCCGGTTTCCCACACAGTCCAAAGACATGCGCTATAGGTAAATTGAATAATTCATTCATTTTCTTTTCGGCTTAGTCCCTTTATTAATCTGGGGTCGCCACAGCGGAATGAACCGCCAACTTATCCAGCATTGAGACACACTCATTTACACACATACACTACAGACAATTTAGCTTACCCAATTCACCTATAGCGCATGTCTTTGGACTTGTGGGGGAAACAGGAGCACCCGGAGAAAACCCACGTGCACACGGAGTGAACATGCAAACAGAAATGCCAACTGACCCAGCCGAGGCTCGAACCAGCAACCTTCTTGCTGTGGGGCGATTGTGCTACCCATTGCACCACCGTGACGCCCTTTTACGATTTCACTTCGATTAATCGCCCAGCCTTATTAGGTTATTAGAAATTAATGTTATAGTATAGGTTCCCAATCTAAGCCAAATGTCAAATTTCCAGAATTTTCCCTGACTTTCACTGACTTAAATGCATTTCCATGACCTACAACACTTAGCGTAACAGGCAGCTGTAATGTTGAGCAGTCCCTGAGAATTTGTGACTATGTGATCGCTGAATTTAGTGCACAAATTTATAGGAGCTTGCAATTCTTGAATTGCCACAGATTTCACACAGATTTTGGCCAGCCAGGACACTGTTTAAATTCCACCCATGACATCTGCATTGTTTTATATTAAATAGCATTATATACTCTGTTTATTGTACATTTGAACATTTTTTGTATTGTAAATTAGAAATTTTAACATGATTATTCCAATGCTGCTGTTGAAGAGATATTAAGATTTTAGTTTATTTTCATAATTTAGATTCATTCATGTATCAAATATGATGTAGTAGGCTTTAAGAGGCAAACACTTTCTCTCTCTCTGTGTTCCCCTTATAAAAATTACAGAAACCAATGGTTCTTATGGTCAAAAAGTAATGAAGAACTAAGATGTGTTAAGAAAGCAAGACAAAAAAATGCTGCAAATGCCACAAATTCGTCACAAAAATCTGTTATTTTAGGCCGCAATAATATATTTTTTCCCACAAGATCCATGAGGGATTTGTTGAGCACTGAGATAAAGAACAGACACAGACAGTATTTTAACAGATACAGCCTGGTGACAGCATTTCATTGCTGGTTGGGAAGTGGGAAAGGAATGATACGGCAGTGAAAAAATAGCCTAACCATAAAAACTGCCAAAACATGTCAACCAATGTGAAAAAAAAAAAACACAGTACATATTTTGATAAATTAGAAGTAGAAATTACAAACAAAAATGCCTGATATTCAATGACTTGGACAAAAAATGCAGTAGACCTTTTAAAATTCCATGATATTCCAGAAATTCTATGACCTGTGGGAACCAGGATATTAATACCAGGTTGAAACATGGTGCTTAATGCAAAAACACACACATTGAGGATCAAGATGAGACTCACCGTCCACTATGTTGAGAATCAGAGCGAGTACAGGTCCACTGGATGGAGCATCAGGAACATTAATGGTGTATTCTCCGACAGTTAACTTCAATGGCGTCTCGTTCAACACTGGCTTATATTCCATTAGGTCCTCAAGTGTTATAATTCCTCCTGAAGTCACAGACCGATTAAGATATTTGATTAAAATGAAGTCACCTGACCTTCAACGTGATTCGTGATCAAAATTACAAAATCCAGACCTGCAGCTTGGATATCATCCACTATATTCTGGGCCAAAGATCCACTGTAAAACACATCCGGCCCTTCTTCTGCAATCTTCTCAAAGGTGTCGGCAAGTGTGGTAAATCTAATGATATCATTTTCCTTCAGGATGTTTTTGTCTGAGTCACAGAACACTTCACTGAAGCACAGAAAGAGGACAAGTCTTTATAATTTCACTAAAAATACTACTGTAGCAGAAGCAGTTTACAGGGTAATGAGCTGGGCCAGACTGAACCTATGAACATTTTTTGCTATTTCTGTGCAGGATTTTGTACAAAATCTGCCTATTTATGCGGAATGCATACATTTTGAGAGCATAGTAACTAAAAACTTAACTCATTAAATAAAAAAAGTATATATTTCTAACTGTGATTTAAGGTTTACAGTGCAAATCCAATTAGAACCACTTGCTTGGTAAAGTAAGTCTCTCGTGTAATATACAGTATCTACTAAAAGGCAGAAAATATCACTTTACATACTGTATTGTATTTGACCACTAAAAAAACGGCACAAAAAGTATTATATATATATATATATATATATATATATCAATTATTCATTCATCTGAAAGCTTCAATTACAAATTTACAATGGATTGTGTACCATACAATGCATGTATGCAGGACTGTGCTATAATCAATTTTTGATTTTTGCCAATTTGATGTCGTTTTGATCGATTTGCATTTTTGGGTTTAATGTCAGAGGAATTAGTTATATATGAAGCAGTTTGATACAACTGCACACAGTACATATGATTCTTTATGCAGAAATACGCAGTCTGTTATTGTCATTTACAAGTTAATTTTCAGCCTGATTATTCAGTTTCTATTTAGTGTCTACTAGATAAATCCTTACCACAATGTCATGTCACTCAGAATTGTTTCCTTGTTTTTTGCAATGGCATTAGCCAAGGCTCTGCCAACCGGAAAGCCATTGCGTGCCAATTCTATGCTGGGCTGAAACAGTTCTCTCCAAGGCAGTCTCCCATGCCTTTTGTGGGCCATCTCATAGCCACGAATTTCCCCTGGAATGGCGATTGACAAGCCTCCTGCCATTAAAACAAGAGACAGTACACTGTTATAATCATTCACAGGCCAAAGCAGCAATGAGATCAATGACACGATACTAATTTTCTTTCCAATCTGTTTGATAATTTTTTTGAAAATGCTTCAATGCAGTTGATGCAATTCAAAAAGTCTCGTTGAAGAGATAGTTCACCCCAAAAAAATAACATTCTCTCATCATTTACTCATCCTTCACTTGTTACAAACCTAATTTGCACATACTGTAAAAGGAGATATACCAACAGCCATTGAGCTACATAATATTATGAATGCCAATGGCTGCTGGTTTCCAACATTCTTCAGAATATATTGTTTTGTGTTCAACATAAGACAGAAACTCATAGAAGTTTAGAACCACTTGAGTGTGAGTTAATGGTGAGGAAATTTTCATTTTTTGGTGAACTACACTTTAAAAAAAGTGTTGGGTTCCACACAATTGATTTCTGTTGGGACAACATGAAGGAATTAAGTTAACTTATTAGTTTTTACAGATTTAAGTGGATTGAACATTAAACAATTAAGTTTAAATAAGTAGTTTGAACAAACAGCAAATGTCATTTTTTGAGTGTATCTTCTTAAAAATACACATTAATGGTTTTTAAGAACCTTGCATTTAAATTGACATTCAAGGCATTTCCAATGTTACAAATCTATTTCTATCTCAATAAATTCCTTCAAATGTTTCAAATCACGTTTAAGTCATTAAAAATAATAAGAAATGCAGATTGAACTCCAAATCAGCATATTAGAATGCCTTGAAATTAAACATTCAGGCTTTTGTTGGAAGAAATTTTACTGACCACCAAACTCTTGAACAATAGCTTTGGCAAAAAGACTGTGTCTCAAGGTCAATACATCTTAAAATATTAGTAAATGTGACCTATAATACAGCAAGGCAAGTTCACAGACAGATTTACCAGATTGAAAGCTTAACTTTGTGGCATTTCAATATTCTCACGGCAATTTGTAACTTTTTGATTTAGTGGCTAATTCTTATTAATTTGTATGATCTCATTTGTATATTTTAGTTTGCTCTTCACTTGATAAGGGCGATGTATGATAAAAAATCATACATATTCCAATGAAATCATAATATATATGAATTAGCCATTTTTCTGACAATACATAAAATAGTTACGTTTCCTTGTGAGGTCAGGTTGGGTTTTACATTAACAATGGTGTACCTTTCCGTGAAAGCTGGGTGTTATTGCCAAACATGTCCTCTGAAGCGTTCTTTGGAGCAGTTTCTCTGGCGTCAATTGTCTCTACTTTTCCTGCGGACAAACACATGCCATTTTTTATTCCATTTGTTATTATTCCAAGACATTTTCAGAGTTGGTTGCCAAGACTATAATTTACTTTGACAGAAAAAAAGGCTCTTGTGTGACCATTATTTGTTTTTTTACTCTTGCCAGCTTCACCTGATGAGGTAATGGTTATCCATTAAGTCATTTGTTGACTGTCAAGTAAGGCTGTCACAAGGTTTATGGTCACTATGATTCAATCTTATGTCCTTTTGTCTGGCACTTGACCCTAGGTTGCTTCAGGGACATGTCACTTCAGTGAACATACTGTAAGTCATTTTGCATGACAAGTATCTGCTGAATGGCAAATAACCTCTGCGTCATACTAAACTGCTAAAGTGATGTTCTTTAGTGCCAGACTAAGTACAAAAAGATTGTCAATTTTGAAAAGCCCTTCACTGTATTAAAGGGGACCTATTATTATTTTTACAAGATGTCAAATAAGTTTCTGATGTCCCTAGAGTGTGTATGTAAAGCTTCAGCTCAAATAACCCACAAATAATGTTTTATAACTTTTTGAAACTGACCCTTTTAGGCTTTGACCCTAATTGTGCCATTTTGGTGAGTGTCACTTTAAATTCAAATGAGATTGTGCTCTTTTCAAAAGAGGGCAGAGCTACAAATGCCCTTGTGTCAGCATAGTGGCAGATTCGAAAACAAGACTAACATATAAAAGGGATTTTAGCATAATAGGTCCCCTTTAAGTTTTTTCAAAGTCCGTTTGGAGTGACTGCTTTGTAACCAGTGTTTGGTGTAATTTTTACAAAGTAACTAATTCGTGTAATTAAATTGATTTTCAGCTGAAAACAAAAAGTACTTTTCATTTTTAGATAATTTTATTAAAGTTACTTAAATACTGTGTGTAAATTCAACAGTTCTATATATCAATTCAGAGAAGCAGAGTGATATCTATTTTAGTATTTAGTTTAGTTGATATCTATTTTAAGTAATTGAATTACTTATTAAGTAACTTTTCAGACAATGTGATTAGTAAAGTAATTTAAATACGACTGTAATTATGTAATTAGTAACTACTTACTTTTTTGAAGTAACATACCAAACACTGTTTGTAAATTAGCAGACACTACAAAAAAAGTTTAAAAAACACAATTTTTATGTATAGGTATCGCAATGCAAAGGTCATGGGTTGTCTTCCTGGCTAATTCATCAGCTAAATGCAAGAATGTCATTGTTTTTTACCTGTCGATGCATTAAATATGGTCAAGAACAGCCCTCCTCCAATGCCCATGCTGTGTGCGTTGAAGAGCCCGACACACAATAGAGCCGCAATAGAAGCATCGACTGCCGAACCATTGCGCCTTAAGATGTCCCTGCAAACATAAAGCATGCTGAGTGTGTGACTGACAGTGAAAGGCATTGAAACTCTTGGGTTTTTTGGATTCTTACCTCCCAACCTCAGAGCATTTCCCGGCATCTGCTGCCACGGCTGCTTTCGAGTAGAAGTGATCCGAGGACACAGTGAGCCTTTTATTTCCGATCCCCAAATACACACCCAGGAAAAAACCCACTGCAGCCACAAGCAAGACCACCAGCCCAGCAACAAGAGACTTCTTGACCATTTTCCTGAATGGAGACAGAATGTCAGTTTAAGAATGTTTGATACAAAAATCATTTGAGGGCATAGTTGGATTTATGATTTATGCTGAGAATAGTTTATAGATTAGTGTTTATCATACCATTTATTACATCATTTTTAATTACACACACAAAACACACACACACAAACATACATTTATACATAATGACATTTTTAAAAAGTGGGTAAACCTGTTGTAACTGGAAGTTGACTTAATTTTTATAATTATGCACATCATAAAGAAACAGATTTACTTACACACACGCACACACACACACACACACACACACACACACACACGCACACACATATCACCACCACATGTACTATCATTCTTATTCAATCAATGTATGCATTGATCAATTAACAGCAATTGGTACAGCAGTGTATAGCCATGCAACATGCTGTGACTATGAAAAACATTGATCCCCAAAAATATACAGTTACTTTTCAACATGTGCTGTTCATGAATGGAAGAACTGATGTAAAACTTTGGCAATTTTTTAAAAGAATCTGACAACAGTGAAATGTCGCCCTGTGGAATAAACCCTTTATAGTTACACACTATAATCACTTCTGTTTTCAGCTTTTCTGTGAGATTAATTACAATTAAGGTTCGACATTCATCACATTTGTATGAGCCCAGCATGCAGAGTTCAGAGAGATTCATACTTGTGCAAAGCCAAGATTTACAACAGTCAAGTAATCAAGTAATGAAAATGTTTCTAGTCCTATAGACAGACAGGTAGATATTTACAGTAGATAGACCAATGGAGAAGTTTCTATGTGTATATTGAATTAATTTACATTTATTTATATGCAAATGGTTTTGCAAATATTGTTGTCATTAGATGATAGATAGATAGATAGACAGACAGACAGACAGACAGACAGACAAAAATCGAGATAGACAGACATCATTATAGATTGATAGACTGACATAAAGTGACAAGCAGACAGACGAAAATGGAAAGATGCAGACAAAAAATCGAGATAGAGAGAGACAGAAATTGATAGACAGACAGACAAACAGACATCCAGATAGATAGATAGATAGATAGATAGATAGATAGATAGATAGATAG
>CAIGQV010017835.1:4458672-4480044 GCA_903798115.1 Danio jaintianensis | reverse complement strand
TCAGTTGGCATTTCTGTGTGGAGTTTGCATGTTCTCCCCGTGTTGGCGTGGGTTTCCTCCGGGTGCTCCGGTTTCCCCCACAGGTCCAAAGACATGCGGTATAGGTGAATTGGGTAGGCTAAATTGTCAGTAGTGTATGAGTGTAAATGGGTGAGTATGGATGTTTCCCAGTGATGGGTTGTGGCTGGAAGGGCATCCGCTACGTAAAACATATGCTGGATAAGTTGGCGGTTCATTCCGCTGTGGCGACCCCAGATTAATAAAGGGACTAAGCCGAAAAGAAAATGAATGAATGAATGAATGAATGAAATTATATTTTACGCTATTACTGCTTTTATTGTATTTTCGATCAAATAAATGCAGTTTTGGCAAAGAGAACAGAATTTTCGCAAACAATAAAAATGTAATTGATTATTCATGAAAAACATTTGAAACTATAAATTATAGTTTAACTTACAGTAAAAATTACATATTTATTAAATTACATATAATGTACTTTTACAGTAAAATCTTACAGTAACATTTTTTTCCTATTTTAATAGGCTAAACACAAGGTTTTGCTGCCATAAACCTTATGAAGGAAAAATAAGGTTTTATTATATTTTATAACAATGACATTTAGCAAAACGTAAATGTCACTCGTAATGCTTAGAATGTCAAACTTTTTTAGGGCAGCAATACCACATAATTTTAACCATTAAACTGTTAAATTTAGCACAAACAACTTTTTTCCAAGTACACACTTTTTCCACAAATTGTAAATGGTTTAACATGCAGCCTTATAAATGCATATCCATTCATATAATTAAATGAAACTTAAATTAGTTAAATTAGTCAAGAATGATTTATTTCGGCTCAAAATCTTCCACCAGCAAAAGTGCAGCTGGTCAGCATTATACAAATCCATACAATATAGCCATACAAATCAAAAACAAGACTTGTACCAGCAGATCCTACAACTATTATTCACTTGTGTGCAGTTATTATTCACACGGTGGCCTCTCTTCTTATGTTTTCAGCCTTTTTTTTGCCATCGTCCCCATGGTTTGTCTATTGTCATCCCTTTGTTTTTGTTTTTTTAATCCATTTTTTATAGTCCTCTTTTCATGGTCTCCTTCTCTCAGGATATGCTGTTAATTACATTGAGAATTTGACGTCCCAGAGCAGAGAGTGTTTTAATCAACACTGAGAGATAGTCTGGGTACCTGTGAAGCGACAGGCCCATCACCAGAGACCACAGTGAGGCCCTTTGTGTGCATCCACAGTCTTTATTAAGAAACAGAGAATTAAAAAATCCAGTCTCATGTTTCAGAGCCGCAGAACACAATTACAGTGGACTCGGAAGGAACTGATAAGAGAACATGGGATAATTAAGAATAGCGATGATAAACCATGGGTTATGAATTTAACATGCATAAGATAATGAAGCATCATTCATTGAAGGCAATTAAAATGACATATTTGCTAGTAGTTGTTGCCAAGGTTTTGATTTCATTACCATTTATAAATTTGCTGTACATTTATTAGTTAGTTTCATTAATGGGTTTGTTCGTTTTAGTTTAGTATGCTCAACGAACTCCTTCAAAAACAAACATCGGTCACTTCCTCCAATAAGGATCAACTATTTTGATGACATTTTGATGACACTGCACTTCAGCTTCTCATCAGATTTTCTGTCCACTCAAATGCTCTGTAATCAAGTGTCCCGCCCCCAACATTATAAATAGACCCTAAATCTGCATATGAAATCAAGTATTCGCATTTGCTATTTTCTGTATGGTGGTGACAATGATATGTAAATGATTCAGACAATGTAAAATTTTATTGGGTTTAAGTCTAATTTTGCATATATATGTGTTACATAAACTGCTGCAGCACACACAGATGTTTCAGAGGTTAAACTTTAAAGGTGTCCTATTATGCTCTTTTACAAAGACAGGATTCTGTTTTGGGGGTGTACTAGAACATTCTCTCATGTTTAGTAGTTCATCATTTTTTACATAATTGACATTTTTATGGTATCTTTCTCCCTGGCTCTGCACAAATGGCTCGATTAGTTCTGTGTTTGATGATGGCCTGATTTGTGATTGGTTAGCTGTCTAAGTGCATCGTGATTGGTGACAAGAGACGGTGTTTCAGTGCTGCCAAGCAGCAAGTTCTGTCAGATACACACTTTTTAGGAAACTAGAACATTTATTTTATTCTTGTCCCAGTAAAACAGCCACTTACTTTCATGTATATTGTGAGAAGTTGCAGAATTTATGTGTTGTAAATCCGGAAGTTAATTAATAATAATTAAACTTAATTATTATTAAGATGCTTAAGCAACAAAATGCGTGTTTTTACACATAATTGGGAATCGGAATATCAAATATTTCAGAATAGAAATTCATTTGAGCCAAGAATATTGGTCAAAAGGATCATGCACAAACAAATATAGCAAGACATAAAACAGCGGTAGCATTATCGTTGTTTTGCCCTTCACCACCCCCAAACTATCCAAACTATTTGAATTTCATAGTTGGGATTTGAGCTTCTTTGTGACATCGTAAACCCCAGAAAACAACACTTGTAATCCAAACAAACCGTTTGTTGTAGTTCTTGAATAGAGATTTATAACTATATAGATATTTTTTTATGATCAAACCTGCACACTACACACTGACTAACATTCAAAAAGTGAAAAGGCATAATAGGACCCCTTTAAAAGAGTGGATCATATACATCACACAGACGACATGTTGAATCTGACCCATTTTAATTATACCCAAAACACTGTATTTTAAAGCAATATGAAGGAGATTAGGAGGAGAAACAGTTTGGCAGACTCAGCATTATTTTTAGACTCTGGCTGTCATAAGATGTCAAATGAAGCTTTGCTGAACTCAACAGCTCTGGCTGAGCTCAGACTAGCATTGCGGTTAAATGAAAAGTGTTTGAATATGTATTTACTAAATGAACAAATATCATTTAAGGTATTTAACACTTGCTGTAAATTAGCAATAAAATCCATTGAAAAAGTAAATATGTAAACTAACTTGTCCAAAAAATAAATATGTAAACTAACCTGTCCAGACCCAATAAATGAAGTTGAACAAAGAAGTTGATGTTTCTCAGGGGAGCGTCTTGCTTCGCCTTCCTCTAGTACTTACAGAAATGTGTATTAGTGACAGGACTGCTAGTGATCTCAGATTGATGAAAAATTATTTTGGCATTGGATCTAGAGATACCAGCTAGCCAGACTGCAAAAAAAACAGCCCCAGATCTTGCATGATATAACTTCAGGCAGCTGTCAGCCAGTTTTTGGTGTTTTCTCTCAAAGTCTCTATCTTAAAAGGCTTATCATAGAGATGTTATTAACAGGAATGTTTGGAAGTCACAGCATCAGGAATTGTTTTTTAAAAAGCTTTTTTTAAAGATATATATATATATATATAATCTCATCCTACTCATTGTTTTCCTGACCTCTCAGTGAGATAAGTTTGAGTTGACTTTTGTTGTGCTTTCTTTGTTTGTCTTTGTGCGTACTGTTTATTTCTAAGCTAAAATGGTTTGATCAGAGACATTGCAAGAGCCGAGCATCATTAGACAAACTCACAAACACAAAACCATCCATCTTACCCACCCTGTGAGATGTGTGTGTGCGCGTTCACATAACTGGGCCAACACATCTTGTTATGTGCTTTTTTCATATTCTGCTCACTTGCTGTCTGGATCTCATAGAACCCGACTGACATATACATTCCTTAGACAGGAAGTTTAAGCCATATACACCCTAGACTTTATTATTTTTGAAGACATTGTGTAGCAGATTATTTGCACCAAGAAAATCAATGTTACTCCAGCATCATTGCAATCATTTTGGGTACTCCAATACTTTTAACAAGAAACCTGTAGTGTCAATTCCTGATTCTAGAACTGTGGCTTCAAGCATTTTCCATTAATTTTCCTTAAACTCAAATGATATACAATGAATGTATATTTTACAGCAAACTCAATCCATTTGTAATGTAAAATAAGTAATACATTTTGATTCTGTTACAAAAACCCTGCTAAAACAGAATTGCATTAACCCAATGCCATAAATTTTCAAAGCTATTATGCTAACGTTAGCATTCTGGCTGATCACCTACTGCACCTTTAGCTGCAGTTTTCTTACTAAAATTATCAGCAAAAGATTTTAAAGCTTTTTTAAAGATTTTAAAGCTTTTAAAGAGACAAAAATGTACTTACAATTATAGAAGGCACAGTGTCACATCCAGTTTTGTTAAATAGTGCACCTATTTTGTGCATGCAGCATTTTAGTCATTTTCACAAATCTGTGTCTGTGGGAATTTTTAAGACAGATTTCTGTACACAAAGCTTTGCCTAAAACACAAAGAAAAAAATTAATTTAATAATACAAATGAAAATTTCTATTTGTATTACACTGTTGTTGTGTGAACATACCTTTAGGGTGTTCTCATTTGTCCGCATACTAGCAGTTTTGTTTTGTTGCATTTGATTTTCTCATGTGTATTGGACTTTCATCTTTTTGTTTATTAAATAAACCAACTACCAGTTTACCGATTATCAACTGGAGTGCCCACAAGACTCACAAGAGAGCACTCCATCTATCCTTCACCTTCACCTGGACTACATCTCCCATCATGTATTGCACCAAATTACTCCATTACAACTATCGCATATTTCCTTGATTCTGATTCTGTTACACCTGATAGTAATAATCTATTTAAGCACCACTCAATTACATACAGATTGCCAGTCTTGTATTGTGTTTCACTCTGTGCATCTTGTGTATCTCTCAGCGTTTCTGGTTCCCATGTTCCTTTGTATTTGCCTGGCCTGTTTTTGTACTCTGAACTGTCTGTTGGATTGATGATTGTTTGCTGCCTGCCCCGACCCTTGCCTGTTTATTGGATTACTCTTTTTGGACTTACCCTTTACATTGTTGTTGGCTCATGTTTCGACCCTGCTCATTTTGACCATTGCATTTTATGAAATAAAGCTGCATTTGGAACCTCACTTCCATCGAATGTTACAGTGTCAAACATGGGAAATTTGTTGTTAAATTAGAATATGGGGTATAATACTGCCAGTTTTTATTTTATTTTTATTTTTTATGTTTTAAGCACTGAACCCCTACTGTTAATCTATTTTTCAATGAAAACACATGAATATAACAGACAGATGCAACTACAGTCACAATTTATTTGCAGTCTACTGGAGGCAAGCGATTTATTTGCATGTGGAAAAGACTCAAAAGTAAATCACTGTCTCCACCAGTAATGCTTAAATTATAAAAAAAAACAGTCACATTTATGTCCAAAGTAACATAACCACAGTTTTTATTGTGCACTGTATTAAATTTTATGACAAAGTCAAGACAACAAATATTTGATTTGACTGTGAACAATGTTGTATTTTATAGTCATTGGCTGATTGTATGATTTCACTATTTATAATTTGCAAACAATACTTTTCTGAAATTATATTATTAAGGAGAAAGTTCGAATGTGCGAATATAAAACCAACTTTACCCCAATGGCAGTTTTGTGGAAATATAATTCTTGCACCCGCTGGCCTGTCAACAACTACGCTGGACAAAGTGCGTGTCTCCATAGAGTTTTCTCACTGGTGAATGATATGATCTAGTGTTATATAAGGTTGTTTATCGTCATCTATTCGGTGCGCGTTCGCACCGTGGCTTTGGACGGCAGGGGAGGGATGTAAATTTTCAAAGCTATTATGCTAACGTTAGCATTCTGGCTGATCACCTACTGCACCTTTAACTGCAGTTTTCTTACTAAAATTATCAGCAAAAGATTTTAAAGCTAAAATGGCATGGTTGATTCAGCAAATGTGCTATTACATGACTTTTTTTTTTTTTGTTAACACTATTGGTTTGGTTTATGGTAATTGATATGTTGTTTTCAAACATGATAGGGTATTAAAGTTTTACAGTTACCAAGCATTTCATTTCCGACCTGCTACAATACATATGACAACCAACATAATAAAAAGCATTGCTAGATTCGCATTCTTCCATCTGGTTTAAAACTAAGTGTGCCTTGAGTACCATTCACAGGAGATTTCATTTCCAAAGTGTCATGAAATGCGCAAGAAGCAACATGATATTGTCGTCACAGGCACAATTTTCCAATGAGCCTAGTATGAAAGAAAACACGCAAGCTCAATCATCAAACCAGCACCATCCACAATTCATTCTGGAAATTCAAGCAGGTCTTTCCAGCAGCTGAAGTGAACCTGTGGTCCATTTTTCTGTGCGATTGAGATTCAGCACACGATAATGGGAAAATAGAGAAAATGTGTTGGATGGATGGAGAGGAGTAGGGGATGGAGAGGTGGGTGGGTGTAGGTGTCTCCTTTCCAGCTAAACACATTTAAAAATGCACTCTCCAACCGCTCTCTGAGTGCAAAGACCTGTTCCAATCAGAATATGCAAGTCACCGTAGATAAAAGCATCTAGTCTTTGAATATTAATAACCCAATGGAGGCAGTTTCATAATCCTCTCTCTATTCCTAAAAGTCTGCGTCTCTCTCTCTCTTGCCGTTTCTGTGAAACACCCCAATCTTGTCATTCTAGAGTTATTCTTGTCTATGTAAATCAAAGTTGCATAATACATGAAAGTTATGTTCTTGACTTTTATGGAAACAGGACTTTCTCCGGTGGGCTGGTTGACTTTGGGGCAACTGTCAAAACAAATTTAGATGCAGACTAAAATATACAAAGTTTTTATTTTAACTGAAAGTTCTAAAATAATCAAGCTTATTTATGCCACAGGAGTGGATCCTACAATAGAATCTCCCTTTTCCTTCATTTATATATACGTATATCATCTGTCTATTAGCTTATCCTCCCAACTCCATTGGATTCTCATAACTCTTGCCACCATTTTGAATGAAGTGGCACACAGTTTTGGACAGTCTCTGCTTGTTTTAAATGAGGAACTGGCTGTTTTTATAAGTACACTGTGTGAATTTGAGGAGTGGAGAAGAATGGCTTATAGCATGTGGTGTTATTTTTAATGAATACTCTCTAAAATAAAAAGCACTTTTGCCCAATTGTATTTCAGAACCGAGACAAAGGTACTATTGACTTGTTATTTGATAAAAACAGTTTACTGTCTCACATGCAGCTGTTCTTATGATGGACAAAACGCACATATCTCTGACAATTGTCGGGTAAAAGCTAAATTTGAGCTTGATGTTGGTGAATTGCTAATAGTATAATGACACATGCAAATGTCTGACCTCATATAAAGCCACACTAACAACTCTGACAACTCACGTTTCTAGCGCAGACTCTTTGGAAATACATGCCTCAACTCAGCCTATATTTTTGTGAAACGTAAAATATATTGCTTCATTAGATTTTGTTGAATGTTTCAGGTGACAAATCCACTAGAGGGTGCTGTCTACATTTTTGTGAAACTAAAATATAATACTTAGGATATGTTTCTTTAAATGTTTCAGGAACATGTCCTTCTTGTACAATTCTGTGAGAAGGCGGGGCTTGTTGTACAGATCACCAATACCAGCTAACCACTGACCTAAACCCTACTCTAAACCCAACCAATAGTGTTTTCAAAAGAAAACATAAGAGAAAATCCACTGCAACCATGCAGTTTTACCTTGATTTAACATTGTTTTTAACTCTTTCGTAAAACTGCGCTTCATCAGACTTGAACCCAAGTGTTCTGTGTCACAAGTATAAAGTACAACGTGAGCTACTGAGCAAACTGACCACACCAGAAGTTACTTTCAATCAAGTGTTCTACATTTTTATGAATTGCTTTTCTTCTGTTGAGCACAAAAATGACATATTCTGAAGAATGTTGGAAACCAACAGCCATTGACATCCATAGTACTAATACTATGGCATACTATGGAAGTCAATGGTTGCTGTTTTTTTTCCCAACATTCTTCAGTATATCTTCCTTTGTGTTCAACATAAGAAAGAAACCCAAACAGGTTTGATACAAGTGGAAGGTGAGTAAATGATTACAGAATTGTAATTTTTGGGGGGTTAACTATCCCTTTAAAATCACTGTTCCTCCTCCTTCTAAAGATTGTGATAGTAATTTGAAATTCAGCAAATTCTCTTGACAACATCTACCTAAATGCTCCTAGTTGATGCCATGTGATTGGCTGGTTATATATTTATATTAAAAATTAGCTGCACAGGTGACCCAACAAAAAGGCTGTATGGTGAGAGTAGTTATTATTACTCCTGTGATTATGCCTTAAGAACAAATGTATGTATGAATGTGAGCATACTACATTAGCGAACCTATTGGCAATGTAGTAAATGGCCTATTTCTGTCTTAGCACATGTATCAATCAATAAAGTGTACTAAACAGAGTGGAAAGCAAAATTATTATCCTCCTGTGAAATTTGATTTTTTTTTTTTATTCAAATATTTCCCAAGTGTTGTTTTACATAGAGAATATGTTTTTAACACATTTTATACACAATAGTTTTAATAACTAATTTCTAACAATTTCTTTTGTCTTTGCCATGATGACAGTACATAATATTTTACTAGTTATTTTGTAAGATGTTAGTTTTCAGCTTAAAGTTTGATAATTTAAAGACTTAACTAGGATAATTAGGTTAGCTAGGCAATTTAGGTTAATTAGGCAAGTCATTAGACAACTGTGGCTTGTTCTGTAGCCTTCAGCGAAACTAAACCAAAAAAGGAAATAGGAAATACTGAAAATCCTACTGTTAAACATCACTTGGGAAATATGTGAAAAAGAATTAATCTCACAGGACGGCTAATAATTTAGCCTTTGACTGTAATAATAATAGTAGATATAGTAATAGTTTGATAGCTGACCAAAAACCCAAGCGTGATGAAAATGACTGACAATATGTGCTCTTTTTATATCTTCTTCTTCAGGACCTGGGATTAGAGGGTACGTCACTCAATGATATCCTCTATAAGAACGCAGCTTTCCTAAACCTGGTGGACCCCATATCTCATGAGCTCCTGCTGAGCCTGGCCAGAGACATGCAGTGCCCAAAGAAGGTGAGTCATTCACTTTCAGCGTGTACTTTCTTTCCTTTTTGTTGATTACAACTTCAAGTAAATGGAAATAAATGTGTTTGCATATAGTAATTAGTTGTACTGATTTACGGCAGTTATCAAACCCACGCTTGGCTAACAAATGTGATACAAAATGGCAGGGAATGATAAATAAGGTGTCTAGTTTGCTCATTTGTTCGTGTTAAACTCTGTATGCAGGGAAGGGGCGTTTGATTCTGACATTTCAGAAATCCATTTTTGGTTCTGGAATCGATCCTTATATCGACCCGAATTCCTTACTGTTGTTGCGATTTAATGACAGAGTTTACTTCGACTATATGCCATTGCAAATAATGTACTAAGTAAGCTGTATGATACAGTTCTGAAATAAGAGCATGCAGTTTATTTGTCAGTCAAGTGTTTGTGGATGTTGGGTTCATTATTAGGTAGACTTTCTTGAGGCATTTCTTTCAGAGATGTCAACAAAGAAAATTAACGTAGCATATATAGTTAAAGTGCATTTATATGCATAATTGATCTTTTTATATATTGAGAGCAGTGCACAAAATCTCTATTGTCGGTAAAACCCAGTTTCACACTGAATCATAGAGCTTACTCATAGACTTGTTTATCTTAGAGTTTAGACTGATTTATTACACATAGAACTAATACACATTTGTGATTCAATATTTAAAAGTGCAATAGAAAGAAAATCCTAGTCATAGCTAAATAACAAGATTACATCGAAATGACATACTGTGAGCCTCAAATCCCATTGTTTCCTCCTCATGTTAATCTCATGTGTACAATCCATGTGAAAAATGGCCAAACTGAACAAAACATTTTAATGATCCACACACGGTCATTAATATGCATGCCCCAGGCTGCATTTGATTGGCCACAATGTTTAATAGTGAGATAACAACAATGATGTTTCCCCTTATTTTTTATGTTATCTAAGCTTGTATTTAATATACTACTGTATGTATGTGGGACTCTTTGAAAATCAACGAGTGTTAACATCTCATCAGAATGCAAAATGCAAGATATACGGATTATAATTTTATTCAACACTACCATGAAGAGACACAAGGTCTGTTTTAATATATCGCTTGTTAGTTTACCGTGTATATTGTGAAATGTGCCACGCATGTTTGTAATGAGGCAACAAACACATGTAGACTGCTGAGTATAAGTGTTTAATGCACACTTATGCATAGTGTCATATCACTTCGCTCTTAAGGTCTTTGCACACTGAAGTCCGAAATTTTCAGACGTTTCGGCGTTTTTTTCGGATTCATATGCAAAAATTCATCACGTAAACAAAGCTTGCACACTGAGTCCGATGCGTATTAATTAATCAATCACGAAAAAATGCAAAACATTTCGGAGTCAGTTCAAGCCGTGATACATTCTCCTCTCTCTTCTCCAAAGTAGAAAAAGAAAGAGGAATAGGCTACATATTGTGTTCATTTAATAGTAGCCTACATAGAGAGGAAGGAGAGAGTTCTCCTCCATATCAAAAAGCTGCGCTACTAAGATTATCCCGAAATGCAAAGTTTATTTCAGGAAATCAGTGGAATTTCGATACATTGCTTGTGATACTTCACACATTCACGTATGTAAACAAATCTTGAACCGAGACTGCCAGTACCTATAGACATTACAATAGATGGCGGCCTGTTGACGTATCGAAGTAACGGACCGAAAGTGGACCATGCTTTCTATTATAATGTCTATGGGCAGTACGTCAAATATATGGACACACACACACACCAAGCAGCAGCAGGGGAGAGGTGTGCCAGTCACTGAATCCAGCATATAGCTGTCCGCCACACTCTGTCTTTATTTTATGCACTGTGTTTGACAAAGTTATCTGTGGCTCATATGACTGCATTCTGTATTTAGTTTTTCGCTTGTACTGGGGCTCTGAACTGTCAAAACACCTCTCAAAGAGGATGCAAAAAGCGTAAAAAAATCGAAACCGGTTCGATTTTTTTATGACGGACGAAAGTTCCATAGGCAGTGTGTCAATACGACTGACACAGCGTGAAGTCGAATTTATTTTTAACGTGCGAAAATTACAAATGAAAATTTCGGATTCAGTGTGCAATAACCTTTACTGTGAATTTTTGTTTAGTAAAAGGATGCCAATACACTTTCATCAGTAAAATTCATCAGTATAATTTGAATTTAAGCTAGATCCACAACACAACTCAGGGGAGTGGCACGGTGGCTTAGTGGTTAGCACTGTCGCCTCACAGTAAAAAGGTCGCTGGTTCATGTTCTCCACGTGTTCGCGTGGGTTTCCTCTGGGTGCTCCAGTTTACCTCACAAAGACATACACTAGAAGTAAATTGGGTAAACAAAATTGGCCTTAGTGTATGAGTGTGAGTATAATTGGGTGTTTCCCAGCACAGGATTGCAGCTGGAAGGGCATCCGTTGCATAAAACATATGCAGGAAATGGTTGGAAGTTCACTCCACTGTGGCGACCCCTGATAAATGAGGGACTAAGCCAAAGGGAAATGAATGAATGAATGAATAAATGAATGAATGAAT
The DNA here is from genome assembly GCA_903798115.1 of Danio jaintianensis. Classification (NCBI taxonomy): domain Eukaryota; kingdom Metazoa; phylum Chordata; class Actinopteri; order Cypriniformes; family Danionidae; genus Danio; species Danio jaintianensis. The sequence goes on along the minus strand of CAIGQV010017835.1, from coordinate 4,468,430 downwards.
GAATGAATGAATGAACACAACTCAGGAGTGAACTAGGTTAATCTGGTGGCATGAAGATAGCTCGCTCACTCCTTCTAGCTAAAATAAACCTCAATTAATTGTTATACCCAATATATACGCTAATGCAGGGTATATCCAATCAAGTCATAAAAACTTGATTCATTAAATCAAGCGCAAATCTTGATAAACAAAACAGATGAGATAAAGCAAAATAAGCTAACTATAATTCCTAAATTGAATCATTACTTTAAAAGCTATTCAATGTTTTTTGTGAGGCTCAATCTTAATTTTCTGAAGGTATGATGTGATTGAAGATCAGCAAAGCATCGGTGCTCCTTAAGTCAGCCCAACAGCAATCGGGAATCTTTAAATCAGCACCGCAGGCCATTCCATTGAGACTCATTTCATTTTTCCTGCTGAAGTCTTGATTTGTAAGCCATACTGTCTGCAGGGCATAATAGAAATCAGCAGTTTAATGAAGACTAATATGGGCTTTCGTATCATTCTCATATTCTTATCATTAAAGATTGTCCATAATTTTTTCTATTTCTCCTTGTGATTAATATAGGTGCAGAACCCAGAGGCTTTTGCGGAGTATAAGAGCAGATGCATTAAATTAGATGGATATCTCACTGTGTGTCTGTCAGAGCTCAGTGTGACACTCGGTATAAACTATAGGACTGAAAGGAAACTGTCACTAGGAAACTGCACGCTTCTATACCCGACCTGCTCTGCAAGTGACGGTGGCTGAATTTCACTGTATCAGAAAGATGACTGCCAAAAAGCAGAGCTCTGAGTGTGGCAGAGATTCAGACAGGAATTTAGCACAGTGAAAGGCAGTTCACTATTATGCAAATCAGGGAATGATACAGAAAAAGGCAAAAACTTGGACAAAAATGATGTGGTGCTTCTAAACATGGTGCAATACTGTGGTATTGGTATTGTATTGAAAAACAAATCATGCTTTGGTATATTGTAATTATGACAAAGGTTAAAATTATGACCTGCTAAGTCATAAATATGAGGTCAGTTTAAGTAAATCATGACATATGCAGTCAATTTTATGACAAAAAGGTTGGAATTATGAGATATTAAGTTATAATGAATGCATCATAAAGTCAAATGTGAGATTAGGTCAACATAAAGTTATAATTAGAACTTCATAAATAGTTTGATACAGTTTTAAAATGGCATTAAGTCATAATTATGAGACGGAAAATCAAGATCATCATAAAAAACAGTAAATAATTTATGTCAAAAGTCATTTCAAAATATAGTCGAAATTTAGCTAAAATTCCTTTCTTTCTTTGTTTCTTTGTTTTTTTTTGACAAAAAATATGTGAAAACTAATAATTTGTCAAGTATATACACAATAAAGTTTTGAAAACAAAACTTATTTCTGTTGTGAAACAGATTATACTACTCCAGGTACACTGTGACACTACAGTATAAAAATAAACTTAAATACAATCACAAATAACCATTAAAACGTACTGTAAAATCCATCAACATACTATGCCGCTTAAGAGCCAGCTTTTAGATTTTGAACTAAAACTAACAACATTTGTAGTACTTTTAATATCCACATGCAGTTTATTCCATAATGCCTCAAATATTTAAAAGACAGATGACCATAAGCACTTTTAGAACGACATAATATAAAATCCATAAGACTTTGCCTAGTTTTATAACAAAGTTGCTTGTTTACCCTTAAAAATAAAATGTTGTATACCATTTTAATTTTAATGTGTTCAAACCTGGCGACAGTGGCACAGTGGCTAGTACTGTCGCCTCACAGCAAGAAGGTCGCTGGTTCGAGTCCCGGCTGGGTCATTTGGCATTTCTGTGTGGAGTTTGCGTGTTCTTCCCGTGTTCGCGTGGGTTTCCTCCAGGTGCTCCGGTTTCCCCCACAGTCCAAAGACATGCGCTATAGGTAAATTGAATAAACTAAATTGGCCGTAGTGTATGTGTGTGAATGAGTAAATAAATGTTCAAATCTACTTTCTTTAGAAAGCCAATAAAGGCTCTTGAAATGGGAAATCTCAACATGTGTAAAATGTTGTCACACTAATTGAAAATTATAGAGATGTATGTCAAATTTATGACAGAAATGTAGAAATAAGTCATACGGATGAGTTTAAGAATAAATTATGACAAAATTATAGTACAAAGTATGACATACCAAGTCATAATTATAAGCCAATAACTTACTTGAGATAAAATATTACAGCCAAATATGAGATGTGTTAATTATGACAAAGTTTCAAAATGTAAATCTAATTTTAAATCTAATTTATGACATACCAAGTCATATAATGGGATATAAACATCTTTATTATATCATTATTATTATTAAGAATTGTATTATATGGATTGATTATATTGTATTATATATAGCAATGATATTATGAGATACAAAGTTATAATAATGAGACAAAAAGGCATAGTTATATAAGCAGTCAGATTCATGACAAAAGAAGTCAAAGCTGTGATAGTTATAATTGTGAGATTAAAAATTGTCATAATTGTGAAATGCATTCATTCATTCGTTTTCTTTTTGGCTTAGTCCCTTTATTAATCCGGGGTCGCCACAGCAGAATGAACTGCCAACTTATCCAGCATATGTTTTACGCAGCAGATGCCCTTCCAGCTGCAACCCATCACTGGGACACATCCATACACACTTATTCACACAAATACACTATGGACAATTTAGCTTACCCAATTCACCTATAGGGCGACGCGGTGGCGCAGTGGGTAGCACGTTCGCCTCACAGCAAGAAGGTCGCTGGTTCGAGCCTCGGCTGGGTCAGTTGGCATTTCTGTGTGGAGTTTGCATGTTCTCCCCGTGTTCGCGTGGGTTTCCTCCGGGTGCTCCGGTTTCCCCCACAAGTCCAAAGACATGCGGTATAGGTGAATTGGGTAAGCTAAAATTGTCCGTAGTGTATGTGTGTGTATGAATGTTTCCCAGTTATGGGTTGCAGCTGGAAGGGCATCCGCTGCGTGAAACATATGCTGGATAAGTTGGCGGTTCATGCCGCTGTGGCGATCCCAGATTAATAAAGGGACTAAGCCGAAAAGAAAATGAATGAATGAATGAATGAATTCACCTATAGCGCATGTCTTTGGACTTGTGGGGGAAACCGGAGCACCCGGAGGAAACCCACATGAACACGGGGAGAACATGCAAACTCCACACAGACATGCCAACTGACCCAGCTGAGACTCAAACCAGCGACCTTCTTGCTGAGGCGATCGTGCTACCCACTGCGCCACCGTGACACCCAATTATAAAATACATAAAATATAACAATTATTTAATAAAAAGTAATAATAAAAGAAATAGTCAAATTTATGATCAAAAAATTTAATTATGAGATACGGAGATTGATGGAGGTTTTCATGTGGAGGAAATTGATTTCTATATAGTACAATATACAACCACAGTCTGGCATACCTTCCTGGGACCATGGGCTAAAGTGTGTATACAAAATTATAACACTCTTCTGCATCATCATCATGATCACTTTTTTACACATAAACTGACTTGAACATTTTCAAACATTCCATAATTCTAATAATTTTTTTTAAATCACAGGCGGAAATAAAATGTTAATCATGGTCATGGCTTATGCTATAATTACCCTCATTTGCATAGAAAGAAGCTGTGTTTGATCTGAAAACAAAGACAGTGACTTCATTTAAATGCACAGTGTACTTTTACAGCACATTTCCTGTCCACATAAGCTGGTTTGCAGTTATAAAACCACTGACTAAAAGTAGAGCACCTGTGAACTGAATTGCTCCCTCAGCTTTTTACTTTACAAAAAGGGAAAAAGTTAAAGGTTTCACAAGGGTATCAAAATGGCACTGGTTTAACATCACACCTGTTCCTGCATAAATATTTGATGCCATGATTTATTCCACCTCCTACAGTCTGCAGCGTACCGTCAATGCCTTGGTATCGGTTTTGCATCTCTGTAAATGTTAAACCGTCTCCTCTCTTGTGCCAGCGGGAGGTCCGGAGATTTCCTAAGCGGGGTGCAAGTTATTAATAGAAGGCAACACAGCAGTGTAATTTCATGATGTTCAAATCCACAATGATCCAGAGGAATCCAGTTTGTACACTTTAATCTGGGGTTAACAAATTTGTTCATAGCTTGTTTTATTTGACCACAGCAACCATACAGCTTCTGTTGTATGGCAACTACGGTTTCTTTTTGTTTTAGTTTAATGACATCCACTTTTTAAAGTGTTTATTTTGTTGCTCTTAATTACACACTATGTAGTTTTCACCACTAAAGGGAGCATATTCACAACAAACAAAGGCCTTGTTTGATGACACCAAGACCGAGTGTGGAATCATGGGAGTTATTGTCTTCATTACATCCTACGGGACTCCTGCAGAAATCATGTTTATGGATAAACTGAAGTATTCAAAACTTATTATTAGAGGTGTGAACCTACACTGGTCTCACGGTTCGGTTCGGTTACAATTATCATGACATCGATTCGGTTCAATTCAATATCTCGGTGCATCACGGTGCACTGACGATGCTTTCCATACAGAATTTTATATTTTACTTCACAGCACAAGAATTATTGTATTAAAATGTATATTTTTTAAATACATTTTATATGTATTTGTAATACAATCTTGTCCTTTAATGCAAGCAGTCAGATATAAGAACTGTACCCTTAATTTTACCTGCTCAAAGAAAAACTCTTTTTTTGAATGCATCAAACAAAACTCAAGTACATGCACAGAACAACATGGGCCTTTAAAGAAAATAAACAAACGTAAATATTATTCTTATGATTGGTCGCCTATGATTGGTCACGCGCTCAACAGAAAGGGCTGCAAATGGCTCTAACGCGCTGGCGCTGTGGCTGTTCACCGATAAAGTGACACTGACAAAGGGACGCGTCGATCACAGCTGATCCATGATAGATGCGGTGGAGAAAACTCGCTCTGCAGACCACTCGTGTCTGGATCCACAAGTATTGCTATAACAGCCGAGAGGAGAGGGAACATCATGCCAGCAGGTCAAATGGGCCACAGTGAGAGTGAGAGAGAGAGAGAGAGAGAGAGAGAGAGAGAGAGAGAGAAATTGAGTTTACTTTCATTTTCTCCATAGTAGTGAAATAGCCTGTGAATGACTGTCCAGCAAACACACGCAGTGAATTGTGGAAAGTTTCTGCGTTTTAATTACTCGCACTCGCCTCCCTCACCATAGTATTCTACCGCGACGTAGCACATATGAGATAAATGAAGTCAGAACGTAATAACCGGTTAGGATCTATTACTGAACCGATACCCAATTGTCCGCGTCTGAATCACGGTGCACCGAAGAAACAGTTAATTTTGACACCACTACTTATTATCATGGTAGTGTGTAAGCTATTGAAGGGAAATGAGAGCGCTGAAGCAATTGCAGATGATAGTAAATATAATAAATATAATAATAAAATAATAAAACACACAACATATTAAAGCATCATTGATGTTTTTCTATAAAACCAAACCAGGATTGTGGGTGAATGATGCCATTAGCATGGTGATACACGAGGACACAACCCATGTCACTAGTTAAAATGTCTTCAAAACATTTGTGATAATGTAAGTACAGAAGTCAGTAAATTATTCAACACTGTTCTAGTGTTTTTTACACCGTACATTGAAAGGTACATATTGTGCCTTTCATCAACTTTTGTCCTTAGATTTACTTTACAATACAAGTTATCATATAAAAGGTCAAACAAATTAAACAATACTTTTGATCCTGACTATATCCAGTGTTTAGAGTTTGTGCCAGAAATGTATGCAGATGAGCTTATATTCAACTAAATAATGGATCATTTGCATATTAAACAACATTTTTAACTGGGAAAGTATGGTGATAGATTTTTTCCGCCCTGTTCACCTGCAGTGTCTAGAGAAAACGTCAGTGTCCAGATGACATTGTATAGATGTCAATAAAAACAGACTTTCTCTAAAATTGAAATCTATAAGTTTTGCAATTTAATTTAAAGGTGCAAAAGTGTCCATCATCCAATTGCATGTCCTTTAACAGCTTTCCTTTTCACTTTATTGAGAGTATTTGTACAAGACAGATAACAAAAAAGCTAACATATTCTTGCGTCACTTTATATAAAGTACAAAAGCTGTCAGTAGGACGGTACCTAGGGGTAGCACAGTAGACATGCTTTATGTAATGAGTTTTTCAATGGATTTATGTGCTTTTGAAAGCTTCAAAATAAAAGCCAGTGGCATGGAAGAGCCAGGATAAAGTTTAAAACTACTCCAACTCTGTTTGTCTGACAGGAAAAAAATACATATAGACTGAGAATGGCTTAAGGGTGAGTAAATTATGGGTCATTTTTGGGTAAACTATTCCTCGAACATGTCATCATAAACAAGGAAAAAAAATGTCTGCCCATAAATAACAAAAGCAATACTGCTATTGGATAAAGATGTCGAGTAAAGGCCTGTTCACATGGGGCCTATGAAAGCATTTTCATAGGATGAAAGTGAAGACTGGTAAGGGGAGTTGCTGACGAAAGTTAAGGGGGGGGGTTTGGTGTTGCCGTGTACGAAAGTGAAGAGCTGGGGGGGATGTTCTGGTGGACCCAAAACGGCGTGGGCCCTTAGAATCGTCCTACCTTTCGCCCGCCCTAGCGGCACCACTGTTCACGCCTATTATGATGACTATGTAAACATAAACACCAACACATAATAATGCTTTGTTTATATATGCACACTTCAATTTTGTCTTCTGCTGCTGTAAATGATACAGTAGGTGCTCTTTAAAACAGGATGGATTTTTTTTTTTGTGGCTAGAAAAATAATTCTGAAAGTCATTACAACAATTTAGTTTTTCTGTGTTGATATTGTTATATCACACTGTCTAATTGACACATTTAGAACAATTTTAAAAATAATATCTTATATATTTATATTTAAACATCGATCCATTATAGATATTGAATGGATGGATATTGAGACCATTATTTATTTGAGATCTTTCAAAAATGTTGCATAACCTACTTAAATACTCGATAATTATAGTATTTAATGAATTGTTGAACCATCACTGAAAACTGAAATAAAATTTCAGTACATACCCAGATCAAAATATTTTTGTGGTTGTGCTGTCTGATTTTCTTTAGCCTTGTGTTATAATTTGGCCTAAGGTGTGTATGCCTTGTTGTTTTGTCTTTTATTTTGTCTTGATTTCCTGTTTCCTTTGGTTTCCCGCCATGTGGTCTTTTGTTCATGTGTCCTGTTCTTATTGGTTTTCCTATGTCATGTGTTTTTGTTTTTATTGGATGATCTAGTCATGTGACCCCCTTTAGTTTCATGTATATAGCCTTCATGTTTCACTTGGTTTTTGTCTAGATTCGTGGTTTTAATTCTTACCGTTGGTGAGATCTTTATGTTTGGTACTTTGGAACACTAAAATAAAACAAACTTGGGTGCATTTTAAATTCCCTCAGTAGCCCCTTCATTACACTTAGATGCCATTTCCATGAATGGTTTTTTGTTTTAAGTTTTGTACGGTTACGCTAGTGGTGGGCAGAGCAAGGCTTCATGAAACACTGAAAGAGTCGAAGCAAATGTGTCGATGCGTTTAAACGTTTGGAAACCCATCTCTACATTGATGCTTAGTGGTCATTTTTAGGTATTGCTCTGAAACAACTTCAGCAAAGAACGGAAATTTGCAGCCTGATCTCACAAGGAAACATTACTATTTTACATTTCTTTTCAGTTTATTGACTAATTTGTACAAATTTAGTCATACAAAAATATATGATTTTTAAAAGGAGGTGGCGTGGCAGCAAACCCCACCCCTGAACCCAACCATAATTGGGGGCACGTCATGATTTTGCCAAGTACGATGCGATCCTGGATTAACATCTACAGTATGTTGATCTTGGAACATCATTTTTATTCGAAAATGTAATCCATACCTATTCCCTACCCCTAAGCCCAACCATAACTCTAAATTATTCCCAAAATCAGAGGGGAATAATAGTTGGACAACAATCATGTATAAACCTAACTTAAACTTAAACGTGAGCCTAAACTTAACATGAAATGTAAACATATCCCTTCTGATTGGCTGATTGGAATGTTGTTCCAGGAACATGTCCTACCTGGTAAAATCAGGTTGGCGTTAATTGGGGGTAAGCAAATTGCACTAAATTGTACAAATTCATATGAATTAGCCACTAAATCAAAAAGTTACATTTTAGAGAAAAAGAGAGAAAGATTAAACAGTATAAATATTCAAATAAGGAAGGTATAAACATAGTTGCCTGGGGTAAAAAAAAAAAAAAAGATATTTAATTAACCAAATTTAATTTAATGCTTCTTAATTTCTATTCTTTTCTAATGTTTTACAGTAAAGTCCCATATTGTTTAATCTTTTTATAAAAAGTTCACAATTTGGCTATAGCTTTATATCTCTAGTCTATGTCTTTACATGTATATATGAATATTTTCCTAGTAAAATTATTACTTGTATAAGAAAATAAATTGTGATTTTCAATCGTATCTTTTACAAAAGCAGATATGACATCATATATTTCAATGTGAGAGCTATTGAATTTTCATAATGTTTCAAAACAGTAAAGATTGAACAAATCCCTGTTTATTGAAATCAAGCGACCTTGCCTATTTGATACGCACTCCACACCACTGAAAGCAGCCTTCATAACAAAACACTCAACATGAGCAGGGGGTTGTGGCTACAGTGCGATAAAGTTAACCAATCACAGCAGTGGGTGTTTACTTTCGTTCCTGAAACTAAAAAGTCAGTTTTTCTCATAGAGTAAAAACGAGAAAGGAAAATAACCTTTTTAGTGATAAAAAACAACAACTATAAACTAGAGGAAATCGTTATATAATGACTTAAATTATGTATTTTTCAGTCTTGTCTTCCACTGATCTGTATCAGAGGAAGTAGTCTGATTCTGCTGTGTTTAATGATTCAGAGCTTCAGACGGCCGATTTTGTAAAACCACAAATAAAGAAATAAACAGATCTGGATTATATATCAGAGGGGATTAATGTCAGTCTTTGAGGAGATTATTTTTCTGATGTTCTTTTTGTCCAAATCTAAATTTGGATCTAAAAATTGCATCAAAGTCTAGGAAGAAAGAAAGTAGAATAGAACGCAATAAGAAACGGCCCTGATCTGCTCATATATAGTGAGTTATTTTGTTTACTCCCAGAATATGAGAAGCTCATGCCGCAGGCTCCACATTTATCTTGTCAAGTTTAATCAAATGAGTCTTTTTTCCAGTCTCATTGTGTTTTTCTATGCATGTTGTTATTTCAGGACTTGGAGACGCTGAAGTCTTCGGATAAAATCTGCAGACAGCTCATCTACCACCTGACTCCTCACTCCAAGTGGCTCAGGAAAAGTATGACCCGCAGAAAAGCCCAGGCCTGGTGAGACTTTTCTCTGACTTGTACTGTATGCCATCAAAACATCAGAAACTGCTGATATAGAATAAATAATTTCATTTAATCTTCTATATGTATATACAGTTCACACAGCTCAGCTTATATGATATTATAATATTATATTATATTATATTATATTATGGGGGCGACACAGTGGCTCAGTGGTTAGCACTGTCGTCTCACAGCAAGAAGGTCGCTGGTTCGAGTCCCGGCTATTATATTATATTATATTATATTATATTATATTATATTATATTATATTATATTATATTATATTATATTATAT
>CAIGQV010017835.1:4432794-4458662 GCA_903798115.1 Danio jaintianensis | reverse complement strand
ATTATATTATATTATATTATATTATATTATATTATATTATATTATATCAGGGTTAGTTTTCTACATGTTATTCATGTTTAATTACTTGATGACTTGCAAGGAAACAACCAAATAAAAGATTTCAAGAACTTAAAAAAGAAATTGATTTACTTCTTGTCACATGAGTCTTTCCACTTCCTACCCCTAATTCCAGGATGCAAAACCCTGCCAAAAAAGGCAATTTTCATGTTACTAAAAATAATTTTTGTTCAAAAATATATATCAACATAATCATGAAGGTCTCTAGATTCATCCAAAACAAAACAAATCTTTCAAGAGATATATATAGTTGTGTAAATTACTTTGTCAAAAGTCCAAGCAGAAACTATAGTTGCCGGTGGACAAATAGTTTGTAAGTAAATAAATCATGGGAAATTAGGGAATAATGTGTTAAGTTAATAAATCAAGGTTATTGGGCTTAATGTTTTTTGCTTTCATAAAACCCCATCTAAAAATAACTTAACCCTTTAACTGATGTCATTACTTTAAAGGATACTTTTAAATACACAATTTGATACACAGCAAAATCCTCAGAGTAAAATTAACTTCTCCCAATGGTCCCACTCCCACAAAGAGAGTTAAAATAACACTGGAGAAGAATTAAAGTGCTGATTGAACAGTTGGGGCGAAACAGTCAAATATTGGTGTGACAACATTTATTTACATTCTAGTTTTAATTTGTTCATTTTAATCCACATCTTAACATTTGTTTAATAATCAGTTTAATAAACAATTCCCCCCCTTTCTTCCTTTTAAGGCCTCACAAATCTCCTGAAATTTGCATAAAGTACAGATCTGTTTCATGATTTATTAATCAGGAATCTGGTGGCGGTTTCAGACAGTGTGATTATAGATGAGTGTAACAAATTATTGTTTGGTCTGCCAGCGCTGGCCCATTAATCTCAGCTCGCCTTCATCTCTGCTATTGATTGGTCTAGTCTTTGTAACAGCACTGCTGGGTCTGGTTAGTGCAGTCTGAAGAGAGAGTCATGAATGACCAGTGACTTGTGTGCGTAATACTCAATAAAAGTAACCCTATCCTTAGTTATCCAGCAAAGCCTTTTGATTTCACTGAATTAATCAAATTCATTAGAGCAGACAGTTTGCAGTCTGTTATGGAAGCACCAGTCAATAGCTATGGTTCCATCCAAAGATGCGAATTAACGTTGTGTGCAGAACTGTAAATCACATAAAACATTTGTGAATAAAGCACCGTTTCCATCCAATGAGTCAAAGAGAACAAAATCGTCACGTCCTGATAAACTGCCACCAGATATCAAAAAGAAAAACTGAATTTTTGCTGCAGTAGGAGCCTAATGAATTACTTGCACCTCAGAAGATGAAATGCAATGAATGCTTGGTGGTTTTTGGAGGCTCGAGACCACTGTTTGGGAATCACCTTGTTGACGGACATTGGATATTTTATGGACAAGAGATTTTAGAATGATCAAAATAACATTTCAGATATTGTACAATGTGGTCGGTCCTTTGGTTTGTCCATTAATGCCATCACATTGCACCTATTTGTGTTATCACATGATCTGTTAAAACAAAATCACATGACTTTTTTGTTGCGCATACTGGAATATATTCTGTAAGTATGTTTCCATCGTAGTTTATGCAAATTGTTTGTTATTTTTTTGTGCACTTTTTCTAAATTTATGCACATCTCTGCATTTCCATTAAGCAATTTTTAATGTGATTTTTCCAAAATTCACATAGCTAATGAATGCACAATATGCTCAAAAATAAATATATTAAATCTAAATCACATTTTCACCAAAAAAAATGCTCAAAAGTACATTATTTGCTCCAACAGCCACAGTATTTGTCAAACTATTGAGTGTTTAGTCCTATGCTTGGCACTTGCTGCGGGCCGAGTGATACACATGGGTTAAGATGCTGGAATAATGCTCATACATAAGGGATAAAGCACATCCAGGTGGTTTTTATTGCAGAATAAAGCATTACATGGCATCCTGACATGAAGCAGACAGAAATGAAATGGCTGAATGGAGCATACACTAACCTAAGTATTATTCAGTCACAAGATGGTCACAAGGATATAAATATGGATGTGAACGTATTCACTGATGGTCAAGATGATTGGGATGAGTCTGTGCAATTATTTTGGCATTACCTTTAAGTGTTGTGACTGACCAATCAGAATCAAGGATTCCAGACGGCCATGTTATAATAATAGAATATCACACAGCTTTCAGCCAATCAGATTTGAGAATCAGAAAGAACTGTTTTATAAGCTGAAACTATACTAAAATGTGTCATATTAAGTGACATTAATGATATATTTATTTGTGTATTTATTTGAGTGTACATTTTGACTATTCAGTGCACTTGTTGAAAAGTGTATATACCGTACTGTATGTTTCCCACCCACATGGCCATTACGTGCGCTCTGAATCCTTTCCTTCTACTCAGTACAGTTTTTCCACATCCTGAATTAACCATGATGCCCTGCTCCATTACCTTTAGAATCTCAGGGGAGGATAAAGCAGTAAATGGATGAGAGACAGAAAGAGAAAGGTATTTTCTCTCTGCGTTTCTTATGTATTATGCAGCATCGCTAAACATAAGCAATCGCAACTGTAAAGGTCAGTTTGAAACAAGGTCATATTCATCAAAAATAATGTGGCAGTTCCAGTGATGCGATTAAATGGTTCACTGTCAAAAAACAAAACAAAAACCTTAAAATAGATTTTATCAAATATGATTTATAGTATGTCTCTATAGTGGCTAGCAGTGACTTTTTAAATCTTGAAAATGGCATAGCAATTGAAAGGATACTTTGATAAAGATATCGTTTTCCTCAGGGAATTCAACGTTTTATTGGAAAGATATAAATATACTTATGTACAGTATATATATATATAGTTTTATAATGCCACTCCATCATTAACATAGCATGCAACATGTTATTTATGTGGTACTTCAAGCTACTTACTTAGCTACTGTACTTACTCTACACCATTTGGTTTTACAGTGCTCAGATGGTTTAGTCAGTAGGTACTCATAAGTAGGTACTTCACAGTACTCATAAACATTACTTTTTGAACTTAAGTTCTCTTAACTCATTGGGTTTTACAGTTATGTATTCTCATGTCACAGAGCGTTCAAACCAAGAGTTTGCCTAAACACTTAAAAATAAGAAGCTAAAAGGTAGCTGAAATGGTGTTGATCTGAACTCATTATTGGTCGTTTTGAGTTCCCTTAACTTATTGGGTCAACAGTGAATATCATGGTACATATTCGAAACATGCTATTATTGTTATACATGTCTATAAACATAGTATTATGTTATAGTACTTATATAGTACTTTTACTATAGTACTTTTGATCTGTGTATGACTATTGGGGGGGTCTGCTTTTTTTCAGTAGTTTGTGTAATACATACGCATTCCTCATTGAGCCAAATTGTGTCCTTACACTGATGAATGAATGATCGATCATAAAAGATTGTGCGCACTGTTTCACTTTATTTAAATACACACCATGAGTCTAATTTGAGTTTACTTTTTGGCTATATGTAGATACAAATACCAATTTTATAAGAAAAGGTGTCTCTGAATCCCTACAGTGTCTGGTTAGACCTGCCAATTTCAGACCCTCCACTGAATATTTTCCCACATCCCTGCTGAGCGTGATCATGAATTGACAATGGTATGAACCATCATAGCGGGTCAAATTTATAATTATATTAGCTTATTATTATTAAGATACAGATCAGAGCAAACTATTTTGCATTATTTAAAAGGCAGACCCGCCCACACAATGTGTCAACCGTCAGGGGGGATCAAGGGTTTGCAGCCTGCTTAAGATACTTTTCTGTTGATAAGAGGGTTATTTTTTGCCGTTTTTTTCCAAATTAATCTAATTTGCCTTTATTAACAGTGGTGCCAACTGACTGTGTGATGTGAGATTCAGAAAAGTGAGAGAGAGAGAGAGAGAGAGAGAGAGTGCTCGGGTTCAGGAGCTCTGTTGTGGAGGATCTGTTATATGCTCTCCCTAGAGCTCTGTGTTAATATAAGTCAATCTGACAAACAGTCTGCAGGTCCCTGCTGCTTCACACTACACAAACCAGACACGGCTTGAGGAACACACTCTTCAAAAGAGTGAGAGAGAAATAAAGAAAAGGGGTATGGCGCTAGAGCAAAGGACTTAACAAAATGAGGCACAGAGGGAAGAAAGAAAATGTGTTAAATCGGCTAATATACTCAGTATTTTTGTATCTGTAACATAAAAAAAAAAAAATGAAGGAACATTTTAGATTTGCGAGATTTAAGATTTTGCATTTACCTGAAAAGCAAAATGTCATACAATATTAAACTTGTAATACAGTATATCTTGGCTATTAAGTTATTTATTTAGGGCATTAGATGAATTTCAAAAAATGTAAATTGTCATCATTTGCTTATCCAACAACCAGTTTCAGATTCAAAAGAAGATGTTCTGAAGATTGTTGAAAACCTTTAACCATTGACCATGCTAGCAAAAACAAATACTATGGATGTCAGTGGTTACATGTTTCTTCAAAATATCTTCTTTTGTGTTCAACAGAACAAAAACTCAAACAGGGTTGTGAAAAGTAAAGGGTGAATAAATGGTTCCAGAATTTTAATTTTTGGTGAACTATCCCTTTAACTAATTAACCTTTTTAATGATTATCTAATTAAATTAATTTTCAGAAAACGATAAACGGTTATCGGCTATATTAATATCAGCCAAAGCCATCTTCATACTGCAAAAGTGAAACCGAAGCGGTGTCTTTTACATGGCATTTGTTTATTTACACAGTCACAGAGCTGTAAAATGCTACTCAAAGGTGTCATGCATGCATTTACACATCAGCTGGCTAATGTGAATAACATACAATTTATAAAGTATAAAAAATGTTTTAAAAGGCATTAAATCACTTCAGGATAGGGCAACAATCTTAAGACAAAAAAAAAAAAAAAATGTTGATTATTGAATAAACAATATTGAATAATGTTGTTGATTAATGAATTTAGTACATTATTACGTTGGACGCCTGGTCTCTCATAAAGGCACTGGAGTTTATCAAAACACATAGATTTATTACAAACAGAACACTCACAACTGGAGCACAGGAATCATACGTAGGAACACTCAGGAAGACACTACTCAGGAATGACAATCAATACCAGACAAGGGACTAAACCAAACTGAGGGGTATAAATACACAAGGACTAATGGAACTGATTACACACAGGGGAGGAACACAGGTGAAACTAATGAACATCAAGAAATGGCGGGAAAACTGAACAAAGGGATCACATGACGACAACAGAAGCACATGGAACACTGGGGCATGGGAAAACACAGAACCTGACAAACGTGTAATAAAGACCACTAATGAATACATATTATCAAAACATTCCTATATTTTACAAAAAAAAACAAGATAATAACCATTTGTGAATTAGATTATTGTTTTTAAAGCATCGTTTACACATATTGCTTTCATCGTGTTTTAGCTGGTAAAACAACATAGATGAGACAGGATACATGCGGTACTTTTATTAAACAAATAACAGAAACTCTTTCAACAAACCATTTAGGGAAACCAATTGACTTAAACCGTTTATTTATGAGTATTGTGAGCTTCATTTAAGTACACAAAATATTAATTTGCAACAACACTGTAAAAAATGCAGGGTTGCAAACAATTCATTCATGTTGTCCAAACACAAATCATTTAAGTTAGCATAACAATTTTAAGTTAATTTAACATAAAAAATAAGTTTCCCCAAAATAATCTCTAGAATTGTGTTGTTTGAGCTCATTTTAAATATGTAGTTTAAACAAGCAGAAAAAAAAATTGAGTGAAGGATACAAAATAGTCTGAACTTGTTTTAAATATTCTGAAAAAAAAAATGGATTCTCAGTTTGTGATGCAGCATTAGAATTTGATGTATATTTTACAAATAGTTTTGAAATGTATACAAATGATGTGTACATACAAAAAGTATGAAAAACAGGGTTTATATCCCTCAAAGCATAAACAGAAATAGACAATAATAAATAAAACAATAAAATATGACTGAAAGCTAATTTCTTGAGATTTGATTAAAAATATCTACTCTGTTAAACATTTATTAGTTACTTTTCTTTAAAAAGTGAACCTGTTGTTACTTGGAACTGTTAAGTTGATTTAACTCATTTTTTATAAGTATGCACAGTTAATTTACTTAAAAATTGTAAGGCAATGGGTTTACTCACATTTTTTAAGTAAAGTCAACCAATCAGTTAAAATACAATGGTCTTACTTTTTTAGGTATCAACTAATTGGTTTAAAATCAAAGTTTACTCACTTTTTTAAAAAGTAAAATCAACTAATCAATTTAAAATCTGCGGGTTTCCTCACTTTAAGTGAAGTCAACTAATCACTTTAAAATCAACAGGTTTACTCACTTTTTTAAGTCAAATCACTTTAAAACCAATGGCTTTACTCACTTTTTTAAGTCAAATCACTTTAAAATCAACAGGTTTACTCACTTGTTTAAGTCAAATAACTTTAAAATCAATGGCTTTACTCACTTTTTAAAAATAAAGTCAACTAATTTATTTAAAATCAGCAGGTTTACTCATTTTAAGTTGTGTATGCGCATGGTGAATGCGCATAACTGGAAGCCCCTGTGATCTCACTAGTCCGGATGTATTTTTTTGTAGTCCGCAAACGTTGTTCGTTGTAGGCTTTGCTAAGCTAACTCTGTAAAAGCCAATAGCTATGTTTCCATCCAAAAATGCGAAATAACTTTATGCGCTAAACTGGAATATCGCATAAAAGATGTGCGAATAAAACAGCGTTTCCATCCAACGAGTCAAAGAGAACAAAATCGTCACTTCCTGATTAAATGGCGCCAAATATCAACAGTAAAAACGGAATTTGCTGAGGTAGGAGAAGCTGCGTGAATCTTTTCTTCATTTAATAAATGACTTGCACCTCAGAAGGCAATGCTGACGCGCAGTGAATGCGTGGCGGCGTTTGAAGGCGTGACACGCGGAGCACAGACGCTCTTAACAATTCTGGAGGTCATTAATAATATAATAACACTAATACTGAAATGCTTAAGGCATTTTAGAATGACCAAAACAACATTTCAGATGTTTTACAATGTGGTCAGCCTGCTGGTTTGTCCATTTACACACATTTTTATCATCACATGATCTCTTATAACCAAATCACATGACCTTTTTTTAATGCGCACACTGGAATTTGTTCGGTAAAAGTGTTTCCATCGCAGTTTATGCGCATCTTTTCTTATCGAATAAAAAGTTTATCCTACTCAGTTATGCGCATACATTTTTAATGCGCATTTCCTAAATTTATGCGCATCTTAGTGTTTCCATCAACCGATTTTTTATGCGCATATCCAAAATGCGCATAAAAATAGGTGGATGGAAACGTACCTACTGTCTCCCTTTGCATTGAACTTTGAGCACATTACATTCAGAGATGTTGTTTATGTTCACACATCTACATTACCCATGAACTAAAGTTTAAAATATGATATGTTAGTGGACCATCCCTTTAAGTAAGGTCAACTAATCAGCTAATTTAAAATCAATGGGTTTACTCAATTTTTCTTAAATAAAGCATACTAATTTATACTAAGCA
Organism: Danio jaintianensis; assembly: GCA_903798115.1. Lineage (NCBI taxonomy): Eukaryota > Metazoa > Chordata > Actinopteri > Cypriniformes > Danionidae > Danio > Danio jaintianensis. Next base: position 4,450,966 of record CAIGQV010017835.1, on the reverse strand, counting down.
TACTAATCAATGGGTTACTCACCTTTTTAAAAAGTAAAGTCAACTCATTTATTTAAAACCAGTGGGTTTACTCACTTTAAGTAAAGTCAACTAATAGCATTAAAATCAAAAGGGTTTACTAATTTTTTAAGTAGTCAACAAATCACTTTAAAATCAACAGGTTTACAATTTTTTTGAAGTAAAGTCAACTACTTTAAATTCAACAGGTTTACTCACTTTTTTAAAGTAAAGTTAACGAATCGCTTTAAAATCAACGGGTTAAGTCACAATCAGTTTACTTTAATTGTGAAGAAGCATGTTTTGCCTCCATATCTTATATTTTGGTGTCATTTTGCCTTAAGCCCCCATTAATTCTTGTCACTTCATCCACTGTGTTTCATTTGATTTCATTTCGAATGCATGTTGGTCCTATTAGGTGCATATCACCGTAATCCAGTTCCATTTACATGGAAATGGAAAACGAAATGTGAGAAAGCATTGGCTGTATTTGAAATGACAGATTTATATGTGTCTGTTCACTTATGATGGATCTGCATTACTTTGCTCTTCTCAGAATGTCATTGGGGTTTAACTTGGATGGCTATTGGAGATAAAGTAATTATACAGTGGGTAAAAAATGATTAATGCCCCATCAGGGTGTATTGGATGATACAGAAGATGTACCATCTGACAATGTGAGACATTGGAGCGATGAAAAGAGCAAGACCTCATGTTGTGCTGGTTCTTTTGTGTGGAGATTCTTGTGGGTTGATCAGGACAGTCATTCTGACACCTTCATATCTTTGATTGGCAGTGCAAGGCGACTGTCTGTGATGACTGTGAGACTGTCTGATTTATCCAGACTGCACACATGCACGCTCAGACATACACAAACACAAGCTGTCAGACAGGCTAATGTGTTGTTTTTGCTTTTATTTGAATTAGGGATGCACAATTAATTCTACTTCCCTTGCATCAACATTTTCTATTTGCAATGTGGTTGAGGATTGTAAGCAGTCATTGATGCACATGAATGCAATGATGATTTAGAGGTATTTGACCTACTTACCCTAATATTCAAAAGCAAGTTTCAAAGGTGTTTTTTTTTCGAGGAAGTTTATTCTGTTCACCAAGGCTGCATTTATTTGATAAATAATACAAATTAAATATTCCTTTGATTAAAAAATGTCATTTATTCCGGTGATGACAAAGCTAAATTTTCAGCATCATTACTCCAGTCTTGATCCTTCATAAATCATTTTAATATACAAATTTGCTGCTCAGAAGGGATACACAATATGTCAGTGACCACATTTATATTGGCTGAAAAATGCTATTTTTAATGTTATCGTTATCTGTTCGATATCAAAATTAGGCCGTTAAATTACATAATATTTTCGCTGGTGCTTGCTGTACGACACTTTTTTTTATTATTTTACTGGTATTAAGATTTTGGTTAATGTTCAGTGACTTGGTTGCTTTATTTATGTTATTTTTTTGTTGTTGTCAGGCAGTAGATTGTATTTATATATAAAAACAAAAGTTGGCCTTAAAAAAAAAATAGTTGATTAATGAAGTTCAGAGATCAATTCAAACTTTTCAGAAGTTATTGGTTTTTAAATAAAATTTGTTGTTCTCTGTTTGTGTTTGCCTTTTGTTTTTGCAATCATGGAGAATTCTATTTTTAATTATTATTTATTTTTATTGACCAATATATCAGCTATAGCCTCCAAAGTTATCGGTTATCGGTCAAAACTTCCATATCAGTGCATCCCTAATTATTATCAATAGTGAAAATAGATGTACTACTTTTTTTTTGAGGATTTTTCTTGTAAATACAAAGCTCACAAGCCAACAGTTATCTGAAATTATAATTCTTAAATAAATATATAAATGGTATAGTAACATAAAAAATACCTTTACTGTCACATTTGGATGAATTTAATGCTTCTTTAATGGAAAAAAGTATTGATTTGTTTACTTTCTGACCCCAAACCATTCGGCCGTTTAATTCAATGATTTTTGTTTTTTTAATTTTGGTTCTCACTACCATAATTTTACTAATTAAATATATGACCATAGTTACTAAAAAAGGTGTAGGCCGAAGCCTTGCTTATTGTGCCTATCCTTAATATATAACTATCTGATGAATGACACTTTTTGCTGAATTTGATTATACTGAATAAACAAAATTTGATTAAACATATCGTCCTGGTTACGTCCGTAACCCACGTTCCCCGAATAAGGGAACGGAGACGTGCGTCTGGAACAGACTATGGGAGTACGTCAGACGACCAATCACTCTGAAGAGTAAGAAAATGGGCCAATGAAATGCCAAATTGAATTGGCAGAGCTCTGCTCCACAGCTGGCAGCAATGAGCCATCAGCGCTATATAAGCTGCCCGCTGCGGAGTGAGCCTCAGAATTTGCCTGCTGAAGAGCCAATCACTCAGCTAATCAGCTGGAGACTCAGCTGCTGTGGCAGTGGAGACGCACGTCTCCGTTCCCTTATTCGGGGAACGTGGGTTACGGACGTAACCCGGACGTTCCCCTTCATACGGGAACTTCAACGTGCGTCTGGAACAGACTATGGGAGACTGTATGGAAAACGCCACTGCAGCTAAGCCCGTCTCGCTCCTGATGTGAAGTTTGCCAAGCATAGCGTGGGCGCACAAGCATCACCAAGAGCGCAACCTTCCAACGTCCCCTAGGCCCTTAATTACCATTACATGGGAATAATTACAATTTAGATCGGAGGTCGTAAATGTGCTTTTACCTAGCTAATATAGTCTAGGGATTTTAGAAATACGACAGTACGTTGGGAAAGCGTGCCAGTCCCCGAAGGGGGAGGACGCTGCGGAGGCCACCTGCTACAAAAGAGGGGAGACTTGATGGCAATAAGGACATATGGACTAGCCCTATGGAGGGGGAGTGCTGCATATGATAAGCTGGTTAGCGGGTAGGGAAGACACGGGTCCGCCTGGTCAGGGGGAACACTCCGTGGCTGAAATAAGCATATGGGGTAGCCCCAGGGGGTGGACCGCGCAAAGCTGGCACCGAACCTCAGCTTGTGGGAAGACCAAGAGTGGGCATACCAGACATCACACTGAGCCAGGCACCCGGCTCCTCCGCTGAGTCGGGTGCTGGGGGCCTCGGAGGAATTCTCTAGGGTTCGCCAAGCGGGAAACTTACTAGCAGAATAGAAAAGGCGCACGTATCTCCGGGTTAGGGAGCATGGCACAGCAAGCGTTTTTGACACCGAGTTTAATTTCGTTAAATTTATTATCGCTCTGCATAATCTGTTAAGAGGCGCTGCGTACTCACGCTGAAAAGGAGGCACCGCTTTTTTTTTTTTTTTTTGGTGTGCTCTCTTTCCCGGGGGACACAGCTTGCCCTGGCACATGAGGCGAGGGCAATGGCATAACTAAAAAAATGGACCAACCTCTGCTTTGATACGGCACTTCCCTTCTGCCGATCATAACAGAAAAGAGCTGCTTAAAGACGTATGCTCTACGTGTCACATTAAGCGCAGTGCGCGGACATGCAATGGAAGGGCTGGGTCTGCCTCCTCCGCAGACAGCGCTTGCAGGCTCACTACCACTTTTAATATTAAAAAGGGATGGTAGGAACCTTGGCACAAGCTGAACTGGGGCCTCAGGTAAACGTGAGAGTAGGCCGGTCCATATTCCTGGCACGATTCGCTGACCGAAAATGCCACCGGAATCCTAACCCTTCTGACTGATACCAACGCGACCAGCAGAGCTGCCTTCATGGACAGAAAACTTATAGATACTGAGTCGAGTGGCTCAACGGACCTAACCATAACCACTGGGGCTAGAGAGATCCCGAGAGAGCAAGAGAGGGGGGCGGGGATGGAATTAACCATCTCGCGCCACGCACCTCTGAGGAACCGGCTGATAAGGTTATGCTTTCCCAGCGTGCTACCATCCGCCGCCACAGAGAGCGGGGATGGCAGCATGCCAAACCTTCAGTGTGGAGGGTGACAGCCTACGCTCCAGTTATCCTAAAGGAAGAAAACACAACACTAATCTGGCATGTCCGGGGTTCTTCTCAGAGAGAAGAGCTCCACACAACGAATAGACTCCACTACAGGACATAGGCTTGCCTATATAGGGTGCTCTAGCCTGAGTGACGGTGTTAACCATCTACTGATAGGTCACCTAAGTCTACCGCGCTCTGTCTAGAAACCCTCAATGAGGGTTCCAGAACGCTGCGCGGGTGCCAGAGGGTGCCCGTCCCAGAAAAAGGAGTACTTCTTCCGGGGAATTCGTCAGGGAGGGCCATCACGAGGAGTGTGAGTCTGGAAACTCGGGTCCGGTTGGGCCAAGGAGGCGCAACGAGCGAGACCCGCACCTCATCTCCCCGACCTTGCACAGAGTCTGCGCGCGCAGGCTCACTGGGGAAATCACATATTGCGTAAACCCGGGACCAGCTGAGAGCCAGCGCATCCGTGCAGAGCAGGGAAAGCAGCTGGCGAAGGGCTGCTCGGGAGAAGCAGCAGGATGTCCTGGGCCTCTCTGAAGCGTGCCCATAACAGCTGGACTGTGCCACGGTGGAGTCTCCATTCTCCCAGAAACGTAACTGTCGTGAGAGCATGTAAGCTGGCACGGTAGAGCTCGTATGGGATATAAACGGCGCACAGCTATTAAGCCGCATGACTCCGGAGGAGCAGATGGCGAGCGAGCTGAGACATGCGGCGGTAGCGCACATCAGCCAAACGGCTGATGTGCGCTATCGCAGCTATGCTGGCCATCCTAACCAACACGTGTGCACCCTCCCGCACCGGTAGGAACCGGCGGAGAGCGAGAAACACTGCCAACAACTCTAGGCATTTGAATGCCAACGCAACCGAAGTCCGATTTACAAACCCGCGGCTGCATGCTCGATATACACAGCCCACCAGCCCGTACTGGAAGCATCCGTCCAAATGACAGCATGACTGGACACTTGTTCTAAGGGCACCCAGGCCCGCAGAAGGCAAGGTCCATCCAGGGGCTGAAGGTGCGGAGACACAGCGTAGTGATGGACACCCGGTGCGTCTCCGCGCGCCATGCCCATCTGGGGACCCGATCGCGAAGCCAGCGCTGAAGTGGTCTCATATGAACAATTGAGCGGCGTGATAGCGGCTACAAAATGTCATATGCCCCAGGAGCCTCTGAAACACTTCAGTGAAACCACTACAACTGCCGAATTAAACGGTCAGGGCAGCACTAGCCCAGCGCGCTAAAAAGTGCACCGTGATGGAGACCGGGTCCAGCTCCAACCCGAGATGAGAGAAGCTCTGCCCGGGGGAGAGCTTGCTCATTCTCAGTTGACCCAAAACCCCAACAGGCCGAGGTGCCAGAGCACCAGGTCCCTATGCATAATCGACTAATTCAAGGTCTGAAAAAATTAACCCAGTCAAAGAATAATCAAAAATGCAGATGCGCGTGCACCAAAGAGGCACAGGGCATCCTCCATGCATGGAACAGGGAGAGCCCGAAGGGGAGGACCATTTCCTGCCATGCTCGGGCCCCGTTGCACTTTAGGAGGGAGAGAGCGAGTCATGGAGTGAGTGTCCTTCAGGTCTATAGCTGCAACCAATCCCGCGGACGGACGCACTGGGGGATGCGTTTCTGCATGAGCACCCTGATCAGCATCCTGAACAGATGACAGATCAAAACGCGCAGATAGGATTGGTATAACCCACCGCTCTTCTTCGGCACGATAAAGAACGGGCTGTAAAACCCACACTTCATCTCGGCTGGAGGGACCTGCTCGATTGCATCCTTCGCCAGGAGGACAGCAATCTCCTCTCGCAAGACAGGGGCGCTCTCGGGGGAAACCCTCGTAGAATGAACACCTGTGAACCTGGGAGGGCGGATAGCGAATTGAATCGCATAGCCGAGTCTGATCATCCGCATGAGCCACCGCGACGGGCTGGGCAGCGCTAACCAGGCTGGCAGAGCCTGCGCTAATGGCACCATCGGACTGATCAATGACATGCCAACGGAGGGACAGCTCGGGAGGGGAGTGCTCACCCCGGGAAGCAGAGCGGCCCGAGGAAGAACTGAAAATAAGAGATTGACTCTTACCTTTCCCCCCAGGATCCCGCGGAGAGGCTGGAGGTGCGAGGTGCGAGAAAGGAGATCATCCTCTGGCGCCCTCAAAGCCTGTGGCGAAGTGCACCAAAGTTGAGAGCTGGAAGGCAGTGCGTCCCATGCTGGCAGCAATTGGGCTTCCACACCCAGAGGGAGGAAAAGCCGCTCTTTTCAGATCGCTACATTCGTACACGGGGGAGCCCCAGCCCTCCACCGGGGAAAGAACGGTTCTCCTCCTCTCCAAGTGGCCCGCCTTAGGTTCGCTTCGCGGTCCAATTACCGGACTTTACAGCAACCTATGACGGGAGCGTTAACTTCCTGCTGCGAGGCTCTGCGCGTTCACTAGCCAGTGTAACGGGCTGTGACGGCGGAGCATTTTGGACCCACGGGAAGAGCGCTCTCGGCAAAGAACAGCCAGCGCGGACGGGTCCGGTGGGGGAGCAGTTTTCCGAGCCCACCAGGAGATGACCTGCTCCATGGCGCACGGCTGATCCCTGACAGTGTCGCCGAGTAGGCCTGCCTGGGATATGGGCACATCAAGAAAGCGTACTTTGTCGGCGCGGCGCATATCTGCCAGGGTAAGCCAAGGGTGGCATTTACGGACCACTGTGTGGCCATCGTCCTCCCCAGGGCACGGGCGGCCGACTTGAAGGTCATGAGAGCATAGTCGACCACCGTGCGGTGCTTACGCATAAGCTTGGGGAAGAACCGTCCCTGTGCAGCACAGCAGGTGCCGTGGTGCAGGGCAGAAGCGCCATGGCCCGCAACAGTGTGGGCTCTGGCCATGAGAGACACAGAAAACCCACCCGGCTTGGACGGGGGTCTCAGCTTACCCCTCCAGGTGGCGGCGCCAACCACCTGAGGAATAGCTTTGTACCCACTGGCCGCCTCGCCATCAGGGGTGGTGAAGGCGGAAGCGCACGAGGACCGGGCAGAGAAAAACGCCCTCTATGCGCCCCTGGGAAGAAGTGGACGGGAGCTGGAAGATTCATCTTACATCAGCCCGCACACCACACCTCTAGTCGGTCCAGCGGTGAGACTGGGGGACAAGCCATCTCCAGCCACACCACCGAAGCAGCCCAGGAAGCGCAGCCATCATGTCTGATTCGAGAACCGTGACTACGCATTGCACCCCGTAGGATAGAAGCGAGCCCGGTCTGTCATCTGAGCATGACAGCTCGCCCTCCGATGTCGCGATGGACATCTGATCTCCGGTGTCATCAAGCGGAGGCGCGGGCATCCCGGGGGATGAACCGCACCACCACTCGAAGCTTGGATGGAGCGCGCTGTGGAGGAGTGGGGGGTCCGCGGGCCCGGAGGCAACGGATAAACCCCCACTGTAATCCTCAGATCTGCCCCCATGCTAACCGCTTTCACGGGGAGCAACGGGGGTGGCTTGGAAGCCGCGATCTCAGCTGTGCAACAGCCATGCCCTCACAGTGAGAGCATGAGCTGTCCAATTATATTGACTTTCCCTTGTTTTGAACAACTTCTGAATTCTATTTGGAAGTAACTTATTAAAAACTTTGTACATTTATACACTGTATATACGTCAGATAAATCTATAAATGTATTGTATTTATAATTCATTTAATTCATGATATATGTTTTGTTTTAAAATATAGTTGATTTGGACATTTTTGTTTTAACATAATGAGCTATAGGTTTAAGCAGTCGAAGTCATGAATGTATTTTAATTTTTACTTTTGTTCTGTTCCATTCATTCATTTGGAATCATTTTGGATCCTCTTTCAATGCATTTAAAAAAAATGATTGAAATTATTCATACCTCTGGGGTGTACGGTATAAAAACCAACAAAACTATATTTCTGTAATCGATAAGGGATAAACACCATGAAACATGAGTGGGCATGAAACCTCTGAGTTAATGAATATTAATTATGTGACATGACATTCACCCAGAATCCCACCTGATTTATAATTAGGCACCAGCGCAATAACAGATTGTGGCCTACTGATTGTGTTTTCATTTATTGATGAAACTGTTTGCCAGGCCGGGTTGTGAAGTTGTCAGCGCTGTAGCCAAGCAAAATAAAACTAAAATATAATTATTATTAATAAAAAGTTGCAGAGGGTGTGTGGGGTCAAACTGTTTGTTTTACCGCTTTCAGTCTCATTGGAGCCTCACCGTTCCCAGATCATAAATATCAAACTTTTTTGCCAAGATTCCAACCATTTTTGATCCCGTGAGTTCTGTCTGATTATTTTTTGTTGGGATTATAACGTATTGACCTTTTATTTATTCTTCTTAAAGGAATAGTTCATACAAAAATGAAAATTACCTTATCATTTACTATACATCATTTTAAACAACTTCTGTAGAAAAAAAAGTTATTTTGAATAATGCTGGTTGCTGCACCTATCGACTTCCATAGTAAAAAATTCAAAAACAATAATATGAAAGTCAATGAGTACCAGAATTCTTCAGTGAAGGTTGAATGGCAGAATGTTCATTTCGGGTGAACTGTCACTTTAAATTATGGTAAGCACTTACGGTTTTTGAGAAATTCGACACAAAACTGCTGAAACAAAAAATTTAAAATCACAAGTTGCCCCACAAATAATCGATATCTGCCAGATTGACCGAATGACCTATAAATGTTCCTTCATATTCTATTTTCAGACTTGTGAATTATTGTATGAGTTAATAGACTGCAGGTGCGTAACTCAAGCAGGAGAACAACGTTTTTTCACCACAGTGAAAATATTGTTTTGAAAGACTTGTGAAAGTTATGTTTTTGTTAGCAGAAAATTGCTAGGCACACATATTCAACGACATGGGAAAAAGTGGCATGGGAAAAAGAGCCTAAAACGTGTGTGGTCATTTGACTGTTTTGATGGACAGTCAAAGGGAGAGATACTCAGAACACATTTGTGTTTCCTAATTTTATCATCATTAGAATTAAATATATGCACATTTAGGAAAAGTCAGGGTACTATAGTTATATGGGATTTATTTTAAATGATTAAATTACAACATTTAAAAACAGTCAAAATGACCACCTTGGTAGTACTAATGTTAGTGTCTGTTTTAGTGTCTATGTATAGTTATCGAAAGTAAGCAAAATATTGTCATCTCATTACACACACTCAAAAAATGACGTTTGCTTTTTGTTCAAGCTACTTATTTAATATGAGCTGAAACAACACAATTCTTGAGTTTTTTGCGGGGTGGGGTGGGACTTAATTGTTTTATGTTCAATCCACTTAAATTTGTAAAAACTATTAAGTTAACTTAATTCCTTCATGTTGTCTCAACACAAACCAATTGTGTGGAACCCAGCATTTTTTACAGTGCAGTTTAACAAAATTTCTCCCATAATTTCCCACAAAGCATCATAGGGCACAGGGGTTGCTATCTGTGGTCTCCAGTGATTTTAAACTGGGTTAAGATTTTAAAATTGTCTTTGATTAAAAACAAAGCAGACCATGATCTTTGTTTTGCTTTGGATTTAGAGATGCTATACTCTGTCAGAGTAACAGTAGAGCATTTCCAGCATTATGGACATGACATTTGCAGGAAAAACTCAACACATAAATTCATATATAAAGTATATGTTAACGGGCTGCACGGTGGCGCAGTGGGTAGCACGTTCGCCTCGCAGCAAGAAGGTCGCTGGTTCAAGCCTCGGCTGGGTCAGTTGGCGTTTCTGTGTGGAGTTTGCATGTTCTCCCCATGTTGATGTGGGTTTCCTCAGGGTGCTCCGGTTTCCCCCACAAGTCCAAAGACATGCGGTACAGGTGAATTGGGTAGGCTAAATTGTCCGTAGTGTATGTGTGTGAATGAGTGTGTATGGATGTTTCCCAGTGATGGGTTGCACCTGGAAGGGCATCCGCTGCGTAAAACATATGCTGGATAAGTTGGCGGTTCATTCCGCTGTGGCGACCCCAGATTAATAAAGGGACTAAGCCGAAAAGAAAATGAATGAATGAGTATATGTTAACTTTTATTGAAACTATGGCTGTGACGGTGACAATTTTTTACTACCGCGGTGGGAAGTCACCAACAACCGCCGGTGTTGCGGTGGTGGTGAGGGGGTTGGGTCAATTATGCTGTAAAAATCTGTGACAGAAGTTCACTCAAAAGTGAAAATTCTTTCCGTCATTAATTACTAACACTTCTGTCATTCCAACCTTCAGAACACAAATTTAGATATTTTATAATATGAAAAAGCAATTAAATTATGAAAATTGTGAAATTAAAGCAATAGTCCACAGATCTGGTCCCCGCGTCAGTTCAGGGTGCGCCTGTATATAGCCTTTAAAACGCGCACGCGGCGGCGGAGGCGCACTCTTTTTAACATTAGAGTGATTAAGGGATTAACATTAGAGTAGGCTACCCTACTAAAAATGTTTAGTTGGACACTGCACAGTCCTACAGTAGTCTACACTATAATTAATATTATAATTTATTATTATTAATATTATTAAAACTAAGCTATAAAATTGGCAAAACACTTTTTAATGTTTGCTTTCATTTTGACATGGCTAAAGCGCAGTTTTACAGTTGTGAAAAGAAACATCCCATTATGCAGCAGCATTCTCAAGTTAGGACACTTAATAAATGCCTTTTGAGTTTAAAGATGATCGGCCTGCGAAGTCAAGTTTACAGTGTTATAAGTGAAGTGAAGTGAAGTGAAGTGTAGTGTGGCCAAGTATGGTGTCCCATACTTGGAATTTGTGCTCTGCATTTAACCCATCCAAGTGCACACACACAGTTAGTGAACACACACATACCGTGAACACACACCCGGAGCAGTGGGCAGCCATGCTGCGGCGCCCGGGGAGCAGTTGGGGGGAACGGTGCCTTGCTCAAGGGACTCACCTCAGTCGTGGTATTGAGGGTGGTGGAGAGTGCTGGTCATTCACTTCGTCTGCGTTAATAAACGGTATCGTTGCATTACCTTCATTGATAAAATCAGTAATAGCGAAACTGTGCATATTATTATTATTATTATTATTATTATTATTATTATTATTACTACTACTATAAAAAGTACTGGACTAAGTCAGTATAACAGGCAGTAATGCAAAGTAATAAATAAGTGAATAAATAGCCTAAATGAAAGGAACAAGAGGGACCAAAATCGTCAATGTCTTCCATTTATCACTTTCTCTTTTTTATCTGGCCATTTTTGGAAAGGCCTCTGCGATCTGCGATACATGGCTGACTAGCTGCGCGTTTGCGTTCAGAAGACAGGAGTTGATTATACGTGGCTGGGTGACATGACCGGAGATTGCTGTGGAGACTCGACATGTTTGCCCATTTAACACTTTTTTTTTTTTAAACAAACCCTACAAATAGCTTCTTTTATTTATTGGTTCACCTTTCTCGTTCAGCACGAATCCAAAATGTTCCCAGATTGGCGATGTGACATTTGGTTTTCCAACGAGATTAATGGCTGAACTTGAACTTGCTGAATCGCGCCTAACGTTATATTCTAATAGAAATGCGATACTTTGCAACATAACGGAAATTTCAGTGCGTGACGTCACGTACTACCGCCGGTGGCATGGACAACCGCGATGGCAAATGACCACCGCGGTGACGCGGTTGTCTCGGTGACCGTCACAGCCCTAATTGAAACATCTGTTTATATTTTCCAGAACAACTAACCACAGAGTTAAGGGATCAGAAAAATATCTATAAATATGTTTTGTATTTTAAATGAGGAAAATAAACATGCGTTATGGATGTGACCAAAAAAGTCAGCGAGTTTACAGTATAAAACATGCTTTGTAGAAATTCAGTAAATTAAACTGCACGACCCAAAAGAAATAATGCTAATCAAAAGGATAGGAGTTTGGCTCTCTACACTCTCAGAAATAAAGGTACGCGAGCTGTCACTGGGGTGGTACCTTTTCAAAAGGTACACATTTGTACTTAAAGGGTCCATTTTGGTACCTCAAAAGTATATATTAGTACCAATTTTTTTTAAGAGGAACACTTTTGTACTTTTTAGGTACTAGTATGTACCCTTGAGGTATTAATGTGGACCTTTTAGGTACAAATTTGTACCTTTTGAAAAGGTACCACCCCATTGACAGCTCGCGTACCTTTATTTCTGAGAGTGTAGAGAACAAACATGATTGATTTTATTTTATTTAAGATTTTTGCATTCATGAGGAAAAAGCTTGGTTATGGATGTGGCAGCTCTCCGTTATGGATGTGACAGATGTGAAATTGCCACTTGTGTGACTTTGGTAAATCAAATATAATAGTTTGAAAACATTGACAGAGACATTTCTGAGTATTTCTAAAGTACTGCAAAATACGTGCTTACACAAAAAACTTTTTTCATGGCAAGGTTGACATTTGCATGGAATTGAAATCAGAAATCTGACAGAAATCTTGCGAATTGCAGAGAAAATGTTAATATGAACTGGATGATCTTGATAACCAGCTTTTGGAAGAATTTGATAAGCATGGTCTGACTTTTTATTGCAAATGTTTGGATTGCGAATTCATGTTGGCACATACCAGCAGTTTGTGGCACTGTTAAGATCTCATGTGAAAAGATTACAAGGGTTTATTTCCCAGCAGCAGCCAAAAAAATTACAGAGATTTTGAAGATTAGTTAGCCAATTGTCATGATTTACAGAGGCTGTATTTGTGGTTATAATTTCTGCAGGTGGTGATTTCGTTCACAAGAGGCATGTAATTGTCTGTGTTTCTAGTCCTCCATGTTGTACACCTGCAATCAGGTCATTATGTGTTAGTGTTATTTGCAAGCCTTCGTAGAAAGACAGACCAGCATCTGCTCATGGAGGAGGGTGCAAGTCTGAATCTCACGCTGATCAAAGGTGTGAAAGCATCCACTCAGGTAGAAAACAGCCATTGCCATGCCAACGCCAGTGGGAGACCTGTCTTTGTATCACTCTTTTCCTCGTGTCTTCCTTTTCTGTGTCACTCATTCTGCTTGGTTGGTTTTGAGCTCTCCGTATCCTCTGCCTCATCTTTCACCTCTCAAAGCCTTTCAGACCCATTCAGGGATGAAGAACCGGGCCCTGAAAACCAGCTTGTGTATAGGTGTTCATAAATAATCACATACACATGTTTTCTTTGTGTTTGAGAGGCTGTTATAACTTTGTTTTCCTATTTATATCACTAGCATAGTCCATAATATGTTAAAAAATGATCTGTTAGCATTTCAGTTTATATCGTTCCTGCTTATTGACTGCTGTAAAGTGGTTTTGAAAAACTACCATTTTAGAATCCATTCAGCTGATCTCCAGGTCTGACGGGAGCACTTTTAGATTAGCTTAGCATAGATCATTAAATCGAATTAGACCATTAGCATCTCATTCCAGAAAATTATTGAAACACTTTGGTAATTTCTATTTAAAAGCGTGACTCTTCTGTAGTTACATTGTGTACTAAGACAGATGAAAATTAAAAGATGCTATTACTAGAATGATATGGCCAGGAACTATATACAGTGGTCCCTCGCTATGACGCGGTTCACCTTTCGCAGCCTTGCAGATTTGACATTCTTTTATTTTCTTTTTACAGCGCATTGTGTTCTGCGTCCTGATTGGCTGTAGACCAATATCAATCAATCTCCTCTGTGTCTCCTGTTGTGCTCCTACAGAATGTGTTCAGCTTGCCAAATTAACATAAATCATAAAAAGTTTCAACAAGGATGCAAAAAGGGTTACTGGGTAAGGGGTTACTAAGTAAAGGGTTAAAAGGGTAACTGTCCGCAACAAGACCATCGTAAAGGGGGTCGCACACCGGATACGACGTGCCACGCTGCGCCATGCATTTTTGAATTGTAAACATAGGTTTATATCAGGGAACGCACCGGCGTCTCAAGTCGGCAGCTGTCTGCGGTGCCCAGCTACGACTCAGGACACTGTTCATATTTCTGCCGTGCCACAGAGCAACATCTGAATAATTTCATGTTAAATAACATGCGAATATGCGCCTCCGGTGTGCATTACTTCCAACTGTCATGTGCGCGGCGCATCCGGTGTGTGACCCCCTTAAGGATGGAGACTGCCTTAGTTTTGTGGATCAGTGACTGCAGGAAAAAGAACATTACACTGGATGCCAAACTTATCCGCACAAAAGCTAAAAAGCTTTATGAACCTTTTGCTGACAGTGATGAATGTTTGCACCTGACAACAGGTTTTGATCTTTGGTTTCATTCTATAATACTGGACTTATTTTTCTACGAAAGTTTGAACTTTGAGACTGTTTAAACAAGAAGAAGTGTGAAAATGTTAATGCCTGTCTGAGAAAAGTGTAAAAAATGTGTAGTGAGGGGTTTTACAGCCTTAAAACATATATAAGGCTAAAATATATAATAATTGTAAAAAATAAAGCTGACTACTTCACGGATTTCGTCTATTGCGGGTTATTTTTAGAACATAACGAGGGACCACTGTACTCATTCTGACATAAAGGAACTTTGCTGCCGTACCATAGCTGCAGCAGGCACAAAACAATAAACAAACAAACAAAAAAAATCACCAAAGCCTTATCTTACAAAGATAAATCTTGTAGAAGGGGTAAAATAGGGGCCCTTTAATATAAATATCTTTACTGTCACTTTTTATCAGTTTCATACATCCTTGCAGAATAAAAGTATTAATATCTTTCAAATCAAAATCTTAATGACACATTTTGAAGTCGAAGGGCAAAACAATGTACTGTTTTAAACCACTAACAAATATAACTTCAAGGGCACCTATTTTACCCCTTTTACAAGATGTAAGTAAGACTTTGGTGTCTCCAGAATGTGTCTGTAAAGTTTTACCCATCAGATTATTTATTATACATTGCTGAAAATGCCCATTTTGGGCTTAGAGGAAAGTGTAGCTGTTTTTGTACCCTGTGCTTTTAAATGCAAATGAGCTGGTTCTCCCCGCCTACTGTTACCACATGCGAGTCTGCTTCTCCTACATTACTTCACATAAACTGCAGTCAGTGACAGAGACAGACACGGATTGAGCACAGATTCAGTTTATTAGTCAAAAATACCAAGTAAGTTTATTTGATGTATTTGTGGTGGAGTTTATTCAAGCCTTTCTGAAACAATGAGTCACACACAAATGCCATTACAAAGTTTGCAGTACACACACACAACCACACACAAACACATACGTTTATCTTTGCGTGTCTACTTGTGGTACATGTGACAGGATACAAATGAATATACTGTACACTGCTGTTTTTGTTATGCTACTGTAAAAAATAACCCAGATTTAACATCCACAAACCAGGAATCCTGTTGTACTGATACTATGCGGCTGTGGTGGTTACATAACAATTTTACTGTCTTTTTTATTACAAGCATGCACTGTTTTAAAAAACATTTTAAACTCATTCTTGAGGTGCAGCTGACAACAGATACAGAGACTTGGAACAAACATTTTAATCCCAGTTTATTTGCAAATCCTGTCCTGTCAACATGTTTATACGTGTTACTATAAGACATGTTAGTAAGCCTGTCAATTAATTTGGTGGGTGGGGAAAACTGCACTCCTACGTCACTTTGCGGTGGGCCTCAAAATCACTGGAATTTGGATCCTATTTTTAAAAAGAAACTTCTTGTGTTTATATCACTCCAATATGACAGTGGACACACTAATACCTACACACAGTTCTGTCCAAACAGCTTCCAAAAGTTGACTTTGCATCATAGGCGCCCTTTAAAGGACCATGAAACCCCCCTCTTTCAGTTCAAGTCAACCTCAGAATATTTTCAAAAAACATTACATGATGGGCGTGGAGCGCTGCGAGCAGAGGGAGAAGTGGGCGTGGCCGGCAGAGCAGGGGAAAAAGAGGGGGGCGAACAACTATCAGTTGGCTCACAAAATCAGACTAAATAAAATCAAACACAAAACGTGAGGAAACCTATGATTTTATAATTTACAAAGTTAAAATGCAAAGAAATAAACAGTAAGTAATTTCATGCCCTGCTACATATACAATAGGGTATTCGTAATTTCATAAAATATATACACATAACCACAATTTGTTATATCATTATAAAGATAATCATGTTTATATAAACACTATAAATCAGGAGGACTTCTCTCCTCCTGAATCCCCGAGTCTGAATGCAGACAATGTGGACAGCAGTGCAGCAGGTCTCTTTCCCTATCTATTCTAACCATTAGCCCTGCCGGTAATCTGGAGATTTTAAATATAGGCGAGCACAGCAGCATGGGTAGGCGATGTGTCTGAATGGTAACTAACTCAACTAATAAAAGACTACCATTCTCCAATTCTTGTACAGCTCTCCCAACAAAAATGCTTGCTACACACAAACAGCTTTGCTGTATCGGCCCTGACAGCATTGCGGGGAAAACCATGCAACAAACCCCGTGGATCAAAAACATACAAACACATACGACCCTTCATGAACAGCTAAATACTTTGTGCCGTGCACGGCCGCGGTCTCACAGCTTGGCAGGTCTGCCATCGGAAAGTACGTGCTGTCATGAATAATTAAGAAGCAGGCTCTTCTCATAGGATAAGAAAACTCAGTCTATGAATAATGAAACCGACGCGTCATTACTCCACTTCATCAGATGAGCGCTACGTCACCGATTTTGATCCTGCCCCAATAATGATTTTAAACCCGGAAGATGAAATTAGCTGACAGAAGCTCAAAATTATCCAGTTTTATCCACAATTAAAGCTAACAGGTGCTAACGTTGTCTTTGCAGATTTACAAATCTGTTAAAATCTCAAAAAAAAGTACTCAAGAGTTTCTTGAACCTTTAAAGAAAAATACATCCGTAACGCAATTTAATGTGTTTTTTTAAAGAATATTGTATGTATTTATATATATTTATGTGTGTAATGTATTTTTATATATAAAATTATTAAATAAACCTCATACATTTTTATAACTAAGAAAAGAAACTCACACTGACAGAAAGATTTTTTTTACTCTCATTTACATTTGCTATTTTTCCACAGAAAACTAAACAAATATGCATTACTGTGAATAAATCATGTATTGACAACTACCCGCATTTTTTTAGCATCCTTATTCTTACAATCCAGTCAACTGCCATGCAATTGTGAAAGTCTTTTATTTTGTTACTATCGAAGCAGAACCATTTCTAGAAAAGCCTGAATGCCTGAACCCACACATGTTCCTTACCAAAAAGTCAATCTTCTATTCATACTCCAGAAAGTTGTGTTCAAGATATCATCAGCCAGTTTGACGCAGTTAGTGGGTTTCTTGTGCCTCTGATTACCATATTATACAACACTTCCCGGATTTCTTTGTTCATTTAGACAGATCACTGAATGAGAAATTCATATTTAAATTAGGATTTTGTGTGTTCGGTGTGCAGATTTGCATATTTGCTTTTTAATGAACAAGCTGTTCACTATTAGGAGAAACTCCGCAATTCTGCTTACCTCTTCTCAGCCATTTGTGAATAAAATGTGAAGGACACTGGTGGCAAAAAGGCTGATTTCATACCTTAAATGAAGCACTTTGAGATGTGAAAATGAGAAAAGCATGTTGATTAATGATTGTGTAATATGCATAAATATTTTTTCACCCAAGTAAATTCCCGTTACCACTGGTATCAGAGTGATGAAACCTCAGAGGAAAAGATGGAAATACCCTTTCTTTATGATAATTTTTTCAAATATAATATAATATAATATTATATAATATAGGGTGGACATGGTGGCTAAGTGGTTAGCACTGTCACCTCACAGCAAGAAGGTTGCTGGTTCGAGTCCCGGCTGGGTCAGTTGGCATTTCTGTGTGGAGTTTGCATGTTCTCCCTGTGTTGGCGTGGGTTTCCTCTGGGTGCTCCGGAGGAAATATGAATATGAATGAATATTATATATTATCAATGAATATTATATTATATTATTCATTCATTCATTTTCTTCTCAGCTTAGTCCCTTTATTAATCTGGGGTCACCACAGCGGAATGAACTGCCAACTTATCCAGCATATGTTTTACACAGCGGATGCCCTTCCAGCTGCAACCCATCACTGGGAAACACCCATACACTCTCATTCACACTCATACACTACGGCCAATTTTAGTTTATTCAAATCACCTATAGCGCATGTCTTTGGACT
>CAIGQV010017835.1:4331347-4432694 GCA_903798115.1 Danio jaintianensis | reverse complement strand
TATATTATATTATATTATATTATATTATGCGACATGGTGGTTCAGTGGTTAGCACTGTCGCCTCACAGCAAGAAGGTCGCTGGTTCGAGTCCCGGCTGGGTCAGTTGGCATTTCTGTGTGGAGTTTGCATGTTCTCCCCGTGTTCGCGTGGGTTTCCTCCGGGTGCTCCGGTTTCCCCCACAAGTCCAAAGACATGCGGTATAGGTGAATTGGGTAAGCTAAAATTGTCCGTAGTGTATGTGTGTGAATGAGTGTGTATGAATGTTTCCCAGTGATGGGTTGCAGCTGGAAGGGCATCCGCTGCGTAAAACATATGCTGGATAAGTTGGCGGTTCATTCCGCTGTGGCGAGCCCAGATTAATAAAGGGACTAAGCCGAAAAGAAAATGAATGAATGAATAATATAATATAATATAATGTAATATAATACTGACTTTGAGGGCATGTACTTTCTTTTTTGTTTTGGCAAAAATCAACATACATTATTTGATTTATAATATGATGTTCAGTATTTTTTATTTTATGTATTTTTTTGATTGTGGGATGGTAATCCAGAAGGTTATTTGGTAACTGAGTGAAAGGAGGAATTTACCTTTAGACCAGAATTAATAATGGAGGTATTTTGCATCATTGATGACTCTGCAAAAACAAAATGGAGTGAGACTTAACTTGAACACATTTTGAAGACTAGAGGGAGAAAATGAGGACTGAGGAGCACATTTTTCTATATGTTTTTAAAACTCACATATTTCCTTAGACCGTAAATGTGCTGCAAAATGAGTACGCTGCAGCGCCGTCTGTGTGCTTTGTGTCTGTGATTGTACAAAAGCTGACAGTAACGAAAATGAATGTCACTCATAGCTGCTGGTTGCCAAGGAACGTGTATTGAGTGTAATTCAAACTGGCACCTCGTTGCAAGAAAAATAAACCAATAAATAACACATTAAAATTAGTTTTATTATTCTTTTACCCATCCTGCAGTGGCTAGACACATCTGTGCATTTACTTAATAATCACAATAAAACTTACTCATTTTCTCCACAGTAATATATTTTTAACAATAACTGAAGTTAAATTTCTTATAACTTACAAATTGAAGTTGAAACAAGGTTAACTTAAAGGTGCCAAATAGTGCATTGATTCAGTATATTAACTTATTATCTGATATTTACATATTAAGTACAGTATGTGGCTTAGGTAAGTTCAAAAAATGTCCAGAAATGGTTTTATATGGTCACATATGGTCATTTATAATCTCTCTCTCTCTCTCTCTCTCTCTCGCTTTCTAAATACAGAAGTGCAAAATAAGCTTTCCTCATTTGTCAACAAATATTTTAACAAATTGAGTAGATTCAACTCTTGGGTGAACGTAATCTCAACTGAATTGGTAGAGAGGTTTATTTTAGCTAGAAGGAGTGGACCTTTAAACCAACCACCTAACCTAACCACCAGTAACCTAGTTTGCTCCTGAGTTGTGTTGTGGATGAAATATAGGTTCAATTTAATTATACTTGACAAAAAGAACCCCACAGAGATGTATTTAGAGTTTTATTTTGAAGCTGCTTTAACATATTGCAGGATAAAAAGCAGGAATTAAAATCATTCATTAATTTTCCTTCGGCTTAGTCCCTGATTTATCAGGGGTCACCACAGCAAAATGAACCGCCAGCTACTCTGGCATATGTTTTATGCAGCGGATGCCCTTACACCCATTTTACACAATCTGTCATTCACACACACACCATCATATCACTATGGCCAATTTTAGTTAATCCAGTTTAAACTGGAAAAAAACGGAGCACCTTGAGGAAACCCACACGAACAGCCTGGACTCGAACTGACAAACTGTGAACACTTCATGGCCATGCATGGCTACTGGTTACCACATTTATGCTTAATACAAGCTAGATATACTTAAAGATAAGTAAAAATATATATATCATTGTTGTAATCTAACTAGGAAATTTTGTGTCCAATCAAACACAGTCTGGGGCGTGAATATTAATGATCCGTTGGGATCAGCAGAGTCTGTTTTTCACGGTGATTTTACATTCATAATATATACATGACATGAGGAAACAAGGGGGTTTGAGGCTCACTGAACTCTTATTTTTCAGTTATGCTTAGATATATCCAAATTTTTATTCTATGGCACCTTTAATTTAATGAGTTAATGTAACATAAATATCACTTATTGATCATATAATTCTTTTTTTTTACAATGAACAACTTGAAGAGAAATAGACTTATAGTTCTTAATATAAATATATTTATATTTCACTAAACAGTTAAGAAATCTTTATGGGATTGTAGTTTTTTCCCCACATTAAACCTGCCTTGTACCAGTCTTGTATCTTTTTTTTTAAACTTCAAATCAAAGCTTGTGATTTACCGCATACACCGTAAAAACTTTTTTTGAGAATTAAAGGATTGTTATTCGAAATTTGCCATTTCCATCACTTGTTTCTCATGTTATACATGGTGATGGAAACCCAGCTATAGATAATCAATTATAAATATGACAATACTAAGATTAAAAAACTTTAAAAAGCAGGAGAAAATAATTTGCCTCACTGCTGCTGAAGTAATTTTTAAGAATGTTTAAATGTGCACAATTAAATTAAAAATTTCAGTGCTTGAAATGTCAAAATCCCAAATACAGTTTTTAAATAACCAATTTGTCCTTGTCTTTAAATAATTCACATATGAAGCAATTTTGCCAGGTCAGACTCATCGTATTTTCCCTCAAAGCGCCTCCCTAACTGACTTTTTATCTAAATTGATCCCTTAAACATCTTCAAAGAACTTCTTGAGCATTTCATCAAAGCACGCAGGCTTTTCATAGGTCGACCTATTGCTATTTAATCACAGGGATCCTTCAAATGTCACTGTTAAAGGCAGAGGAGATTGCCTTGTGAGTTAGCAGAAATGAGGCAGCAGGCTTAAAAGAACCAACTGTAAGTCAAAATAAAGCCTTTGGACATTCGTAATACAGCACACGCCCTGGGTGGTTGGGCCTGCAGTTATATTTGGCAAATAAATTCAATTTGGGCCCAAACACACAAGAGCGATGCCACCTGCTTCCAATGATAGGAAAATAGATGAAGACTGTCAGTAGGATTTCATAAAGAGATATCAGCCTTTGAGAGGATTGTAATAATGCATCTGTATCTTTATGTGCGTGTGTGTGAGTGTGTGTAAATGAATATTCTTTTGATCTCTGTCCTGTGGTTTGTGTGCCAGTATATATTACAGGCCATATTTCCATTTCAAAACTGTGCATTGTTACCATGAAGAATTCGATCATGTACATCTGTGGAGCTGAGTGGTTTTTAAATGGATGCACGTCTGCATTTGTAATTTATTGATCCTGTTAATGGAACTGGGTCAAGATGACTGGCACATAGATGGTAATTGTTCTGAACGGAGGAAGGGAGGTGATGCTCTTTCAAAAAGTCCCTTCTGTCCTAATATTGATATGCTTTATTTTGTAAAGATAATGTATTAATGGCCAGCAGATAGATTTTACTTGGTTTATAGATGAAATGTGTCACTACTACATAAATGTAGAGCAGCTAAGGCCTAAAGTTGCTAAATGTTGCTAGATGATATGTGCCAATTAGCATAATTATTCCATCATCGCATCTTATTAGCCCTTTACATTTGTTTGCTTTTTCTACAAATGACCCTTTTTTAAATAAAAGTGAATATTTGAATATACTATTTAATATAATATATTCTAAACACAAATGATCCTTTTTTTAAATAAAAGTTGCATGCAGCAATAACGTAAAAGTTGTCAAATTTAGTGATGAAATCCCAAAACTGGTAACACAATGATCGTAAGTAGATCTACCATTGGTCAGCAAAAATAAATATGGTGCTTCATAAAATTTGCATACTATCTATCCATCCTAAATAGTGTTTGGCAATAGAATTCTTATGTCCCAAATCATAGTATTTTGAAATGAGTATTCCAAAGTTACCCGGAGGGTCTACTTTTTTTGGGGTAGAAATTTAAAGTGCAATTCTGAAACCTTTAACCTAAAAAGCACAACAGCTTACGCTAACGCTGCCTGGATGGTAGTACAAATGGAAGGAGACTAAAAGCTGCTATGTGATTGGCTAAGAAGTAATTCCAATGACCGAGCTAGCGTTACGGGTTTTCCAGTATTTCAGACTTTTTCATCTTCCCCATAGTAAAAAAAATTTGTTTTGCTGACTCAAATCTCAAATATTGCCCACGATACAATGGACTTTAAATGTGAATTTGATTAGAATTACAAATGTGGGTCAAAAGTGTTTAACGATGAACATTGGCATATACACAAGACTAATCGTTAAATGGAGATGCTTTGGTAAAGATGTTTTAATTTATATCTAACATTTTCCTTCGGCTTATTCCCTGTTTATCAGAGTTGCCACAGTGGAATGAACCATCATTTACTCTGGAATATGTTTTACACAGCACGGAGAATACAACCCTCGGTGCTGGGAAACACCCACACACACACTCTCCCATTGGCACACCATGGACAATTTAGTTTATCCAATTCACCTATACCGCATGTCTTTGGACTGTGGGGGAAACAGGAGCACCCAGAGGTTATTATTAAACCTGCAAGGACAATGTAAACTTTTCTAAAGTCGTGTTTGGTCATTAACTTCTGAATGCGTAATTATGCAAACACATGAGGAGGTTTCTCTGCATGAAAGACTCGCGAATGGCAGATTAACCTGCTGCTTCTTTTTTTCAATATGGTAGGAAAATAAATATGAAAGAAATTTAGATCATGTGTCGAGATGATTGACAGGGCACGTAACTACGTAGTATGTCCCAAATTTTGCATGTTGTTACCAAAGTCCCTTTAAGGCAAGTCATTTCACTCGGCGACCATATTTGAAATGCCTCTCGGGCAGTATGCTCAGGCATTCTGTCTGAATGGGGAAACATCAAATTTTCCAAAACTGTTTGCCTAGCTTACGATTACATTACATTTTTGGAATCACCAAGAAAATTAAACAACTGTCTCATAAGTTTCGTTTCTAAATGTTTAAATCAAACAAAATCTGCATTTTTTTTCAGGTTGTCCAAGCTAATGCACATATGTGCACTCGAAAAGAACGAGATCAACCTCATTTATGGCCGTGTTACACATTATAATCCTCTGAATAATATTTCGTCAGACCGTGCTGGTCTTCAGAAGTAATTCACAACTTGGTTTAATGGTCAGTCTCCTCCAGAAATGACAGCGACTATTTGTTTACAAGTTTTTGGGGCGTTTGAGTAGTTGCTGTCATGTGATGTGTGTTTGACAGGATGGACTGTACCTCATGTACGTTTCATACAGATTACAAAGCAAAAAAAACTTTTGTTTTCAAGTCTAGTTGGTTCATTTAATAGTACTGATTTCAAGCTTTATGTAGATATTTCTTATGTCTGTGAAGCAAGTATTTGCTGAGATTACAGTGTGTTGTTGACCACAGAAACTGTCGTAAAAGCACACGTCTGGTCTGAGCTTCTCCTCCGGAAAAATGTCAGTCTATAGCAATCGATGATTGGCTACTGTACTAGTAGGCAGGGCTTCATTTGCCATATTGACCATTACACTTTTCCCCATTCAAAACTATAGGAGTGACATGTCTTGTGTATTCTATAGTCTTTGTTGTTACACACTCAAAAGTAAGTACTTTTCTTCACACTAAAAGTACATACTTTTCGGACATAATATTAGTCAAATTGGAATGCAGCAATAGCCAAACAGACTTGCATCATTGGCTGTCAGTCCATGTAGTTTAGATCCTCACAGAAACTGATATGTGTACACACTTTGCATGTTTGGATGTATTCGGCAAGGCAAGTTTCTTCATATATAACACATTTCATACACAATGGTAATTAAACCACTCTTGTGTGATTGCTCTAATAATGCAATTAATCATAAACGCTGCATTTAAACCCTGGTGCACAACAAACAAACATACTTAGATCGCTGAAAAGATGAGTCTCCACACACTTTCAAATATGAATGCAGCATGTACCAAAGACATCTACATGAACCAGGACACAATGTCACAAGATGAGACCCTGAAAAGGTCAGAATGTTCAGACACGCTTGGTTTTTGTCATTGAAGTCACAGTGTTGCCCAGTACAGTTTCAGCATATCTTCCTTTGTGTGTGTGTGATAGAGGAATTC
The DNA here is from genome assembly GCA_903798115.1 of Danio jaintianensis. Classification (NCBI taxonomy): domain Eukaryota; kingdom Metazoa; phylum Chordata; class Actinopteri; order Cypriniformes; family Danionidae; genus Danio; species Danio jaintianensis. The sequence goes on along the minus strand of CAIGQV010017835.1, from coordinate 4,426,497 downwards.
CTGACGCTGTTTTGACTCTTTTGCACATTTTATAAGCCCTTTAGGAGTTTACATATACACACATGCGAAACAAGCATTTAGCCTTCTCATAGCATTGTTTTGCAGTTACGTCACATAAGCTGTTTTTTGGGCTTAGATGTAAGTTATTTCATCTAAATGCATTATTAAATTTTTTTGTCAATAGAGCTAATATACAAACTTGTACTGTCTTTGCATTTGTAATCTGTTAGTACTAACGCAGTTGCAGTTTAGTTCATTTAAAATACATTCACACTATAGTTTTATAAAATAAAGTATTTACATGTGTAGGTTTAGTATGTTATTCATTTATTCATTCATTCATTCATTTTCTTTTCGGCTTAGTCCCTTTATTAATCTGGGGTCGCCACAGCGGAATTAACCGCCAACTTATCCAGCATATGTTTTACACAGCGGATGCCCTTCCAGCTGCAACCCATCACTGGGAAACATCCATACACACTCATTCACACACATACACTACGGACAATTTAGCCTACCCAATTCACCTGTACCGCATGTCTTTGGACTTGTGGGGGAAACCGGACGCAACCCACGCAAACACGGGGAGAACATGCAAACTCCACACAGAAACGCCAACTGACCCAGCCGAGGCTTGAACCAGCGACCTTTTTGCTGTGAGGCGAACGTGCTACCCACTGCACCACTGTGCAGCCAGTATGTTATTCAACACGACAAAATTTGTGAACTTCTTTAGAATGACAAAAGATTAGTAAAACATTATTTAAGTGTATTTAAGTAAAAACCTAAAATTCTAAAACAAAAAAGTGTGATTGATAAATTTATTTTGTTAGACTTTTAAAATAATTTGGATCTTTTTCTAATTAAAGGGGCAAGTTTTGACTTAACTAATCTTCTAATCCAGAAAGTATGGTTTTACTGTACATTGAAACACTGTTTTGAGTGTGCAACCATTTATTTTGGCTGATTCTACAAACATTAGAAAGAAAACAAAATCTAATCAGCGGCTTTCGTTTGAAACAGTTTTTAGCTCAGTCTTATATGGAAAAACTATGGAGTGTATAGTGAACTCTCTTCAGAAATGTTTTGAACATATTACTTCAGGAGGATTTATAATCCAGTTTTAATTTTAGATCTTTAAATGTATCTCTTTTTATAGACTGCCTATTTCCCACTTATCTTTGATCATCTCTATTTATTGACCTTAATCTGCAATGCAGAAGTAAGCTTTGTTCTGCAATTGTTTTAGAACTTCTGATTCATTTGCCTATGGGGGAATGACTTGAAATAATAAACCGCAATAAAGGATCAAACCACATGCTCTACAATCAATTGTGTTTATGACAATACATAAAAATAGAAATAATATAAAAAATAGATATAATATAGTAAGAAAATACAAGCTTGCAACATCAACCAGCATAACGAGCCGTTTTTATGGCTAAATATCAATAGAAGTGAATGAGACCAAAAGTCTCGAGCCAGTAGGTTTCCAATTGCTGCACCCATTCATACATGAAGAATAAGGTCAATGTGTGCATGTATAAAACAGTTTCATTATAATCATCCATAAACAACACAATTCTTGATTTTTGGGGGAAGACAACTTAATTGTGTTATGTTCAATCCACTTAAATGTGTAAAAACAAATAAGTTGACTTAATTCCTTCATGTTTTCCCAACACAAATCACCCATTATATGGGTTGTCTTTATTTTAATTTATTTTCACTCCAATTACAAAAATAGTTTGCACTAATTTTTGCTATTTATGTCATTTGCAGGCAGGTTTTATCAGGTATAATCAGGCACAATGTTACAGAAATGACTGTACGACTTTGCCCTACCCGAAACCTCAAAGAAGAAATCTTTTTTTTAGAAAAAATCGATGACTGAAGTGTGCCAGATATTTACAACTTTGCCAAATAACCTCATATCAAAGAGCATGATGGTGCCTGATAAGACTTTTCATACTGTGGGCCTTGCCTTGCGCATAGATTAAACTCAGCAATTCCATCAAAGAATGACTCAGAAGAACAGATGGTTTGAACTGGCCACGTCAAAGACTATCATAACAGTTAATACATGCAAGAAAGCTCTCGAAGCTCTACAAAAGACAGTATTAGCAGCTGTTGAAGCCGGAGGATATGTGCACATAAATAAATATATGTGACTAATCCATAGAACAAAGATTTGCCAAGGGAAATTTTGAGTGGATAGATTTTTATCAGCATTGATACAATAAAGGTGAAATTTACTTATATAAATAGTAATGACGTGCTTCTCACAAGATGCTGTGTACTGAGTAATCAGTTTTGTTTTTTCTGTTTAATCTGATTTTCTTTTATAGCTTTTACCTTCCCAAAAGCTGCTTTCCAGACTACTAAATGGTGTACGATCATGTAAATATTCCAATTTCAGTTGGCACAGGACAAGTTTGAGAATACTCATCGTTTAACTTCAGCTCTGATAACAAGTCTGTTTGAGAGGTTTACTCAAAATCCAATACATTTTTATAATGGGAATAATTATTAGCAGTTTTGCATTTGTTTAGGCAGATCCAACAATGATATGGTGTTGACCAATCAGCATCCATCATATGCTCCATTAAGATCTCAAATACATACATAGACATGTACATACATCAGTGGTGTGCACAGAAATCCATATTGATGGCGCCAATTGAGGTGTATCCCCACTGAATCATGCAATGAATCATCAAAGCTTGCACATGATCGCGTTTGTATCAGATGGGCACCTCAAAGGACAATCAAGAGGACACTTTACCATTGTCAATCAAAGGGACGGGGGCTCAAGACCCCATTTCATGAATGCAAATCAGATTTGAACATTTTTAGGTCAAAACTGTAAGCACGCTATCTCTCTGACTCAAACACATTAGCCTTCTATCCCATGTCCTTGTCATTTAAAGTGTTGTAAACTCAAAGATAAAACAAAATCCGGCTCTGAGCCTGAAGAGAAGGATTTCAACACCAATTAAACTACCTCTGCATTGATAAAGGCTCAGCATTTGCTTCTTTGTTATAAACGATCAGATTTCGAGTCAAATTTACTCTTGTGTTCAGTGTTCTCATTTGGATTCCTTACATATAATATTTGTTTTTCCCCTTTTCAGTCTTAAAACAACACTCCAGAAGAAGCTCTGCAGTGACTCAGTGGACCTCTCTGGCATCCCTTTATCAACTCGCGACATACGGCATGTGGCGTATTACCTCCAGACCAGTGGGGGTGCTGTGATATCCGTGGATCTTAGTTTCACTGAGCTCCGGGACGAGGGCCTACGTCTACTTCTGCCCTTCCTGGGTGCATTGCCCAAACTCACAACACTGGCTCTCAATGGGAACCGTCTGACTCTTGGCATCCTTAAAGATCTGACTGAAGCCTTCAAAGAATCCAAGAGGTTCAGTTGTCTTGCTTGGATTGACCTGGGCAACAATGTGGACATATTTACCATGCCACAGGTGAAACAACAGAATCTTAAAATCAGTCACAGTCCCCCTTGATGCAACATTAGCACTGTGATAAACGTTTTATTTTATGCTTACATTATGATTGTACTCCAAAACCATATATGGGACAGTACATGAATTAGCCCACTGTTTCCCAACTCTGTTCCTGGAGGCACAGTAGCAGGTCACATTTTAGATGCCTCCCTTCTCTGACCCATATATTTCTGGTCTCTGAGTTTCAACAAATGAGCTAATGAGTTTAATCTGCTGTGTTTCATTAGGAAGAGTTTGAAAATGTCTGTTGGTATGCCTCCAGGAGTAGGGTTTGGAAACCCTGGCCAAGTTATTTATCCTTGATGCTCCCAGAGCAATATTCTTAAAAAAAAAAAAAAACAGTTATAGCCCTAACCTTAAGGTAAACCTTTCCCTACAAATAGAGGCAACAAAGTTGTCTAAATATTATACCTAACCCAAAACCCAAAATAATACAGGCTGACTGTAGTGTTGAACCAGAACCATCAAGGATGTTGATCCAGGAAATTGTTACTGATCTGTGAGCCATGATAAGCAAGATGAATATTTGTTTTAAACATTGTCTAAACACATTGTCATTCTACAACTGGCAGAGCAAAGCATTTAATTTTAGTCCTATTTGAATGCGACTTCCTTTAGGTATTCTAAACTAACAATAAACAGTAATTTACAGCCTCAGAAAAAAATGTTTCTAGTTTGGAAAGTGTCATACTTTCACATTTAGTTTCTGGGTAAAGTTACAAATATAACAAGGATGTACTCATCTAGAGAAATTTTTGCAAGCCCCACATCATCGAGACAATAGACACCTCAGCCTTAAACCATACTTAACATAACAGACATTATCCACGAGTAATCATAACTTAAACTTGTTTAACCCAAGTCAAACTGTTTCTACTCTGTTCTCAGCCTCTACTGGTGGCCCTGCGGCGACGCTGTAGCCTAAAGAGCAGTTTGCCCACCATCTATGAGTACACCGAAGGTCAGCCCTACTGCTACCGCATGGAGAGCTCCATTGAAGAACCCAGCCACTATGAAGAAGAAGAGGACGAAGATGATGATGAGGACCTGGAGCCGTGGAGCATTGGGGAACAAAAGAGCTCAGGTAGTTTTACCCTGCACCATTGTGAAAGGTGAACCACAATGTCACCTGACGATGGCATAAAAAAAGAATGGGAGAGTGCAAACCAAGACCTCTCTTTCTCCCAATCCACACCTTTTACCATCTCCTTCCTCCACTACAGCTCCATGACCTTATGTGTGAACCAACAGCATCACATTTAAACACAGCAAACGGTGGAACGGATTGGTTTGAAAGGCTGTAGAAGCTTCACCATTGACTTACTGTGTTGGCAGACGATGCTCCTTGACTCAAGGTGGGGGTTCATTGGAGGGAGCCGCTGAGCGATGCGTGAAAGATGCTTTCTTACGCCCCTCTTCAGTCACGAGGAACCAGTGACGGACAGAAACAACAATGTGAATAAGATATCCCAGAGTCAGTGGACTGGCTGATGCATACCAACGGTGGATCTGAAGCTTTACTGACCCCGCTTTTGACTAAGGTATGGTTAGGGATTTGGTGGGGTCGGGTCAGGTTTGGTCGTATTTGTCAGTTTTGCATTGCCGAGGCCGTCTCTGCTACAGCAGACTGGACCTATCGCCACTCTGTGTGTGTGCTCTACTAATCTCCCAACAAAAGCCATGAAACCAGCTCAACAGACTATACAGCCAACCCACGTCACGTGACGCAAGCAAAACTGCTATGTCAAGACTTTTACATTTTCCCCCCCCTTTCCAAAACGTTCACTTGTGAATACCCACGCACCACTTGTCATGTAGTTGTGAATGATGATACAAAAAGGTAACACTGTTGAATTGCCTTTTTGTTGTCTGCTAATGATGAACAAAGCTATCTTAGAAGACAACAGGTACATTTCAACAATAATATGTTTTTTTTGGTTGTACACAATTGATATCAGAAAGTTTTCTCACCTTTTTTCTGTTTTGGGTATAGTCTATACATTTAATATACCTCTATATATGTGTCAGTGTATTGCTTTTCCCTTTGGAATAGTCCGAGGAAATATGGCGGCTACATTTCTGTGTGGTGTATTTTAATATCTCGAGCACATTCTAGTGTTAATTATTCACGTCTGGTCTGCTTTAACTAAAACGCCACATTCAAAGTAACCTGTCCTGTAACTCAAGGTTTCAGTAGATCACGTCCATTTTCAAAATGAACAAATAAATGGACCAAGAGATAAAGAGCTAATGATTATTCCATGGCCTTCGATTTTACCTGAGCACTTTAGTCCACGTTTTCATCAGATTTGTGTCTGAAAAGCTTGTTGTAGCATTGGCGTCTTTTACCACGAAACATCATTCTGAAACAAAAACGAGCCAAACAAATAGTTACTGTACTAACCAGCACCTGTTTGGGGGAAAAGTTCAGATGATCAAATAGCTATATGTCAGTGTTATTAATGGTATATGTATTCTTTTAAACGTGTCAACTGTGTGTGTATTTGTTTAATGTTATCTTAATGTTTTCTCAGTGTTGTGGTTGACTTCAGACTACTATATTGTATGTAATATGCCACCACAGTTTTCCATCTTCAACAAAATTTAAACAATGTACAAAATATCTTATCTTTTAACCTTCCGAAACTGAATATGACATTCATTTGGGTTATTTGGTAGCTTTTAAGTCCTGTCTTTAAGTCTAAATCATAACAGTTGCCAGACTTGTGATGTTTAACCTGCGTAATGCTGTGTATTTGTTACTCATAAACAGCATAATGGTGTCAGTACCTACAACGCTAAGCAAACTAATACGCTGGTTATTAATAGAGGGCAGCTTATTTGTCATGTTGTTTATGTGTTAGTTTAAATGAGCTCTTGTCTGTGTCATATAATGTGTCCTCTTAATCTGTGCTTCAAACCGTTTATAAGACTGTTCAATGCTTATGTAATAAACTGATATTGATTAAACGATGGGTGTGGAAAATAATACTTGCTTAATTTTTTTTAAGCATTAGACGGTTGAAAGTGCCTGGGAGGTTGGTGAGGTACCCATCTGTGGATTAATGTACTGAAGTGTTTTGTTGTATGATGGGGTCGTGCTATGACAGCCTGAGGAAAAATTACACACACACAGACACACTTTTGAAATGTCATTTACGCATCCTCTTGTGGTTTCAATGCTATTTACTGTTATTTGTTCTAGAGAAAAGTGAGAATTTTGAGAGAATTTTCATGCAGCTTTTTTGGTAGGCCTTTAAATCCCATTAACCTAACTTCAAAAAAGCATTCAAACAGATTGCCTTAAAATTAAGTTAAAATTAAATAATTATATTTTCAATAAATAATTAGTTATAAGTTAAATATACCAGGTACATTCCAAATAATCTAATATTTAAAGGGTTAGTTCACCCAAAAATGAAAATTCTGTTATTAATTACTCACCTTCAAGTTGACCTTCGTTCATCAGAAAAGCAGGTTCCACGCTTGAAATATTGGTGTAAAGTTGGCACTAAAAATGTGCTGGTCTAAAACAGAGCGGGTAGCGGAGCAGGGGTCAGTAAAATGTTGAAGTCTATGGCAGTACCATAAGGCAATGTACTGCATTATAAATTTTTAATGTCTAGTTACTTTTCATTCACCTTGTAAATAACATATGCTTATAAGGCCCCAGATGTACATGATCCTTGCATACATGTGGTTTAAGATGTTCTTGAATTTTCTGTACATTTAGAATAAATTCTAGCACACAAGTTTTTGATGAATCATGATTTATTCGTGAAAACATCCGTGCGCACATTTCACCCAAAAATGTGTGAGCGCACATATTTAGTGAATGAGACCCACTCTTTCTGAATGTTCTCTGAACATTCAAAGCATGTTTTTTATTTTATTTAAAAAATGCTGATAAATGGGAATATTTGTGATAAACATCCAAATAAAATGTTTTAAAAGAAATGATGAACACAAATATATACAGTATGTAAAGGATTCATGTCCTACCTTCTTAGAGGTCAATATAAAAGGTAATCAAGATTTTTTTTTTTCATAGAAAAGACAATTTAGAAGTAATTTACTTTTTCTGTCATATTTTTGATCCCTTATCAGAACGCTCTGTTTGAATTGCCAGGGTGATTGTAGAGTCAGAAGTAAATGCTTACTGCTGGGATTGGCTAACACACCATTTTGCATTTTAACAGGTCTAAACAGACAGTAGAACCAGGTGTCTATCTTATGTGGAGGTGGGGCTTATCTAACCTATTACATCATAAAGTAGAACATTTCAAAACCTGTTGTTTTTGCAGGCTGCCTTCAATTTCAGCTGTTTTTAAAGCAACAACTAAATTAGAATTTTTGAAACTTACAGGGGGGGTTTTATAGTACTAAGACCTCTTAAATGTTATAGAGATCAACAGAATTCTGGTTTCTCATTTCATGGCCCCTTTAAATCTTATAAATCACATTGACTGGATTGTAATGTCTTCTAACACTAGATGACTATTCTATTACTGTCACTGGAAGATTAGAAATTTATTTAGTGAAAATCTCATTCAGCAAATATTTCGTATTAAATACAGTTTTGACATTTGATCACACAACCTAACACAAAATGTCAAATGCCAAATTGGCTTAATTTATTTGATTACATTTTAATTACAATTTTTAATCCAGTGCTTAGGACTCAACTTTGGGTCACAAAAACCCAGCATTTTGTCCATTTAAAGAATCTTATTTTTTATGCAAGTAGTTATAATAACTCCTAATGAATAAATGTCAGAAAATGTCAATTTTCTCCAATTCCCACCAAAAGCAATGGACAAAGTCAAATATATCTTTATACGACTTTACAAAAGACATAAAATACATGGATTCATTACAGTCGGTAGTGTATAATTTAAACTTCACCATTGCTACATAAACTGTATTACATTTTTTAAAAGAAAATTTTAAAAGAAAAAAAACATTTGTATTGTTGTAATGTTCCATTACACTCGGTAGAAAATCTATTTCATTTTGCATTCAATTTAAAAATACAACAGCAATAGTTACGAGAGGGCAAACATAACAATTTTCATTTTTGGAGGGGTTTACTATCCTTTAAACATCAATATTATCTTTCTAGAAACATGAAACAGGACTCTGAAGCCCACTTACACTCAAATATGGAGTTGAGCTCATATGGTTCTTGTCAGTGTGTGTATATAATTGTGGTTATAAAGAGTGTGTGTTGATCATCTGTAAACAGATCTTCAGCCGTGTGTACACCTGTTTTTGTCACTGTGATCTCAAACAAGAAGTGCAGACTGTTCTGCTCCTACATTCAGTTGTATAAACAGTGATGTTGTAAGAGTTTTCGAGACGGTCCCGCTGAGGTCTTGGGAATTATGCATGTCGTGCTCTGTGTTGATGTGACGAGCATACAGAGCCACGGTACTGCAGGAGAAATAATGCCAGAGTGCTCGACTTGACTGCCACCTCATGGCTAAATGAAACGTATGCCAAAATAATCTGCCAACGGGGTAAACAGAATACTCTTATTTCAGAGCGAAAACGATATTATTTTGCTTACCCCTTTGGCAGGTTATTTAGCTTGTGTTTTAAAGAAAAACCCAAGACTGTTATAAAAGGTAAAAAATAATCCAGTCCACAATTACTTTTTATATTAATAATACGTCATTTTGTGTGTTGTTGTTTTTTTCACCAATCAGTGACATCATTTGTGAACTTGGCAATTAAAGTGGTAAAATCCTGTAATTTCTAAACAATTTAGTGGTTTTGATCAGGACAGAGGTTGATTAACAGATTTATACAAAAAATGTGAAAAAAAAATTATCTGATGCATTTTTACAGCAGTTTAATTCAGTGGATGTTTTCATCCCTAACATAACAAAAGGGTAGTAAATTTGAACAGTGCACAAGGGTTAATAAAATAATTTTTATTTCTGGGTGAACTAACCTTTAATTACAATGGTTTTTTGGGGGTTTTGTTTGTAATAAAACCATGGTTAATTATTGTAAGGGTAACTCTCAATATGTTGAACTTGGCACGGATGAATCATTCAAACCATTCAGGTTTTGTAAAAATCACCAGGGTTCCTTGATTAATAAAAAAAAAAAAAGACCAGCAAGAAAACATTTTGCATGCAATTTTCGATCATTATCCTCAATCCTGAAGATTCCTGTTGAGTTTTTTTGCCTAGCAGTGCACCTTATGGGGTCTTCTGTGCTGTCAAAGTCAGCGGAGCCCTTTTGATCAGGGCTCACAAAATGTCAGCGCACAGTAAGGCAGCAGTAACCCTACCAGGATGAACTTTGAAGCACAAGAATGTACGCCTTCACTTGTCTGGACACTTGGCACATTTAGTTCTGAGGATGTTTTTCTCCTCTAAGAACATTCAGCTCACATAACAAACAAAGTGTGATGGATTGATTGGGCCAGGCTGAATCTGTTAAACACGAGGGCGAGGAAGGTGATTGCTGCAGGGTTGGTAGATGGGCATCAAACTCATTACTCTGTTCTTTGTTAAGTCTGTTTGCCAGTTCTGCCTCAAATTTGTCAAGAGGGATGAATAATGAGCTAACAAAGCTGGTGTTTTCGAAGAAATCTGCTTACATCCTAAGTACAGCTTACATCCTATAATAATTATTATTCCTTAAATATATATATAGTGCTTTTCTGAGTACTCAAAATGCTTTACTAATGTTGGGAGAATCACCTCATCCACCACCAGTGTGCAGCATCCACCTAAATGACGTCATGGCAGACATTTTGCACCAGACTGCACACCTTATTGGTGGAGAGTAGCTAATTATGATATTGGGGTTGGTTATGAGGCTATGATGGACAGAGGCCAGTTGGCAAATTTGGCCAGGATACCAGGGCCCTACTCTTTTCGAAGGAAAACCAGGGATTTTTAACACAGAGTCAGGACCTCGGTTTAAGGTCTCATCTGAAAGATGGTGCTCAATGACAGTATAGATCCCCATCACTATACTGAGGCGTTAGGACCCTCACAGACCACAGGTTGAGCAACCCCTGCCCTCACTAACACCTCTTCCTAAAACATCCTAAGTACAACTAGAGTCGACCAAATCTAATTATTAATCTTTTAAAAATATTTACTCTTGATTTTGGACAAGTAACAGCTAAACCAATGAAATTGGAATAGATGGTGGAATACCTGATATTTCTGACACTACAGACTAAATCATGATTTATTTTTGAAAATTCTTATAATTTACCTTTTCAAAAAACCTACTAAATAGTGCTCACTGATGTATATGCAGTGCACTAGTAAATACTATGTTATGCAATGTACAAACTAGTTTTATACAATTATACAAATAACTTTCACATTTACAGTCTTGGAAATAAAGTAACAAAATCTGTCACAGGGGTGGTACCTTTTTAAAAGGTACAATTTTGTAACAGGCCACATTGATACTGAAAGGCACAGTTTTGTATTTTTACGTGTTTGTACTTTTGTAGGCATTCGTTTGTGCTTTTAAGGTATGGGAACCTGATAGGTACAAAAATTTACCTTTTGAAAAAGTGACAGGTTGACAGTGACAGGTTTTGGTGCCTTTATTGCTGAGAGTGTACAACCAGTAATTTGAAGTAAACTCAAAAACGTCAGATTTACAATAAAACCTGAAAATGAGAGTTTACGTATGTGAGATTGAGGGGGGGATCATTAAGTTACACAATGTCGCCATCTAGTGGACAGTGATAAAAATTATTATTCGAAAATCATGTAGTTTATTCAAATTAGCAGGGGTTGTAAAGTGTTTCAAATCTAAACTGGGCTAATATCTGGTGGCTGTTAAGGACATTTGAGTATAGAGCTTTCATTGACATGTTCAAGACAAGAGATTATTTGAGCATTGTGTTAATGTACATTATACTGCTGGAGGTAGTCTTCACAAGATTGGTCCACTGTGGTCATTCATAAAGGAATGAATGCATAGTCAGAAACAATACTAAGGTTTGTGAGACTTAAATGATGCTACAATTATCTAAGTTGGGAGACTTAAATGGATGCAACAAGCACTTGCAAATCATCAACGAGTTGCAGTGTGTAAATGCTATGACAAGTCTATGTTTTTTTGTTTTTTTACAAGCATACCAAGAGGAGAGATTGTGTCCTACAGGTGGTTTGTCAATCCCACTCACCTTTGTAGAGCACACTCGAAATTGCACAATGTTTTCCAAGAAGTATGAAGTGCTTACAAGGTGTCAGGTGCACATGAAGAGGAAATTTGTCAAGAGTTTGTCAAGCCCAGTCACCTGGCTGCGTGAAGCACACAAAAAATTGCAAGCTGTTTTTCCAGATACATGGAGTGTTAATGAGAAAGTGTCTGGTGCATACGGAGAAGAGAAAGTGTGCCCAACAGTCAGTTTGACAAGCACTCACTTGAGTTCTTGACGTTGATTCACCAACAGATTTTATAATCAGAAACAATAACATAAAAAGGAAATGTCAAAAGGAAAAACAAGATTATTTTGCTTATCCCATTGGCAGATTATTTAGCTTGTTTTAAGGAAAAACTCACTTAATATTGGCATATTATTGCTTAAAACAAGACATTATGTTTTACTTACCTAGAAAAAGCTTCTTGATTTAAGAATTTTTTGATATTTGGACTAGAAACAAGACAAAAAATCTAAGTAAGAAAAGCATTTTTTGCAGTGTGAAATTATGATGATGATGATGATGATGATTGTTTTGCTTTTGTAATAACGGTGCCAATCACTTAATATCAGTTTGTTGGTTATTGATTCATATTCTAAAGTTATGAAAAAGGAAGCTCTTTACAATATTTCTGTCAAAGTACAATGCTACTGCTATTTCAAATCTTTTTTTTTTTGCTTTGTTTTAACAGAACATGGTGTGAAAGACCACAGAGTTGACCGTGCAGTTGCAGTGTGCAAGAAGGTTGTAAGTGTGTTTTCCTTCAGCTGGAAAAAAAGAGCTCGGCCTACCTTCTCATCAACTCATTACGGAGACCCTCACCAGGTGGGGTTCAAGACAAAAGATGATCGAGAGGGTTTTAGAACAGGAGAAAGCCATAGCTCGGGTTCTTGGCTCTGATAAAAAAAAAACTCGGCAGCTTGTTCCAACGTGGCAAGACATCGATGTCATGGAATCCATAAATAAAGCTCACTGCTGATGCATTGTCAGGTGAAGCATATGTGAGTGTCTCGTACCTCAAACCAGTGCTCCATCTCTTTAACAGTAGCATTCTACGAGCACAAGACGATGACACAGATTTAACACAACGCATCAAAAGCACAATACTGCAGTACCTCAACTGCAAATACAGCGACCCTGTCACAGATGAACTCCTCAACATAGCTTCTCTGATGGATCCCAGGCTCCGTACAACTTACATCGAACATGAAAAGTTGGAGGGAATCAAGCAAAAAGTTGTTAAAGAGCTGACATCTTTGTTGCCAGACAAAAATCTTGAGACAACAGTTCAGATGACTCAGGACGTGGAGCAGGAAGAACAGAGAACAGAAGCTGGGGCTAAGAGGTAGAAAACCTTGGCAAGTTTTTTTAAGAAAACGGCACTAGCATCACAACCTGTCATTCAATCAGAAGACAAAGTCAAAGCCGAGCTGACAGCCTATTTGATGTCTCCTGATGTAGATTCAGACACAGACCCACTTCACTGGTGGACGGCTAATGAGACAATCTTTCCCAAGCTCAGCAAACTTGCAAAAAAATACCTCTGTATTCCTGCAACCAGTGCCCCTTCTGAGAGGGTGTTCAGTGCAGGTGGGAATATTATAACCTGTCACAGAGCATCTCTGAAGCCTGAAACCGTAGACAGACTGGTCTTCCTCTCAAGAAACCTGTAAAGAACAGCTACATGTGACTTATCAACAACATGCTTTAAGTTTGCACGATGGTCTACAAAGTGTTGTTTTTTGTTTATTTTACTGTTGTAAATTTGCTTAACTTTTTGAGTTGACTGATGTAATGTTTACATTGGTTAAAATGGTTATTTTCTTACTATATATTCAGCAGTATTTAATGTTTAATTCAAATTGCACAATATTTACTTTGATATTTCATTCAAATCTTCTGCAACGATATTCAACTCGTGAATTTGTTTTACATTTATTTACACCTTGTTGACCAATTTATGTATGGCATGGCAATTAAAAATACAATGTTCCTTAACCAGATGGTTTTTCAAGTTACTTATAAAGAGAATGTTACTTCAGTCATGTTGTTGTAATGTTTTAAGTTGACTAGTTACACAATAAAAATAAATAAATAAATAATCGAAATCATGAATCGGTCAAACTTTATGAAAAAAAACTAGATTTTGTTTTTTTGCCATATCACCGAGCCCCAAGACAAAGTATTTAATTTCATGAACTAGCAATACCTCTCATCCCACAATAGTCAGAATTCTACACATGCTAGTGTAACTCAATCCAGATTAATCTGCAGTAGTTTCCATTTCTTCCAAATGAGTGACACATACAGTCCAATTACAAAATTGCTGATTTTATTCAGAGGTTTTCATGTCAGATGAAAAAAGTGGTTTGAAATATGTTCGTATATTAAATATTCCATCTTGATCACATTCAGGTTTGTAAAAAGACTTGTGTGATTTTGAGAAACAAAACATCTCTTAAGTTTTCACCTAAAGCCCGGCTCACACTGTGAGTCTAATCCCAATCATAAACTATTGTAGCATGTCAGACTGAACGAACATGACTCTATTGTCACGCTGTAAGATATCAGCTGTCACAATGCCAGACTGAATGACAATCAAGAAACGCTAAACACAGACAGGCAAGAAAACTCACCAGGAGTTTGACGCCATGACACATTCACTATCCTGTGTTCTGAAATAATACCATACGGCAAACAAACAAACTGTAGAGGTAATTTTGCTAACAGCATGCCTCAATAATAAAAGAACCAACAGAGTAAAAGAAAAAAAGCTGTTTTGACATTTCCTGGTGCTGGTTTGTAGTTTTCATGCTGATTGTGTCATCAGATTCGGCGCTCCTATTGGTTCTTGGTTTGATGCAAGTCGTCAAGTGTCTGAAATCTTCTGACACTGCCAGAACTTCCTCGGAGAGAAAATTTGATCGTAACAGGTTGTTGGCGAACATGTCAAACCAACAATCAAAGACCACAGATTTTAGCCTAGGATTACAGAAATCTTTTAGGATTTCCCATATGTGTCTCAGACAACCAAATCATCGCTGAAATCACACAGTGTGAGCCGGGCTTATAACACACAAGCATACAAAGTCAGGTCTTAACTGACACACCTTCTGCCATATAGCAAATATCACAGAGGACCTTTACGCACTTAAACGTGCACAATGAATCATTCTTGAGTTTCTCAGGGGTTTTGTTCACATCATAGTTCCTGTCTCTTCTTCAATATGATATTCCTCACAAGCGTTGTGGCTTCTTTTCGGATGTCATCTACGGGCTCCTCGGGCTTCCAGAAATGCACCACTTGGCCCTCAGGACTCACAAGAAACTTCCAGAAGTTCCATTTCGGGATCTTCTGTACAGAATCTAGAAATGTTCACAAACAAATAAAAAAATTCATTCATTCATTTTCTTTTCGGCTTAGTCCCTTTATTAATCTGGGGTCGCCACAGCGGAATGAACCGCCAACTTATCCAGCATATGTTTTACGCAGCGGATGCTCTTCCAGCTGCAACCCATCACTGGGAAACATCCATACACTCTCATTCACACACATACATACACTACGGACAATTTAGCTTACCCAATTTACCTATAGCGCATGTCTTTGGACTTGTGGGGGAAACCGGAGCACCCGGAGGAAACCCACGCGAACATGGGGAGAACATGCAAACTCCACACAGAAATGCCAACTGACCCAGCCAAGGCTTGAACCAGCAATCTTCTTGCTGTGAGGCGACAGCGCCTCTGCGCCGCCCAAACAAATAAAAAATGTCAAATTAAATTAAACAAATCAAATGTAAATATATTACACATATAAATAAAATTAAAATACATATAAATTATTTTTGTATTTTTTTGACACCACCGTATACTAAATTTAAATTATTATTCTCATTTAGTTATTGACTTTATTCCGCAATGCAGAAATAATCTCTTTTCTGCGATTGTTTTAGGATTCATTTGCCTATGGGGGAAATGATTAGGAACAATAAACAGCAGTGAATAGTCAAACTACTCTCGAAACAAGTGTGTTTATGACTATACATAAATAATCAATTTTTTTTATGTTTGCAATGTAAAGCAGCATAACAAGCTGTTTTTATGGCAAAAAATAAAAAATAAAAAAATTAATTCAATGGAATTGAAGACCCGAAATCTTGAGCAAATAAGGTTTCAATGGCGGCACCCACACTTATGTGAAAGAATAAGGTTATAAGCAACAGGCATTTTTACACCCTTTATACTAAATTTGATTGAAAAATCCTTTTGTGTCAATAGGGCTGACTTATATGGATGTGAATTTTATTTTATTTTGTCCTCAGTTTGGATTAAGAGCTAGTCTGTGAATTTATCACTTGTTTTATTTATTCATTCATTCATTCATTTTCTTTTCAGCTTAGTCCCTTTATTAATCTGGGGTCGCCAAAGCGGAATGAACCGCCAACTTATCCAGCATATGTTTTACACAGCGGAGGCGACAGCGCTACCCACTGCGCCACCCATTTGTTTTATTTATTATTGGTTAAATGATTTTGGACAACAGTCAGAAATTGTTCACTTGGTTTGTTTCATTATGACAGTGATAATGATCACATTGGATAATTTCAGATCTCACACTGAAACTGAAAATTTTATAAGACAAAAACCCATGAAAGAAGACATATAAATTCAAAGAAACAAGATATACAACTTAAATGAAAAGCATCTATTTATTAAAAACTAATAATGAAGTCTATATGGACCAGAAGTTACTATAGACTTTACTTCAGCATTGTGATACATTTACAACTGAATATTGAATAGGCAAGGTTTTATTTATTTATTATACTTTTCCTTGCCTTCTCTTGCTTGTCACCAGACTTCTGAGATGGAAAACAGCAACATTTTCTTGTTAAAATGGCCAAATATTTATTAAAACCTATTTTTATATATAATCTGTGAATTGATATAAAATGACGACAATTAATTTTTGCATGTTCATTTTCAATTGTTTTATTTTGATGATGTTTGGATGTGAATATAAATAAATAAACAAATGTTGGATCAATTATCTGAAATTGAGATTTATTAATCTTCTAAAAGCTGAATAAGGGCGTCATGGTGGCGCAGTGGGTAGCACGATCGCATCACAGCAAGAAGGTCGCTGGTTTGAGCCTCGGCTAGGTCAGTTGGCATTTCTGTGTGGAGTTCGCATGTTCTCCCCGTGTTCGCGTGGGCTTCCTCAGGGTGCTCCGGTTTCCCCCACAGTCCAAAGACATGCGGTACAGGTGAATTGGGTAAGCTAAATTGTCCGTAGTGTATGTGTGTGAATGAGTGTGTGTGGATGTTTCCCAGTTATGGGTCGCAGCTGGAAGGGCATCCGCTGCGTAAAACATATGCTGGATAAATTGGCGGTTCATTCTGCTGTGGCGACCCAGATTAATAAAGGGACTAAGCCGAAAAGAAAATTAATGAATGAATGAATAAAATCTGAATAAATAATCTTTCATTTGATATATGGTTTGTTCGGATAGGCCAATAAATGGCAGAGATAAAAGTATTTTGACAAAATGGCTTAAAAATAAAAAAAATATTGAGACAATCACCTATAAAGTTGTCCAGATTAAGTTCTTAATGTATATAAGAATCAAAATGTTATATTTTATCAGTGGAATATTTACAAAATGTCTTTACAAGATGACCTTTACTTAATACTCTAAAGATTTTTTCCATAAAAGAAAAATCTGTAATTTTGACACATGCAGTTTATTTTTGCCTTTATTAAATACTTAGCAATTAAGCAATTTGACTAAATTGTAGAAAATATTTTGGTGCATCAAAAAAGTATGCACAATATGACCCCAGAAAAAAAAGTGCTTAAAATGTCACATTTAAATCTTACAATTAAACTAAATAAAAAATAACAGTAAAATGGTCCACTTTTTGAGGCTACAGGCCTGCCTTACGGTTTTTGTAGTGTCAGAATGGTGGCACACTCGAGGGGGCGCTATTAACAGCTACGAAAAACTTAAAGAAAAAAAATATATATATGAATTGTTAAGTTCTTGTCTGTACATAGTTTGTGGCATATTTTGCTTTTAATTGTATCCGCAAAAACGTTACTAAGTTCATATTTTCTTTCCAAAAGACCTACCTGTGAGGAATCTGAATGCGGGCTCCGCCTCAGACCCCATTATTCTGATCTTGTTGAAGATGGGGAACGTCACGCCGTAGTTGGATTTGGCAAACGCCTCGATCTCTCGGCTGGTACCTGATTCGGTGTCCCCGTACTGCGAGCAGGGAAACGCGAGTACGTTAAAATGCGACGTGCCGAGCTCTCGGTGCAGCTCCTGCAGAACCCGGTAATTCTGCTCCGTTAACTCGCTTCCACTCGCCACGTTTAATACCAGAGAGACCTATAATCACAGACAGAGCCCTCGAGTCAAAATACCGCTGTTTTAGACATATTTTACGACACAATATGTTAAGACAACCATGAGTCTATCGAAAGGTTAATGAATCAAGCAAACCGTTCAAAAACAAAACTTATTTTGTTCTTGCATAACTCACTTTCCCTCGGTATTTCTCCAGGGAGACGGTCCTGCCTCTCGCGTCCTTCACCTCATACGAGTAGAAATCTTTGGCTTTTCGCGACTTTGACAGCTTATTCTGCAGAAGATACAGTGAGCCCATGCACACAGCCACACTCAGCAAGACTTTGAACAGTCCTGCTCGTGAAGCAGAAGATTTGGTGGGGTATCCCCCGAGCGCCTCCATGATGGAGGATCAATAAATGGGAGAAGAATCTGGCAGAGGAGGTAGTGGGCGTGTCCAGGAGCAGAGGGCGTGTCTGACGGTCAGAACCATTGGGAGAGAACGCTGTCAGTCAAATTTACATTCATCTCTTATTTCGGTTATTAATATAATTTCTAGTTTGAGGTGTATGAGACACGAGATTGTCAATTACAACGTTAATTCACGTTTACATTTAAAACAAATATTAAATAAAAAATAAAGATCACACTTTATTTTTCTTTTAAGGTGCAAATAAAAACCTACTTACTGCTTACTCGCCCTCAAGTGGTTCCAAATCTTAATAAGATTGTTTTCATGAAACCTGACATCCTGTATCCATTTACTTCCATAGTAGGAAAAATAAATACTAAATATAACAATGATGACAGGTTTCAAGCTTTCTTCAAAATATAATTTGTGTTCAACAGAAGAAAGTCAAACAGGTTTGGAACAAGTCGAAGGTGAGAGAGTAAATGCACCTTTACACACTTAAATGCAGCAAATGGTTTTTGAGAGTGCCAGTGACTTTTTTGTAGCTGAATGAAAAAAAACATACAACCTAATAAACATGGTTGGGTTGTCACCTTGTTAGTGTTTGTATTAATCATTATTGGTGATCTTTATACTTATTTTTTATCTAGAAACTGTTCCTTTGGGGTGACATTGAATGCCCGTTTTACACAAACTCATGTGATTTTTCAGGGTCTTAATGAAAGTTATTTTGGTTTTTACTATTTACCATTATTACCCTGTCAAAAATACCTCTGTGCAGTGAACTGTTTCGCTTCATGTCTTTTTAAATGCTAATGAGCTGCTGCTACCCCACCCCTCTTTGAAGCAGCAGGACCAAGGCTGTTTTAGCTAGGTTTGGCCGATATTGAAAAAATTTTGTTACCGATACAAAACCATGTAACTAGAGGGCCAGTTTTGCAATACTGATGGCAATTACTTATAATTATCATTGAAAATTTGCTAAATATTAAAATGATTAAATCAACATCTTACAAAATGAAACAGAATATCTGGTTTAATAATAATTCCTGTGTGGAATCATTGTGCAGAGAAATTAAAGGCACCATTGTTAGCCACTTTGCTATCTGTTTATGAAAAGATGTGAGTAAAAAGGTGGAGTAGATTTTCAGTTTCATTGGAGGCAGGAACGTGTGAATAAGTAGCTGGTAACATATAAACTGGCATGGAAGTCAATCATGGCAGATAAATACACTTAGACAGTTTATAAAACAAACTAACTGTGTGTTTTCTTTACAACTTGTCTGTGCTGGCAGACAAAGCAGAAACCTAACTAAACAAAAAAAACATCTACAAAAGTAAAAAATTTTATCTGATGTTACCATTAAAAACACACAAAAAGGTCACAGATTAGTTCATCATAGACAAAATAACATTTATTTTCCAGCTGATGTTTCCTAAAGTCGATTGACCACAGTCATCCGGGATGAGGGCAGCTCCTGATCCAGCAGGCGGAAGAGCATGGCACATCTGTTGCGTTGAGAGACGTTGCCGAGAGTCTGATGCAGGCGTGCTTGTAGATAATAAATGTCTCTCATGCGCTCTTTGCAGTCAAGACGAGAGAAATACACTGCTGCCTCATCCAGTGTGTGCACGGCTAATTCCACAGCTGCAGGAGAAGAAAAAGATCACTTAAACACATGAAGTGTGACATGAACACAGTGAGATGTGTTACGAACAGGACTCAGGCAGTACCAGACAGTCTGTGTTCCTGTGCAGCAGCTCCTGCTGAAGCCATCTGACAGCGAGCAGCAAGCAGTAGAGCTCTGCCTTTGTCCATCAAAGAGCCGTGAGCCAAAACTGACTCCAACACATCCTGCACCAGACCAAGAGCCTGCTCGGAGATCCCCAACATCAGCTATGAAGACAGATCATGATTGTTATATACTGCCCCTGTCACACATACATACTTTTCTGGAAAGTTACCAGTAAATTGCCGAAAAGGGATCATGTGTGAACAGGCCCTTTTTAAAAAAAGTTCTGGCAATTTTCAGAAGAAGTTAATTCCAGTTTGGTGAAGTTTCTTCCAGTAAATCACCGAAATTCTCCTTTGTGTGAATGCAAATGGAAAATTGTCAGTTCCATTGTTCTGCGCAATGTCTTTAAAATATGGAAATTTATTTTAGCACAGAATTTTCAATGGAGTTTCTACACTCACTTGTGTTTAAATATCTTTCATCTCATATTACACTTGAACAACTAAATGAATGGTTAAGTCTATTTAACTGATTATACTTTAATTACATTACAATATCGATGATGTAAAAAGGAACCTTATGAAATTAAAAAGAATCACATTAACCTCTCACTGGAAGTTTATCGGTGGCTGAGAAACAATAGCTGTGCATATACCCTATTGCCCATGTTCGTCAAACAGAACCCTGTGTGTAAACATAACTAGCAACAATATTTTTCTCCTATAGTTCCATATTTTATTCGGTCTCTTGGACAAAAGCTGCAGCAAATGCGAAATTAGTTTTTAAATTATATAGAAATTAGTAAAAATGAAACCAACTTAAAAAATTGACCCCCTTCATGTTTAAAAATACAAACGCGGCCTTTTAGAGGCCATTTCTGGATAAAGATGTCAGAATTTATGAATTCTTCTGTGAAGTTGTTTTGTGTTCTGGTGTTGGTGTACCTGAGTAAATGCCAGGTGTAAGAGTGTCTCTGAGGTCAAGCTCTGGAGGTTGTGTTGGCGTGAAAGAGCGAGAGCCTGTAACAGTAACGGCAGAGCTGTCGCAAAACCAGATGAGTCCCAGTGGAGTTCAGCAGAGGCCAGCATCACCCTGAACACAAACACACTCAAGAGTTTAGTACAGACCAGAGAACAGTGCAGGTTCAACAATATTTCAAATATATACACTTTACAAGAATTGACAATATGGACTTGAAAGCATGAACGACATTTGGGATAGTTGATGGATTTGTCCCCAATCAGGGCATTGCTAGATAATCATTCAAATGTATCATCTGCACATATCAGTTAGGGGTTAGTTTACTTAAAAATGAAAATTAGGTTATTAATTAAACTTACGTCATTCATCTTTTTCAATTCATCTTTATTTCTATAGCGCTTTTACAATGTAGATTGTGTCAAAGCAGCTTAACATAGAAGTTCTAGTAAATTGAAACTGCTTCAGTCCAGTTTTCAGAGTTGAAGTTCAGTTTATTTCAGTTCAGTGTAGTTTAAATTTCACTGCTGAAAGTCCAAACACTGAAGAGCAAATCCATTGATGCGCAGCTCCACAGGTCCCAAACCAAGCATGCCAGTGGCGAGGAACAAACTTCATCAATTGACGAAAGTGAAGGAAAAAAAACCTTGAGAGAAACCAGGCTCAGTTGAGCATGATCCTTCCAAACCTTGGTGATGAACTTCATTCATCTTCAGAACACAAATTAAGATATTTAATTAAATAAATCAATTAGTAACAAAATAAATTAATTAATGCTAATTATTTCAGTGTCAGTATATCGCGCTCATTCATGAGCACTGTGCAGTGACATATACTCCGGATGCCCGTGGGCAATTTCCTGTTTGAAACAAAGCACTGATGCAACTGAGGTGGTAATATGTCAAATGCGTGTCCATGCATGAACATGGACGGGTTTGGAGTAATTAATTTTTGGGTGAATTATACCTTTAAGTCTAGCTAGTTTGAACAATACAGCAATTTTACATAATTAAAGTGTCAAGAAGACATGAAATAACTCAATTAAGATCACATGCAGAGTGCCTATTTTCACACTTTAGAACAGGTGAATCTTTAGAATTGGTTCTCAGCTTCTGTCTTTGATGTTAATCCAACAACAAATAATATCTATAAAATAAGGAGTGCACTGCTATTTCACACTTGATTATTAAGTTCCTGTTTCTAAACACGTTCAAATAAAAATAAAATGCCTAAACAAATTACAAGCCACGGCACAGATAATACAAATAATCAAACATAAGTGAACAGTAATAAAATAAGAAATACAGTTTAAACACTATTTATACGTTTTGTTTTTTTCAGTAATACAGACACTGGAATTAAGAATAATGAAATCTAAAAATGTTTAGACAACAAAGCTTATTTATCAGAATGCAAATTAACACAGATCAAATAACGCAAATAAAATGCTTTTTTTTTTTCATTTATATATTTATTATTTTTAGAAGAGAACCAAAGAAAAAGTAAAACAATTGGAACCACAAGCATGACCTAGACATACTTTGAGCTTTGTTACTATATACTGTTAGTATTTTGCGTGTTTACAAAGTTAAACCTGGCTTTTTTTGTGCATTTTTTTTGCAAATTATTTCTTTAGGGTCACTTTTCATCAGTGAATAATTACAGACTTGTCATAAACTCTCACCTGATGCTCATCTGTGTGTTCTTGCTCTTCTCACACTGCTGCTGAAGCTGCTGGAGAATCTTAGAAGCTTCAGACGTTTGATTCAGAGCTTTCAATAACTGGGCTTTTCTGAACAGACAAGTACATTAACAGTTACTCAAGCAGATTATTTCACTGAAAAAAGTATAAAAGGTGCAGTTACCTACCTGTACATTCCCTCAGTGCTGTTTAAGGCAGCGATAGCTGTGACATGGGGTTCGGCCAAGTGGTATTTCCCATCATTCATTGCCTTCTCAAACTGAATTTTCAGATCACATAGCATCCAGAGCTGTTGAAAAATCATAGTTTTAATTGGATCTGCTGCTGATTTGTGCTTAATATGACCTATATTGTGTGTAACAGATTTACTTTGGCATGTTGGGTGTGAGGTGGAAACTGCTGCTTCAAATGTTTCATGATGTCAGTCACGACAGGATAAAGGCCCTGGAAAAAAAAGACATTTTTTTTTACATTTGGTCAAAAAATTTTGCATTCAACACATTTTGGAAGATGAGTAGTTGATTCTTCACATCCGAGGCTGCGTTTACACTAGAGCGTTTTCATTAATATATTTGCCAGCATCCATACTAGCAGTCTATCGCAGGGGTGTCCAAACTCGGTCCTGGAGGACCGGTGTCCTGCAGAGTTTAGCTCCAACTTGCTTCAACACACCTGCCAGGAAGTTTCTAGTATATCTAGTAAGAGCTTGATTAGCTGGTTCAGGTGTGTTTGATTAGGGTTGGAGCTAAACTCTCTAGGACACCAGCCCTCCAGGACCGAGTTTGGACACCCCTGGTCTATCAGTTGTGTAATGGTCATATGAGAGGGGCTTTACGAATCAGGGAACGATACGCAATAGTCCAGACGACCAGTCAGGATAGCTGCACCTCCAATGTTAAAAGCTTACACTTCAGTCCTTCTATTCTAAAACTAGCATTTCCAAACTAAAATGAGGCCTTTAGCATTTTCAAAATGCTCCGTTTTCACAGGTCAAAGTTGCCAGAGTAGTGTGGATGGCAAGGCATAACTCACTAAGCTTAAGCGTGTTAAAATGAAAACACATTATTGTAAACGGCACCTGAACAGGCCTATAATTGGAGTCGATGTTAGAAAAGGAATTGCTTACTGTTGACCTTGTTGTTGATATATACAGTGCACTACAGTTTTTTTAGCAGCAAAAACTGAATGAAATTAAACGAGAAGTTCAGAATCTGGCATAGTAACACTGCAGGTTGAAACAGCTGGCTGAAACAGGGCTATATGATAGTCTTTATCTACTGCCTTCAAACCAGTATTAAAATGCCCTTCTCACATTACAGTTCACACGGTACCATGCTTGGCAGTTCAAGATGCTTCTTGTATTGTTATGCTGCTAAGCTCAGTTTTTACTGCGCACAACTCTCGATTGCTTATTGTTGTCGTGTCTGCTCTGTATTCAGTACAGCGAGTGTCTTTTATGTTAACCTCTTATCAGAGCTGCTTATTAGCTGTTTTAGCAGATTTTACTTTGCATAGCTCTCCTATGCTGACTTCTGTTGTTCTGGCCTGTATTCAGTGAAGTCTCTCACCAAATATGCAATTCATTATACCAACGTGTGTTAACCTTGAGGAAGCCTGATTGTATCCACTCTTGTGGCAAGATTGAATATTGCGGTTGCTCTGCAATGCTGTGTGGAAGCTCAATAGGGAATATCTCCGATTACTGTTCTACTGTTGTCTACTAAAGCAACTTGATCAAATAAGTTTAGACTACCTATTGGTGTGGTCAGAACTAAACAACTGAATGTTTTAGACCTTGTTTACACCAATATTTAGTGCCATCCATGTGATCAGAAACACATCTTAACATCAGGTGTAAACCAGACTGTAATTTTGGATAATTAGGACAGGCACGCTAAGTGTGTGTGTCCACCGAAGCGTTTTTTTGCACTGCAAAAACACAAGCACTGTTCTAAAAACAATCAGATTT
This sequence comes from Danio jaintianensis, assembly GCA_903798115.1. Classification (NCBI taxonomy): domain Eukaryota; kingdom Metazoa; phylum Chordata; class Actinopteri; order Cypriniformes; family Danionidae; genus Danio; species Danio jaintianensis. Next base: position 4,401,630 of record CAIGQV010017835.1, on the reverse strand, counting down.
GAGCACTTCTCCAACTGTCAATGCATTTTAAAAAAAGCTAAGCGCTCACCACTGACCATAAAATGCATGCTCAGCACCTGGCAATGCAGCTGGTGTTTTAAAATGTGGCACTTCTGTTGACAACAACAACAAACAAAAAAAACACTCAGTTTGGGTTTCTGCAGCGCAAAAACACTTCGGTGGACACGCACCTTATGTATAATGATTTAATAAAGAGGATTTAAGGCTTTGAGTCAAAATTGTAATAAAATCAAGCAGTTCATGCATTGTGTACCTGCTCAGCGTGAAGTTCTGCTAGATGGCAGAGGGCAACAGCAAAGGCCTCAGTGTTGTTCTGCTGCACACTGAAGTTGACCGGCTCCAGACTGTTCATATTCAACAACAGCTGAGCCTGCTGCTGTGCCATAGTGCTACAAACAAATAAATCAATCAAAATCAGCCAAAACCTCATGAAAATGTTTTTTAACTGTGCTGCTAATTTCAGTGTGTAATGGAATAAAAATTTAAAGGCATGTTGTTCATTTATGACAGTAAATGCAAAATTGTAGGAATATCATTTCACAATGCTCATATTTCATTAAAGGTGCAGTATGTAAGTTTGACACCCAGTGGTTGAACTAGGTATTGCATTCCTGGTTCAAAACACAAGCAAGTGCAGGTTGCAACATTGAGGAGCAACAGGAGTGTGCCTGCTATCAAGCCTAAAGGCTGATTTAAATCTGTTCTAAATAAAAGCAACGGCACATGATAGAAAGAATATTTTCCATATTAAAAGGTGGAGTTTTTGTTGCAACCAACACCTGAAATTTATATTTTAGAAACAGCTTCTATTTCTTGCAGCTGAACAACAGGATAAACTGACAATGATCACCTCAGGTATACCTCATGTGCTTTATTCAGTGTTAAATGCTAAAAATATAAGTTTGAATGCCATTTTATATGACATTTATTGCCATACTACTGAAAGCAGCAGCAGATGGTTCACCTCAGATCTTGAAAATTAAATAAACCGTTTGAAATTGAACTTTAGAACTGTGACTCAAAACCAACACATAGTGATTCAGCATGTACATTTAATAATGTTAAAGAGGTTTAATACATATTAATTAGATTATAAACCTTACCATTTCATGAGTGAGTGCATATTCTGTGCTTCTGAATGGCTGTATTTAAATTTCTGTCATGTTTCGTCTGGTGCAAACAGCCAAATTGCTTATCACTGCAAATCTCGTCACGTAGCGTGTTGTTAGGACACGCGGTTACAATGTAACCTGCTCACCTAATGTTTACGTTTGTTATATTCATATTATATGCTAATTATTAACCACCTCATGTGAAACTCTGAACCCGCATCCCATTTCGGAGGCTGTTACTGTCCACCGGAGGTCGCAATTCGGTCACGGACGCATACTCTGAGAGCCTTCATGACTGAATGAATGAAATACGCTGTTTTCCACCAAGGCAACCTGGGGTGCTGAAATATAATTGGCTAAACTGGCATTGGGTGGGTTAAAGGGACCAAAACAAAGACACCCGTTCCGGCATGGAAGGCACATTTTCAAAGCAGAATATCTGACTTCAGCATTGGTTTTGAGATAAACAAGAACGTTCACTTAGCATATTTCTTAAATATCTGCAAACATATTACGGTATTTTTATGCTTTAGAAGAGTCAAAAACGTACATACAGCATCTTTAAATAATTATTGTTAACATCTAATTAATTAAAGGTGTACAGAGTGTGTGTAATCTGACCTTTTGCCATACATCCTCCATATGGATGTGGTTTGCGCCAGGCTGATTTCTATCAGCTCAGAGAGGCTTTGCTTCCAGTGCATGATGTCGGTTCCTCGCAAGGCGTCCAGCAGCTTGTTTGCTGGCATTCCCTGTTTTGCTCCCTGCTGGACCAATGATTGAATGCCCAGAGACGCCAAATACTGTAAAACACAACAGAGAGCTTGAATTGTTTTTTTTCATAATATAAATTGATTCCGAGATATTTTAAATCATGATACAAATCCAATCTACACATCACCATTTAAAATTGTCATCTTGCTTCACATTCACAGATTAAAAGAAAATAAAACAATGCAAAACAAGTGTTTAATGTTTGCATTTTAAGATTTACTTACAGGGAGACAAAAGTGTGCTGCTATTTTCACTGAATCTTCAGTTAATACCACACTATCAGATCCTCTCATCTGTTCCAAAGTGTAGAGCCAACTCTAAAATCAAGAAAAAGAAAATCTGTATTTCGTTTTGAGCCAGTAGTTAATAATTCATTGTTTTTGCTCATTTACCTTTTACTTTAACATGTTCATAATTATCACTACAAATAATTTAATAACACTGTTTAACATAATCTACAGCAAAACCCAAAATAATAAAGGTTGCATACTGTACATTATAACTGGTTCACAATACACAAACAATACATTTCAAAATAAAACATTTTCACAAATACATTTTTTAGGGATTTTTTTATATATATATTTGCAGCCTAAAATGACATGGATTTGTGATTATTTTTCTCAAATCTTATGGCATTATTTATTATCATTATTGTGTTTTGCTGTGAAAATACACTAAAATCTTGTCAAATGTACCTTTTTTGACCTCAAGAACCATTGGACTCGCAAAATCCTGGAGGAACTAGTTTCTTAACATTATATAATAAAATTGATAACAGCAATAGCCTATATTTTTTGTATATATATTGTCACTTTACTGCACATTATCTACTATTAACATATAACTCTGGATTTTAATAATGAATTAGAAAAAGTTGAATCTAAACTAAAATTAATAAATATATATATTTTTTATATGAAATTATTAGTATTTTTTATTAGCCATGAAAATAATCATCTGCTTATCTAAATAATGCAGAAATTTTAATACGGGTACATCCCTAGTTCATATATTTATGACAGAGAACAGAAAAGGTCTTCCTACCAGACAATGTTGAAGACAAACATGGTCGTTTGCTTCCTGTGCAATGCGTATCGCTTCCTGCAGAGCCAAATCAGCCTGATGACTGCAGCACAAACACAATCACAGAAAGCAGTTACAGTCACAACACAACAAAAACAACAACAGACAAAGGCTGAAAATCTGGATGCTTCCTTTGTCTCGAACATAAATAAAATGCTCTTATCATATTGCTGTACTCTAAACATGATCTGGACAAATAATACGCACTAGTGTCCGAAACGACAGTGCAAGGTTGCCAGATTGAGGACAGCATAGCGCAAACTGCGTCCATAGCCTTCATCTCCATTGCTCTTCCCCTCTGCACCAGAGAGAATGAGGCGGTCAAAGTAGTGCAGGAGGCTGTGAGTAGAGATGTAGATATCCTGCACTCGCAAACTATTCAGATAGCTGAGGTAATGCTGTGGAGAGACAGAGAGATGCTCAGTTACATTAAAGAAACATTCCACTTTTTAAAAAATAGGCTTATTTTACTACTCCCCTAGAGAAGTCTGCGTGTCTGACGGGAGCACTTTTAGCTTAGCTTAGCTTAGCTAATTGTAAAACTTGACTCTTCTGTAGTTACATAGTGTACTAAGACTGACAGAAAATTAAAAATATTTTTGTGCGAGATGTTAATATTTAATACAAATTCAATGATTTATGATAAGCTAAGCTAAGCTAAGCTAAAAGTGCTCCCAGGTCTGGAGATCCCTAAATGGATTCAAGAATAGTAAAGCTCAACTATTTAACTCTCAGACATTCAGGATTTGTTTAAATAAAGGAAGAACTTCATCTTACAGCTTCAGCAAAGTCAGGATTAAACTTGAGGATGTTGTTGAGTTCGTCCTGTAGTTTAGCTGGAGACATGGCCTTGTTTTCATCATTCTTCAAGAGGTACGCCTAAAAAAAAAACAAGGTGGAAATCAAACAGGCAAAGAGCAAACATGGACAACTGTGTTTCTAAAAGCCAAATCTTCTGTAGGTTATAACAAACCTGTCTTGCAAGGAAGTATTCTGCTTGTTTCTGAGATAAAGGGCCTTGACTCTCTTCAGATCTGGTGAAAACAGAAAAAAACAACAACTCTCAAGTCAGGCCCATTACACTTTATTAACTGTTTGTGATGGGGTCAAATTGATCTCTCATTCATTCATTCATTCATTCATTTTCTTTTCGGCTTAGTCCCTTTATTAATCCGGGGTCGCCACAGCGGAATGAACCACCAACTTATCCAGCATATGTTTTACACAGCGGATGCCCTTCCAGCTGCAACCCATCACTGGGCAACATCCATACACACTCATTCACACACATACACTACGGACAATTTAGCCTTGATCTCTCATTGGTTTCTATGCAATTTGCCGACAGTAGAACCTGCTCAAAACACATGGACAAAAAATATTTGGTAACACTTTGGTTTAAGTACCAATTCTCACTATTAACTAGTGGTGCTTTACCTGTCTGTTATTAAGATATTGGCTTTTTATCTGTACTTATAAAATATAATCTGCATGATCTTAATCTACATCCCTAATTCTACCCAATACCTAATCCCAACTACTTAATAACCATGAATAAGCAGCAAATTAGGAGTTTACTGAGCTAAAAGTCATAAAATAACTTTTATTAAAATGGCATAGCTTAAAAAATGTGTGATTGAAAATTCAACTACACTGTTGTTTGTCTGTGACTGAAAATCTAAGTATTTACATCTATTTCTATTGTGTCATTTCTTTTGTGCTACGGGTTACTTTAAACCACAAATTTCTGCACAAAATTAGGTGAAAAGGAATGAAAAGGTTTATCAAGTTAATTTTTGGCACCTCAAAAGAAAAACCTTGCTCTGACAGTGTAAAATGCCAATGGTCTTGTCTCAAGATAAATACCAGTAGTTTTTTTTTTTTGTCTAAGGCATGGTTATTAAACAAAAAGTAGCTTAAATTTCCTAAATGAACTAGGGCCTAATCATGACTTAATCTAGCCCCTGTCTGTGAAACCAGACCTTTGAGTCTCAATAAATCACGTTAGTTATCAGGCATTTAATATTTTAGTTTTTAAATATGACAAGCTACATTAAAGGTTTTCTTTTTTTTCTCCATTTGCTGCTTTTCAAAATTTAATTTAAACCAAGGATACAACCAAAACATGGCCATTTCTTAACTTTGCATGCTCTAATTGAGAAATAGTTACAAAATGAAGAAGAAACAAATAGTTAAAACAGTGCTATAAAACTATGTGGGTCAAACTGACTCCAAATTAACCCAAATTAAGGGGTTAAAGAGATATTTTACCCAAAAATAAACATTTGCTGTTAAATTACACAACTTCAGACCTTCCAAGATGTCAGGATTTCTTCTTCAATTATACATAAAAATATTAAAATGTTCTTGGTGATTCAGAAAGGGTAAAAAAAAATACAAGAGGCAAAACAAAATTGACATTTCACTGATTCACAACATCTAAGTTTCATAGATATTGACCACATAAGTATCTCAATTTCAGCTACATTTTTAATGTCCTGATGAGTAAATTAACAGCAAAATATTTATTATTGGGCGAACTTTCCCTTTATAACACCCTGGACTCCACTAATAAATGAAGTGGCACATTATTGCCTCTGACCTCAGTTCAGACTGGTGTAGAGATGGTGTGTCCAGCTCATCTTTGTCTATGTGGTCAGCACTAGGGTCTTCGTTACTCGTCAGCTCCATGTCTTCGGCAGGTAAAGCGGACAGTTCAGGCTGATTTCCACGATGGCAGAACTGCTGCAGAGACTTGTACAGCTTATACACCTGACTGAAGGACAGTTTATTGTAGGCAAGCAGCATCTGACGCATGAACAGACCTGATGATGGAAAAATCCACAAGGAAAGCTTTACAAAACAATGATTAACACTCTGACCGTTGAACATTTATGAGCTAACAATGTTCACATTATTCATATTTGGTTAGAGAAGCTCGATATGCTTGCTTGACATGTGAGAACCAATCAGGTTCATGAATTTTACAACACATGTTTTGAGCTTCTGTAAGAACCAATAATGTTTGTTCTTGCAGGGCAAGCTAATATGAAGGTACTTATGATTATATTGAATGATAAATCTGTAAATGAGAATAAAAATAGATAATTTTTTTATATAATGTGATTGATTCTCTTCAAAAGACGTGGATTAAACTGTTTGATATGTGTGGATGTTTATTTTTATCACATTAAAAATGTTTTGAAGAATCTTGAGTTTAGGTAAAGAATAAGAGGTCAACTACTGCTTTAAAATTGCTCTTTTTTTTTTAAACATTACCTCACATATTCAACATAATCAGATGCTTCCATCATAAAACTTGGTTAACAAACAAATATGAAGGGTTCAGATGCAAAAGCCTCTAAGTGACATCTGAAATTCTCTTTTAAAATGAGCATTTTTATCAAACTCAGGAGTGCATGTGAAGTAATTTTACATTTATGCATTTATGTCTTTAAAGTGAAATAACTAAACATAAACAAAGAACCATTTCAGGTGGCTCTCTTAGAGGTTTTTGCATCTGAACTCTTTATAAATTGTTAGGATTTCAACTGTGAAGTTTAAAATTTTTTAGTACACAATCTGACAAACGTCTTAAAACATAATTTCAAAACTTCACTTTGGGTTTTTCATGAATCCTGTACCCAAAACGTTTAACTAGGGCCTTAATTGATGGGAACTGAGGTTATGGCTTTCAAAGAAACATATTCCTACCGACAACACTCGTTTTGAATGGCTCAGAGTCACTGAAGGCACTGGGCAGAATAGTGAAGAAGTGTTCCATGTCCTGCAACTCTCCATCAGCCATTAAAAACAACCTGAAAACAGAAGGCAATGATTAATACTTTAATTTTTGAGCAAAGAAAGAATGGTTGTATAAAAGAAGACACTGCACTCGCCTGAGTTTAACAGCATTGACCATGCGGAGACAGCACTCCTCCACTATCTTCAGAAACTGCTCCAGCGTCAGATCTGGACCCTGGTCATCAAGAACAGAAATCCAACATGTGCAAAATAAGTTTAACCATAAACTCTTATCAGTACATTTAATACTCATTAAACTCATCTCACATATGAAACTATAAATATGACATGTAAACAGCAGACTATTTGCATGTGTGTCAAATACAAGACATAACATGTTGTTGTCGGATCAAATAAATTAGTGATTTAGCACACAAAGAAAGCACATTGAATGCAAGAATCAACTATGTTGCTTTAATGTTTTAATTAACTTTTCTGAAAATATGAAAAAGAAAAATTGTGATAATGTTCCATCATCAATCAGCGTAGCATTTTTGTAAAAATTTCTGAACTGCACTCATTTTTTTTTATTTAAATAGTATAAACACAACAAAAAAAACATTGCTGACAAACGTGGTAAAACCTGGTGCTTTAAAAGGAATGGCAAAGCATTCAGATTTAAAATGACAATTGTTTATTATTTTGGGACTGCACTGTGATCCCTCAACAGAAATTTGCCTATGTTAATGTATGCCTCTGAATAAGTCATCAAACGATTCTACTTCTAATATGCCTTGAAAGATATAACAATAGTATAGTACTCTTAAAATGAATTACATTTTCGTGGAAATCTTTTGTAAATAATTTTAGAGCCATTATTTTTTGCTACGAAACAAATTCCAAAATAAATTTAAAAAAGGATACTTCTTAAAGTACAAATATGTTAATAGTATACAATAAAAATATTCAGTTTAAAGTATTTAAATCACTATTTGTATTTTAAATACATATATACATAAAAAATAAAAAGTGAATTCTGCATAGAATTTTTAACTTCTAAAGAATTTCATTCATTTAATACATTAAGTACAAACCTGTTGTAAAGGCAGGATGAGTTTGTTCAGTCGTCTTCTGTCTAGAAGTGCCATTGGTTTGGTTGTGGACATTTCATACAGTAAAGCTAAAACTGCGATCTTGTATGGAGTGACCCAATCCTTTATGCCGAAGATATTGGCATGAACCACACCATTTGTCATCATGGGGTTGAAATACAAGCTTTCGTGCACACTGGCCATTGCTTTTTATATATTGAAGTGAAGTATTACGATCGCAGCAGCGTCAAAAATCAACGGCGTTTCAGAAGCGGTTACGGCGATCTGATACCTTTCTTCCGTGTGGAAACTAAAATAATATCCACTGTGTTTGATACATTGATCATATTGAACATGTTAACATTTGCTAAAGACCTGGCGGCGACGTTACTTCAAACTACCCTCCAGTTCCGTTTACGGTTCAGGACAGAGTGGAGAGCGCAGACAAACAGATTGATTTGGTTCTTGTGAACTATTCTTTACAACGAGTCGCTGAATCGCCGAGCTTTTAACACGGATCGTTTCGACTCTAATAAAAAAAATTCGGTTGAGTGAAAGCAAAGTCTATGAACGGTACTTTGGTGAGAGTCACTCGGTCCAATGTGGGTGAATATTTCAAATCTGCTTTATAAACTCGTTCAGTAGATTCATTGTAAAGATCCGACTCATTTGAACAATTCATTCACGTAGGCTTCTACCATGGGCTTCTACGCTGAGCAGAGCGCTGATAAATCGATTCTTGTGGACGCCGGTAATACCGGTGAATTTCTAAAAGATATATATTTTTACATATATATATAACACATCTTGCTTACTTCACACATTCTTTCAACTAATACTGTTAATATACATAATACAAATATATCTGACCTACCATTAATCATATTCACAAATACATATATAACGTTTTCATTTACAAACGATAGAGGTCGCAAATGTTGAGAATGTTTTATGCAAAATCTAGAAAGGCTTTATTACATATAAATAGTAAGTTTACATAAACAGTAATCCAAGAATATATATCATAAAGAATAATGAAATATTAGTATGTCCAATGCATGTATTGGTTTTCTTCAGTGTTTTTTTATTCGTATATATTTTTAGTTTTTTAACGTTCATACAAAACAGTTTACACTCTCAAAAGTAGGCTATAATGTTTATACACAGGAATGACGTTTCAGTCAATAATTAAATTTTTATGTCACCCATAACCAGTTTATTGTCATTTTAGAGGTTTATATGTAAATGTTTATATGTAAACACAAAATACAACTGATAAGGGGCGACGCGGTGTCGCAGTGGGTAGCCCGTTCGCCTCACAGCAAGAAGGTCGCTGGTTCGAGCCTCGGCTGGGTCAGTTGGCATTTCTGTGTGGAGTTTGCATGTTCTCCCCGTGTTCGCGTGGGTTTCCTCCGGGTGCTCCGGTTTCCCCCACAAGTCCAAAGACATGCGGTATAGGTGAATTGGGTAAGCTAAAAAAAAAATTGTCCGTAGTGTATGTGTGTGAATGAGTGTCATTGAATGTTTCCCAGTGATGGGTTGCAGCTGGAAGGGCATCCGCTGCGTAAAATGTATGCTGGATAAGTTGGCGGTTCATCCCGCTGTGGCGACCCCAGATTAATAAAGGGACTAAGCCGAAAAGAAAATGAATGAATGAACAACTGATAAGATAAATGTTGCAGTTTTGATTATAGCAAGTAGTGTTTAAAAGTAGTAGCCTACAATTTGAATTGTTTTATTGGCTTATTTTATACAGCAGGTTGTCAAAATGAAGATCAAAGGGACATTCCAAGAAAAGCTCAAAATCTGTAATTGTTCAATAATAATGGATGTTTACAGTCTCACTAACTCATTTATCCAATAGTACCTGACTGCAGACTTGTATATGGTTAGGTGTGCACATTAAAAGCATTGCAGCTCAGCTTGCATCTGCACCCGGTCTGCAGCTAGACCCTTCTCCATTCAAATCCCTCAAAAAGGCTTGTCAAAAAAGACAAATATAACTAAGGAAAGAATAATGTGGATAATAACAATGAGCAGTCAGTTCAGTACTCCAGCAGCAACTGATCACCAGCATACAGTGTCTCTTTAAGAGAATTTGGACTGAAAGCCTGATCTGAACATGATTCAGTCTCGGTATGACTCGGTAATCAGTCTGATTTTTAGATTCAGCTTAGAGCAATCAACATTTTTGTAACTGACTTAGAAGTCTTGAAGAAAAATAAATTAGTGACTAACTTTTTTGTTATCGTTTTTATGAGCACTTTGCAACCAGCCCCCTGTTTAATTATTGGAGTTCAGTGGGAAACATTGTTCATCATCATACTATGTAGAAATGCCTTGATTTGTTTGTTTGATTGTATGTTTTCTACAGCAGGGGTTGTCAGGGTGAATGCAAATGTTTATCAGAAGCTCCTTCAGCAACATGCAGTTCCTTTCCTGGATCCATCACTCAATCAGCCAGGGATTTTCATGCAGGACAATGAACACCTGTCACACAGCAAAACAAACAAAGAAATAAAGAAATGACCAGCCCATGGCCTTGATCTAAACCTGAGTGAAAATATCTGTAAAATCCTTAAACTGTGGAGGAAATTGAAGAAGAGCTGATCAAGATCACAGCAGAGCAGTGTGTCTAAGGATAACCCCTTGGCCACAGATGCACTGAAGTCATTTACAGCAAGCCTCTACACTTCCTACTCATGTTCAACTGCTGTAAACTTGAGATTTTTTTTGTTTTAATGTTTCTTTGTGCTACAATGTGCTACATTGCTGTTCTTGGTGCCTTGGTTATTTCGCCTTGTGTTTGTTAAACATTGTTCTGCTAGCATGGTTTATAGACACTAAAATTCCTTCCAAATTTGAATGATGAAGATTACATTGGAAAAAAAATCAAGTGTTAAATTGTTCTCTTTTTTTTTTTTAGATCTCCATTGGAAGGCACCACGCACATTGTGAACAGATTTATATTGAAGAACAAAAAAAATCTGATTTTGTTCAGGTTTAAACATAAAGCTTTGCATTTTGGTTGAATTTAATCTAAAACTACTTATCAATTATAGATTGTGATCTGCTGGAACAGCAACAGTGACCTGTGACTCAAGTGACACCAATTAATTATTCACTATCTAAGTGAACCTACCTATTGACAGTGTTGACAGGAGTAGCTAGCTAAGTAGCTCATCTACTAGCTACATTTTTAAATAGCTTGACAGTAGCTCAGCTACTTAAGAAACAATGTAGCTTTTCCAGTAGCTATACTTTTTCCAGCAAGTGGATGTGTTGGTGTTGCATGACAGCAGCTAGATTCCAGTTAATGAATCGGCAATGATTTGAAGCACCAGAACATCATCTTTACAAGATCACATACTACAACAGTGTATCGCAGCCATCTATTGGTATATCACACATCATTTATTTACTACGTCAGTTGATGATAATGTATGCAGCAAGTTAATTATTTTGTTATTGCAGTGCTACATTTGTTGCAGTTTTGTATTTTGATCTTTGACAGTCTGAGAAATCTGAAACCTGTGATCAAAAATGAAAGGTTTGACACCATATAACTATATTATTAGTACTGTTTTACTTAAAGAATTCCTTAATGTTTATTCACATGTCATTGTGGGGAAAAAGTAGCTTTAATGTAACTAGCTACTTTTAGGAAGTAACTTGTAGTGTAGCTGTAGCTACTTTTTTAGAAGGCTAGTTTGACAGTAGCTTAGATTTCTTTCCTGATGAGTAGCTTATTAACCACTATATTTAATTAAAACTATGTATGGCAACAATAGTAACTGTAACTATTCTGTAAAATAAAAAGTACGACTCTAATAGGCACAATAATTTTGCCAATCACGTTAAAATGATTATACCGAATGAATACGAAACATATGAAGTGTAACAATCAAATTCCACGAGAGACTCAAATCCAAAAGCACGAACTTCCGCTGCACTACTGGAGGGAGGACATGATTGGCTGTTTGGCATTGCGTCACATGGGCATCCACCGCTGTGGTTGGCTGAAAGGGCTTCATTACAGTTGCATAGCGATCCTCCTGGTGCGGCTTTAGAGACAACGACAGAAAAAGATGAAGAGTTAGCCGTCCATGAGCAATGTGCAGGCTGCTTTTACAAACAGCTGGGTAACTCCCCGCGTTGTGCTGGAGTTGCTATGAAGGTACAGACATTTTTCACCATACTCGTTTAGTTTTGAACTTGTTTCTTTATTGCCTGTCTGTAATGCTAGCGTTGGTAGTCTGCTATCTTTGCTATCAGCTCGATAACTAACAGCTGATTGCCAGTTTAGCATCCCATGCATTAATTACAAATGTATTAGCATTGACTATCATTAATTTAGCGGCTGACATCATGTTTGTGTTAAATCTCAGTATTCAATTATCATTGCATGTGACCAGTAATTTGTTTGTTTGTTTTACTCTTTTGCTGTCATGTTTTCATTTGTTGGGAGGTGAGACCCAGCAACAGGACCGATCCTTCACAATGATAATTGGGAGTTGATTATCCAGTTGGTTCCCTATGAAAAAAAAACAAAAAACACCATGGTTGCTCTCTGTTGAGTGTCATTAAGAGCTGCAGTCATAGGTCATTTAAAGCACGCTAATCCCTTGTTATGCTTAGCTTTATTCCCATCCCTCTCTAATGAGATTGAGCCCAGTCAATGGGAACTATTTCAGGACAGGACATTCTCAATGACCCTGAAAATATGGGATAATAAAGCGCATAAGCTCAGATTTATTATTGCTATCATGTGTACACTCTCATTGGATGATTGGGGGTAAAGTTGGTTTTATATTCGCACATTCAGACATTCATTCATTTTCCTTTGGCTTATTCCCTTGTTTATCAGGGGTCACCACAGCGGAATGAACCGGCAAGTATTCCAGCATTTGTTTTTTAACACAGCGGATGCCTTTCCAGCCGCAACCCAGTACTGGGAAATACCCATACACTCTCACACTATGGCCAATTTTGTTTACCCAATTCACCTATAGCACATGTTTTTGGACTGTTGGGGCAACTGAAGCACCCGGAGGAAACCCACGCAGACCCACACAGAAATGCCAACTGGCCCAGCCGGGACTCGAACCAGCGACCTTCTTGCTGTGAGGCGACAGTGCTAACAACTGAGCCACTGTGCTGCCCACATTCACACATTGATAATATAATTACATTAAAGTATTCTTTGCTAATTCTAAATCAGGAAATCACATTAGCAGCCAATTACTATCAAAGTACAACATAGTTTGCAGTTAATTAAATAGTGCTAATGTTGTTTTGAAGTCATACTTGCATGCGATTTTAGACCAAATATTCAGAGTAGCATGGTAAACAATATAGGGAGCGTGTCACAAGTTGTCACTGTTGAAAAATGAATTAATGTGCAAATATAAAACCAACTTTACCTCAATCGTTGGATGTGTATTGGTATATTTGGTCGTGGTTTGTTTTTAAAGGTTTCTGTGGTTGTTTTGTGTGCAGATCACGTTTCCTATTCTGATTTTCATTCTAATTCTCATTCTAAACTTTCACATTTTCAGTTTCACCCTAAAACTTGTATGCACTGTTATGGTTTGCACTACAGATCCAACCTGACGATAATATTCAGCAAAGTGTCACCAGGATTTTTTTTTTTTAGAATTTTTATCATATATTAACATTTAAAAATCGAATCTAATTTATCTTTTCATTTGTTTGTGGTTTTTAATTGTATATTTAGAAATGAAATGTTTTTGCCACGAAAATAGCCATTGTTGCTGACATTAAAAAAAAAAAAATGATACATTAGGGCTGCACGATATTGGAAAAAACTGACATTGCAACGTTTTGTTTTTCTGCAAATTATATATTGCGATATGATTAATATATCGCAAGATGACTTAAGTAATCATTTGGAAAGAATTCATCATTTTACATTGATTGGAATGATTTTGTAGGGAAGTGGATCTGCGTAAAATATACAAAATAATAGAATCTAAATAAAAAGCAGATGAAAATAATAGATTAAATAAAATGAAATAAATAGTGCTTCATGGTTTTTGGTGGAGTCTAATATTGGGTATAGAAATTCAATAATCAAGATTAAGAAAACAGCTGTATTTTCTCACAACATATGCAAATAACATGGAACATAATTGAAATGTTTCAAGGGGACCCAAAAATGTGATGGAGCTGGCTATTTAGGTTATGATTATTTAGGCTAACAATATACAAAGGACATGGGAATTGTGTGGTTGTTAAAATAAACAAAAAAGCTCACCTTTCAAAGATCACCTACAACTTCACTGTGCAATAGTCATGACACAATAAGGAAATCCCAGCCGGGTCCATCACGTTTTTGGGTCCCATTGAAACATTTCCATTGCGTTCCATGATATTTGCATTTGTTGTGAAAAAATGCATGCGTTTCTTTGTTTGCGTTGTGAGAATTTGCAGCACATTTACTTAACTTGTTTGCCAAATAAAGTGTGTTAAATGTTTTGTGTGCAGGCGGGGGCCTCGTCCATGTGGGCATCATGCTGTGGTCTGCTGAATGAGGTGATGGGTACTGGGGCCGTTAGAGGGCAGCAGCCAGGTTTCGGGGCAGGTGCGGGGCCGTTTCGTTTCGCGCCCACTGCCGGATACTCCACATACCCGCCCGCCAACTCCAACAGCACCAGCCTGGTGTGTCAGGCCTGTAGACAAGCGTTCTCTGTCTTCAGGAGGAGGGTATGTAGATCTGCATACATGCTTCTTCTGCCTTTTTTATTTTAGTCATGATGAGTTATTAGGTAAAAGACACCATGAGGTGGTTTTATAAACACGTTTCTTTCTCATATTGATGTATTTTCAATTTAAGAAGTTGAAGTCATCATGATAAACTTATAGTTAATTATAGTTGATTAAAATTAAGATGTCTAATCAAGGGAGGGGATGTTTATTTATTCTATAGTTCTATATATAGTTTATTCTATATGTTTTCTTTATTATGCTATACATATATAATATATAGGATTTGCGTTTTATCCAATTATCCAAAAGCTATGTACTGTATTGATTCAATATAGTATATGTAATTTGATTGGATAAGTTTTTTTTTTTTTTTTTTTTTAATAGAAATTGTATGTGAGACGCTGATGTTTTTGACAGATTTTACATTTAATAAAAATAATTAGTGAATGTATAGATTTACTGAAAGTTTATTTGAGTGTATATTTTATATAATTTGATAATTACTCAGATTTTTAAATCTGGGTTGACAGGTATTTAACTATTCGTAGTAAACTAATGTAATATCCTTTGAAACCTGTATGGCAGGTATTTAAATACACTGTTTTTGTAATTATACAATTTAATACGTTTAAAGCATTAATTTAAGAAAAACCTATTTGTGACGATAAAATATTTATTGTCAAATTTTGACGATAAAAGATATTTTAATAGAATGTATATTTTTAAATTGTATTAGAACATTTTTATTCAGGGAATATTTTAAAGTAAATGTTTGAAAAGGTGTCTTCTGGACGAATTTTAGAATATTTATCATTGATCAAACTGAAACAACTTGTATGACATTTTTATTTTTTTTTATCAGTGTTGCTGTTATTTCTTTGTACAATGAATAATTTAAGAAACTGTTATGATTGTACATTTATATATTTAGTACCCATGTTGCCATGAATCTAGCCAATGTTGCTGATATGGCATTGAAACATAAATTAATGAATAAATAAAGCATTCAGTTAATATCTTTAAAATGTAAAAGTTAAGTTAGTTTTACATGTGTTAGTTTTTGTATGTTAATTTTAAAGATTTGTTTTGATGAGTTTATTTGAAGACATGACAAGATTAAAACATTGTTGATTTTAAAATCCAACACTTTTTGATTTTTACAAAGTGCTCTTTTTAAAAGTCTACTGTGTGTGTTCAGAGTAATTCTCATTTATGGTTTTAAGGTTTAAAGCACAATGCTTGTTCACATTTAATATGATTAAATATAAATTAAGCAGAAATGCCATGACATTTAAAAAATGTGTTTGATGCATAAAGGGATCGTTCACCCCAAAAATTATATCATTTACTCACCCTCAAGTGGTTCTAAACCATGTTTTAAAAACAAATATTTAAAAAAATTATTTGAATCATTAAAGTAGACGCTTGCATTTAAGATTATGTTCCTTATTCTATTGAACACAAAAGAAGATATTTTGAAGAAAGCCAGAAACATGTATTCATTGACTAAAATAGTATTCGTTTTTCTTACTATTGAAGTCAATGGTTACATTTTTCACCTTTCTTCAAAATATCATCTTTTATGTTCAACAGAATAAGGAAACTCATAAAGGTTTGGAACCACTTGACAGTGAGTAAATGGTGAATAGATTTTCATTTTTAGAGTGGACTATCCCTTTAAGCAGGTGATTAATGCAGAATCTTTCACTTTGTCTATGGGGATGTTTTAAGATGTCTAATTTTGGTGTCAAATTAAATGTACAAAAGTGATGTTATGTGCAAAGAAATAATCTTAAATGCAAGCGTCTACATTAATGATTCAAATAATTAAAAAATGTTTTGTTTTTTTAAAACATGCATGGAATAATATTTCATAATGGTTTAGCCTAAGAACAGATGTATTAATGTAGAAATGAAAGCTGCTTCTAAACCACATAAAAGCATAAGTGATCATGCTAAATCTGATTTGAAGAAATGTATTTATTTAAAAAATATTTTTGCTGAAAATGGGCAAAACCTGCAGTAATCGTTTAAAAGGATAGTGGCAAGTATAAAAGTTACAGTTGTTAAGTATTTTTGGGCTGCATTGTTAATTTATTGCATAAATAGTATAAATGTCTTTTAATGTCATGAAAAAAATCTTGTTTAAAATGACCGTTGTTCTTACACTGAATTACATTTTTACTGGGTGTCATACATGCGTAACTTATATGACCACCGTTTGTTTTAGCTCAGGAAAAATTCCATGGGGAAAAATGAACCGTTCTGATGCAAAAACCTCTAAATACTGTCTGAAATTTCCTCTATAAATTTTGCATTTTTCTCAACCTCATATGTTTATGTTCAGTTATTTTACTTTAAAGGCAATTAATAACTTATTCTTAGGTTTCTCTTTACTCTGCCACAAGAGTAAAATTACTAAAACTACACACAACAGCCTGAGAAAAATGGTCATTTGCACCTAAACTCTTCAAATATAGTATTAAACCCTTATTTTTGGAAAATTGAAACCCCTTTTCATCTAAGACCCATATGCAAGAAAATTTGAAATGAGACATTGTAATCTTGATTCAGCACAAGCTCATTGTCCATTTTTCTTTTCTCTACTGTAGTACATCTGTTGTGACTGTACGAAGAGTTTCTGTTCGCTCTGTTCAGTGCTTCAAGAGAACCTGCGCCGATGCACCACGTGTCACCTACTGAAGGGCACTGCATTCCAGCGGCCGCAGCTCATGCGTCTGCGTGTTAAAGACCTGCGGCAGTACCTCATGTTACGCAACATTAACACTGATACCTGCAGGTACGTTTGCACAGACCTCTTCTACTTGTGCATAGTGTATTATGAAGATCTTGTTTGTGTTTTTGAGTTGTTTTGTTGTGTTTTTAGGGAGAAGGAGGACCTTGTGGACTTGGTGCTTTGTCATCAAGGTGCAGAAAGTGAGGATGATCCCGATACACCATCTCTGCAGTCCCACCCTCTGTATAGCCCACCACCTTCAATCGAAGAGCCCACTTCCCCTCTCTCAGCACTCTCTCCAACTCGAGGAGAACCAATCAGTAGGAGCAACAGCTCGGAGTCCACCAATCAGGTACGTCCAGAGGATTAGAAATGATACTGATTGTCTGCATCAGAGGGTGATTGTGGATAGCTGTGTCTCCGTTTTCAAAATTTTGTTTCAGTCCATCTATACTGAAAAGGAACACTAGCGTTTACTAGCTGAAATGGGACCTTTGGTCGTTTCAATATGCTGCAACTTTGTGGGTAGAATATGCTGGAGTAGTGTGGACGGCAGATGTAACTGAAACAACAGTTATGTGTTTTAAACGAAAACGCACTTTTTTTTTAAATTAATGGTAATTCAGAAAACTATTTTACAATTTTCAGGTGAATAAAAAGTGTACTGAACTAAACTTAATCAGAATCAGAATCAGAAAGAGCTTTATTGCCAGGTATGTTCACACATACGAGGAATTTGTTTTGGTGACAGAGCTTCTACAGTGCAACAGAATTACAGAGACAGGACAAAAAACAGATAATAAATATATTTAAAAAATAAAAGTAAATAGTGAATGCAAATATACAAATTGACAAGTGTATGTACAGGAATATTACTATATACAACGTTAAATGGCAGCTGTTATGTGCAAATTAGCATGTAAAATATGTTGTTAAATAAGTGTTTGTGTGTATAAAAAGTGTATAGCAAGTAGTGATGTTTGTTCCATAATTACTATCATTCAAGTGTTCATGAGATGGATTGCCTGAGGGAAGAAACTGTTTCTGTGTCGGGCTGTTCTGGTGCACAGTGCTCTGTAGCGTCGACCAGAAGGTAAAAGTTCAAAGAGGCAGTGTGCTGGGTGTGAGGGGTCCAGAGTGATTTTGGCAGCCCTTCTGCTTTCTCTGGATAAGTACAGTTCTTGGAGTGTAGGGAGGGTTGTACCAGTGATTCGCTCAGTAGTATTCGACGTAGTCTCCGGAGGTCGGATTTCGTAGCTGAGCTAAACCAGACAGTTATTGAAGTGCAGAGGACTGATTCAATGATGGAAGTGTAGAACTGTTTCAGCAGCTCCTTTGGAAGGTTGAACTTCCTCAGCTGACGAAGGAAGTACAACCTCTGTTGAGCTTTTTTGACAATGGAGTCAATGTGAGTGTCCCACTTCAGATCCTGAGAAATGGTGGTGCCCAGGAACCTGAATGACTCTACTGCAGCCACAATGCTGTCCATGATGCTCAGTGGGGGGAGAGCAGGGGGGTTTCTCCTGAAACTAAAGAATGTAGTTTCTGTGCTGCTGTCACCAAGAAGAATTACAGAAATAAAGCATATTCTGAAACAATCATTTCAAAATAATACTACTTCAATAAGGTATTATGAGTAATGATATGTATTAGCATTTTTCTCATTTGTATATCATTCATTCATTTTCCTTCGACTTAGTCCCTTATTTATCAGGGGTCGCCACAGCTGAATGAACCGCCAACTATTCCAGCATATGTTTTACGCAGCGGCCCTTCCATTCGCAACCCAGTACTGGGAAACACCCATACACTCTCACATTTACACACACACTCATACACTACAGCCAATTTAGTTCATCCAATTCACCTACACTGCATGTCTTTGGACTGTGGGGGAAACTGGAGCACCCGGAGGAAACCCACGCAAACATGGGAAGAACAAGCAACCTCCACACAGAAATGCCAACTGCCCCAGCCGGGACTCGAACCAGCGACCTTCTTGCTGTGAGGCGACAGTGCTAACCACTGAGCCACCGTGCCGCCCTCAGAATTTCATATGCAATGTAACGCTGGAAACCTTTTTATTATAGAAAGTGTTCTTTATGAAATGTTTCTAAATTGTATTTGTTTTTGCCATGATATACCCAGGGCTGTTGTGGCAAGACACTCAAAACGTTCTCTCTCCCATGTAATGCTGGTTTCACACTACACCATATTTTTGTTACAGTAGTCACTGATATTGACTGATTGATTCTTAAATTCTTGTTGTTTCATGGAAAAGAAGCATGTCGAGCTTCACGTTTCTTTCCAGTCCATCATTACTTGCCATCTTTAAAGACAAGCAAAATGACATCAAATAAGCAGAGTTAAAAATTTTAAACAAACAATAGATACCAAAATGTGATGTGTTAAACTGACTGTATTGTTTTTAGGAAAGCTCTATGAAGTTAGCATCAATGCCATGCTGCATACTGAAGAGCTTTGTGTAGGAAATAATATTATGCCCGAGCTTTTTGTCAGGATCGCATTCATTATGATACCATGATCAGTTCTTGTGTCCTGATGGCCATTGTTGTTTTCAAATCAGCATGAAACCCTATTCTATATACATTGTGCACAAGCTGATTGGCTGAACACCCTTTGGCTACACCCCTAATGCTCTGTTTAGTCAAGTTGAAAAGTTATTGACAGTTTTGAGTACTGTAGATCACTTCAGAATGAGTCAGCGAAAGTCAATCTTTTCCATTTTATGGGAGAAAATACCATAAACTTGCTTGTAGTAGTCATTGAAGAGTAAATTGGGTTAAGACAGTTTTACTTTTAATATTTTCTTCTTTTTTTTTTTCTCCATTAAGTGCAAAATATTTAAATAAGCAAAATGACCAGATCACATGAGCATACTAGCATAATACTTTATTTTTTTCTTTTTTGCACATTTTTAAGCAGTATTTTATGTCAAACATTGCCTGTTCCTCAGCCACAGAAGTGGAGTGTTAATACAGTGCAGTGCAATGCAGAAAAATCTGTGCTCAAAATGTCTAGTTCTCAAAGATGTGTGACAGAACTGGTTTGCACAGTTTTAGTTTTGAATTTAAGTCCACTTCGTTACATTTACTATGCTCTCAAGAGAGTAGCACTAATGCGAAAGAAACTTGGCTAACTTGTTTATTTGTGGCAGTCAGTGGTGAATTCTTGCTAAAGCTGTACTCAAGGGCTCAGCATGGAGGGCTAATTATATTCTTTCTTTGTAAACATTCCTTGCTGATAGGATATTGAGGACTCCACTTCAGTCTCGCTCCTTAACCTTGACCAGACGGAACACACGCCAGAGGTGAGTTACTGTCTTAAAGGGGACATGTTATGCAAAAGTCACTTTTTTTATTAGGGGTTTAAACACAATTGTGTGAATATAACCAACTTCTAATGGTAAAAATGTATTTTATTTTTTATAATCACACTTGATAAAAACAGTCTGCAGAAACACTTTGATTGACATTCTCGCGTTGTACGTGTCATCAGAGTGGTAAACCCCCACCCATTATTGATGAGCTCTCCCTTATTCGCTCATTCATTTGTTTTTTGAATCTGCCACTATGCTGGCACATAGCCATTTGTAGCTCTTACAAAAGAGGGCTGTGGGCACAATCTCATTTGAACTTAAAGCGTCACCAAAATGACACAATTAAGATCAAAGCTTAAAAGGGGCAGTTTCAAAGAGTTATAAAACATTATTTGTGGGGTATATTGAGCTGAAACTTCACATACTCAACTCTAGGGACACCAGAGACTTATTTTACATCTTCGCCTTTAACTGTACTTGCACTAAAGATTTGTTCCGCACGTAAGGGCAAAAGAGTTCGATGAACTTTTTAGCTGCAAAATGTAAACAAACATTGCCATTTAGATGAATATGTAAATATATGTGCCCCTACAAAAACTAATCATGTTTTGATTACAGTACAAGTGTATTAACCATGGATTCTGGCACAATGACTATCATTTGTATAACCACAGTTTTACTACAAATACCATTGTTAGACTATGGTTAGTATTACAAAGCTAGCGAAAATATGCTATGTTGTTGAATTATAACATTTCCATTGAGTGAAAATGCAATTAATAATATATATATATATATATATATGTATGTATATAACGAAAATTAAAAGGTAACTGATATTCCTGATGTAGTTAAATTTTTTATGATTTTTAAAATCTCTGAATATAGGAGCATACGTAACAGTGCAGATAGTACAATATCAACAAGTGACATTGACAAAAAGAATACAATAGAATAAAGAACAAGAAAGGAGCAAAACAGAACAGAGCAAAAAAAGAAAAGCGTTTTTGCATTTTGATAGTTATTTTATTTACAATTTCTTGCACAAAGATCTTTTCTTTGTAGCTTTCCTATTAGCCGATGGATGCTGAACTCCATTTTTATATAGTTACTTGTCGCTACTCCTGCCGTTTAGTATTTATTTTCAGACACTGGGTTCATCGTTGGGGCCGGTCTAACCAATAACATATAGTAGCACCTACTGGGGAAGAGGGTATAAAGATAGTAAGGCCCCATCTGATCGGTCAAGCAACCTTTGTATTCAACACACGACTGCTTGGCACATAAAATTTATTTAATTGGTCTTTAATTAATTTAAGAATATAGCATATACTGTAAATGCGAGAACTATAATTTTGCAATATATTGTGCAGCCCTAAGCAAAGCCATAGTTGATTTGTGGTTCTTGTAGTTAAATCATAATAACCACAAACAATCATGGTTTTGCAACACCAACCATTAACTATTGTTAATTTTTGCAAGGGAGCTGCATACTTTTCTTTTCAATAACTAAGTAAACGCACAGCAAATAGGACAGCTGTGAGACAATGGCAGTTAAGAAAGCATTAGAACTCTAGTCACACGGTCAAATATGTTATTTCATATTATATTCTATGTTATAATATTGTTATTAACTGTGCCTTTACTATCAGGTTAGTCCTCAGACGCGGCGGCGGGCTAGAGCGTCTCTGTCAGACCTGTCCTCTCTCGATGACGTGGAGCAGCTGACCGTCCGGCAGCTGAAAGAGATCCTGGCGAGGAACTTTGTGAACTTCTCTGGCTGCTGTGAGAAATGGGAGCTGGTGGAGCGCGTCAGGAGGCTTTACCGGGAGAACGAGGACAATCGCAAATCTAGTGAGTTCTAAATGCAGGACACTGCACTGAATCTAAAAGTACAAGGAGCATAAAATAATACATTTGTAATAACTGCCAAATTTTAGTATATTGATAAAAAAAAAATGGGCATAAAAGTTTTATACTTTAAAAAAAATATATTATTATTATTATTATTATTATTATTATAAAAGAAATATGTATATTGTTTCTTGTGTATATATATATTTTTTTCTTTCAGTGGAAAATGTGAGCAACCCCATCACTGCAGGTAGGAAATTTCTGACTTGAAGAACAAATGAAAATAGTTGCTTTTTTTTTTTTTTTAAGGTGTAGGCTTGAGTTGATTTCTTTAATGATCAGCTTTGGCTTTCACTTTAAATTGTAGGTTTGTTTTAAAGGTACACTGTGTAATTAATTTCTTCTAAATAATTATATAAAATGTAATTCAATCATTTATTTTTTATAATTATATTTAGTTTTAATTAATAGCAAGTGCAAAATGAATCCATCTCCCAAACATTTACAACATTTTAACCTGAATCACGACAGTAAGCTTATAATAAGTGCTCATAATTTGGATCTGCTGTGACTTTAGTTGTAAATTGTGTACGTCTTTTTGTCAAAGATGGTTAATTAATTGTAAATTTACAGCACCTTCAATTGTCTACACGAGACTTACTCAAGTTTGGATGCCAGGAAATCCACATTTAAAAAATGTGAAAGTGCCACAAAATTACAACTTGCATTGCAAGACTATATATATATATATTTTTAGACCGTATTTGAGTTTTTTTTTTACAAATAAAGTTTATGTCTTAGTCAAGTCTTGCTAGTCCTAGTAATGCTTTTCATATTTAGAGAGTAATTAAACCTAAATAAAAAATAAAAAATTCATCAAAAACATGCATTTATAGTTTGCATCAGTCTTGCTATATTCTTAATGCAAAAATGCATTTATGCTCAAATGCAGTATTAAGAAATGTCTGCCCAAAAATGCCTAAACTAAAACCCAAAATATTCTGTTTTTTTTTTTTTTAAACGTTGATAAAATTGGCAGTATCCTGGACATAATCAGTCCCTCCAGGATTTTTAGTTCTTGAGATCAAAGATTGTGTATTTTTAAAACACAAGAATTGAAGCAAGTAATGTCATAAATTTGAGAAAAGCTATCATTTTAGGCTTTAAATATATAAATATGTCTCTGCAAAATCCTGGAGGGACTGCCTAATTGGTCAGTCTTCTGCTGTTTTGCTCTATCTTGGTTATCCATTGAGCATTTGCTGCATCTAAAAGTGGAAAATTTTGTAATGGTATTCATTTAAATCATTAATGTTTTCAGTTACTCAGAATAATAGCATAAGACTTACCACATGCAGTTTTATTTATGAAATCCAAGGGGGGCCAATAGTTACATGGTGTACCTTTACTCTTTTAACTCCTAGCCGAGTCTAATAATAATAGCTGTGCTTTGCTCCTTCCACTTAAGTGGTAGCTTATCCCCCTCCAATCTGCAATGGCGGAATCGGAGGTAAGGCTTGCGATTGATTGGTGGAAATGTTCCCTGGTCATGCCCACCAGTGCACTGCAGTTTGTGATGTCATTGCACTTCAACTCCCTCCCTGCATGGCCACTGCCAGAGAGAGCATGTACTCTTAAAATAAAATACTAATAATAATAAAAAAGGAGATTGTTTATCCTGCCTTAAGTGATTAATAATGCAATAATAATTTTCTTGTTAAATTTGGGGGCAAAATAATTGATCTGCTGTGATGTTTTTTTTTCTCATAATCCCATTTCATCCCAGCCCTTCATTATTATTTCTGTTGTATGACTAGGGTTCATGTAAATTTCACAGTGAGGGTTAGGATGTTGTGATGCACCAAAACATTTACAGACTGAAATTTGGGTAATTTTGTTATTGACTTGTTGTTGCTGGAAATTTTACTGCAGTAAGTCGACAAGAAACAATTGAAGCAGATTTGGTCACAGTGCAGTGAATCCACACTGCTGACGTGTTTAAATTGATGTACAGGCAAGACATAATTGGAGAAGCACTAACTAGTTTTGAGCACTTTGAGAAGTTATTGATGCATCAGAAATCATTTGGTTTAAACTTGTGTGTTTGTGTGCACCAAAATGCACAAGTGACAGGATTTCAGTAAACAAGACCTTCTTACATCATATCAGTGTATAGAGAATTAAATTGTTTGCCACTAGAGGGCAGTCTTGGTGAATCCATTAATTTGTATCTGGTTTTCACCTGATCTCAGAAAGGTTGTATGGATTTCTAGATATTTTAATGACGCATTTGTATAGTAAAAAAGAAGAGCTGGTGTTAATAGTCTACTTATTAACCAGATAAAATGCTAAAACAGCCCAACAATTTTCTTACATTGGCTCATAATTAGGGGAATTGAATTATTTGTTAATTCAATAATAAATAATAACTTTTCCAAGTGTAATGTGTATTTTAAGCTAAATTATACCTAGCATTTCCAATCTTCGAATCTTTAGATCCAATGAACATTTGTAAGCTGCATCCAAGAAAAAAATAGGGAGGAAAAAAAAGTGTTTGGATGGGAGTACAGCTACTATATTTTTAAATTCATATACAAATTTAAGTCAGTGGGCTTCAGTTTGAGGTTGTGCACGTGTTCCAGAACCACAGTGGAAGCATGAAGTGGTGAGGGAATCCTGATTAAAAACTAAATAATGGAGAACTGAAATAGCAGAGTAGTTTTTAGATGCCATATTTCTTATTCACAGCAATAATCTGACCTTATTTTTGTTCTCCAAACACTTTAAGCTTCATTAGTTATCACTTCACTAGCATGAGATCTCTAATAAAAGCTAACTAATGTGGTTCAAAAAGATATCCAACCATGTTTGTCATGACTAGCTAGTTAGTTTCTCCAACAATGTATCATAGTGTTGTATATTCTGGAAACACGCCTGGCTGGCTGGCAGTGTTTGCCGTTTCAAGAAGTTTAAGCAATTGGTTGATTTGTTGATTGATTTATTATTATTTTTTTGAAACTTTTAAAATTCCTGTTCTGTTTCATTTGAATATTTTTTCTATATTTGTTTTTGTTAAATATTGTAAAAGTTTTGGTGCGTCACTAATTATGCCTTGTTTCCACTGAGCGGCGTGGTTCAGTACAGTACACTACAGTACGATTTGGTATAGGTCACTCTGATCAGGCTTGAGTTTTCACTGCCAAAAGTACCCTTACTAGGTAAGCATGGTGTACGCTAGAATGGTAGACGCCATTCTTGCTCGAAGAATGAAAGCTGTATGGGCCGTTCACATATCGCGTCTTTTACACACAAGTTCATTATTTTAAATGTAGAAGTGCAGCAAGTGGGCGCAAATAGATAAAGCTGCATGCCTCTTGCACTTTCCACACATTTAGATGCGATATTTGAATGACCTGAGGAATTAATTTACATAGTGTCAGAAAGGTTCATGATTTTTTTTTTTTTTTAAAGAGGTGTGCCCCCAAAACCCAACCCTAAAGGTGGTCGCACAGTGATGCGCCGCTCGGCGACGTGCCGCGCCATGCATTTTAGAATTCTTAACCTAGATTTCTATCAGGGTACGCACACCGGTGCTGCAAGTCGATGGCTGTTTGCAGCGCCTAGCTACGACTCAGGACACTATTCATATTTCTGCCGCGCCACAGAGTGCCATCTGAATAGTTTCATTTTAAATAACCTGCGAATGTGCGTGTCTGGTGTGCGATACTTCCAACTGTAATGTGCGCGCTGTGTCGCATCCGGTGTGCGACCCCCCCCCCCCCCCATTACTCTGCCTCTCATCGTATTAAAATGTAAGAATGAAATCGATACAAATAAATACGAATTAGCGATTTAAATCGAAAAGGTACGAATTGCCATGAGATTGTATTGGAATGACCCCATAAACAACAGTGGAGGACATCTAGCAGATTCTGTTCTGCTTTTTTGAGCATGTTCATTGTCGTGTTTCAGCTATGTATTTAAAAAAGAAAAAACATACTTCCTGTGTTGTCGTTCCCCTGATATTGTAGTAATAATAGCATTCAGCAGTGAGTCACACTGTTGTGCTAGGTATGTTTACAAAAGGGTCCCAAAAAAGTGGTATAGTACGTTTGCTATTTTGCTTTTTACAGTGGAAACTGAAATAAATATGTACTGTACTGCAGTGTTTCTCAGCCACATTCCTGGAGGACCACCAACACTGCATGTTTGGGATGTCTACTTTGTCTCTCACACCCGTTACAGGTCTTTCAGTCTGTGCTAATGAGCTGATGATCTGAATCCGGTGTGCTTGGTTAAGGAGACATGGATAATGTGCAGAGCTGGTGGTCCTTCCGGTCCTTCTGGTTGAGAGACACTGCTGTACTGTACCAAACTGCACTGCTCAGTGGAAACGAGACATTAGCTATCCTACTCAAGTGAACCCTATTGGTTGTGATTAGATTGACCGAAAACCCCTGTCCTTTGAGATAAATTGGAAGATGTAATAACAGTCAATTTCACGTTCTCTCTCTAACCACAGATAGTTGCAGGACCCAGTTATCAAATGACGATAACCTGTGTCGAATCTGCATGGACGCGGCCATCGACTGTGTGCTGCTGGAGTGCGGTCACATGGTCACCTGCACCAAATGCGGGAAGCGCATGAGCGAATGCCCAATATGCAGACAATACGTTATCAGGGCTGTGCATGTTTTCAAGTCCTAATACTTCTAGGAGAACACCCCGCTCCCCCTGTTTCGCATTAAGGACTCAGTGAGGACGCACTCAGCAAGTGCCCTGTCGTTGAGGAAGATTAAAGTTCTCTGCTTAATTTTTCATGAAGTTTCAGGACGCCTTCAGCCTGGGATCCGCAATGGCTTTGTCAATAGACGCTTCAGTAAGAACATTCCTCAAGCTCTTCAAAGAGGCTCTGTATTAATATGCAGTTGTTCAGCAGCAACACCTCACAACCTTGACCTGATGTCCTGCAGCTTTCTGCTCACCTGTCACGTGCAAGCACTGTGAGAAACTCAAGAAAAGAACAAAACAATGAGAATTACTCGTGTTTTCATCATCGTGCACCATAACTCTGGATGGAAGGATCTGAAGGTTCCTGTTGCTCTTTTACTTCAGTTTTTGTCAGTGGGCTTTTGTTTTTTGCTTGGATTTTGTAGCATCTTGGATTTTTTTCAAACAAAGTTTGGAGTTCCTACAAGTAACACTGTAGCTCCTGATAACTTGACACTGGGACCATTCAAGGACTGAGTGGAAGAGGGAATGTTTTGTGGACATTCTCGTCTGTATTCTTTTGTTTTGTAATCATAGGACTTCCTTTCTTTGTCAAAGTCCACGGACATTTGCTGGTTTGTTGGTCACTGTGTATGTGGCTGGAAAACAAGCATATGAATCGGTGTAAATCGTGAGAATAATAAGAGAAAGTGGAACTGTTTTGTATGCAAATACTTACATTTATGATGTGTCATATCTGAAAAGAAAAGCCATGAACTGGCAAAGCAGAACTGCTTTGAGTCAAAATAATTAATCTATTTGTATTTTATGTATGTGAAAAATAAGCTTAACTTTAAAGGAACACACTTTTTTGGAAATAGGCTCATTTTGCAAGTCTCCTAGAGTTAATCTGTTGACTTTTACCATTTTTGAAGTCATTCAGCCATTGTCTGGCAGGAGCACTTTTAGCGTAGCTTAGCATAAGTCATTGAATCATATTAGACCGTTAGCATCTCACACAAATTTACATTTTAATTTTTGCTGTAGCAAGCGCAATGATATTATGCAGCACTATTAAGTAGTTACCTAGCTGGGGACTTTTTTCAGGCACTGTGTAATATCATTGTACCTGCTCCAGCCATGATATGGCTTCAAAGCTCCTTGATTATTACGCTGGAATGAGATAAAGTTCCTAGCTGTATCGACCTAGAAAATTGCATCTTTTCAATTCACGTCAGTCTTAGTACATGATGTAACTACAAAAGTTAGGAAAAGTATCTAAACTTTTTTTTTTTTTTTTTTTATTTTTTTTTTTTTAATAATTTGAGCGAGATGCTAATGGTCTAATCTAATACAATTATCTATGCTACGCTAAGCTAAAAGTGCTCCCGCCAGACCCGGAGATCAGCTGAATGAATTTAAAAAATGGTAAAACTCTAACTTGTAAAATGAGCTTAACCTATAATGACATATACACTGGCGCAAACTCACACATGAGCTGGTGTTATATGGTTCATCAAAATGGCAGCATGGGACCTCAGTGTATCATCAACAACAAAGGGTAATCATTTTGTTTGCTTGCTAATCATTGACATTTTAAGCATCAGAAAGGTAAAACTCCTCTTTTAATGTTCTGCTGAAGAAGAAGAAAAAAGTCACCTACGTCTTGCATGGTCTGAAGGTTTGGAAGACTGTTCGCATCACTGAATAATAATTTTGTTTTTAAGTTAATTGTAATATTCAGACTTTTTTCAGAATTGTTATTAAAAATGTGCAAATCTGGCCTTTTTAAAAATTATATTATGACTTCTTTCGTCATTTACGAGATATAATCATATTTTATTAAAAACCTGCAATTCTGATTTATAAATTTTTTCTTTTCAGAATTGAGTTTTTATCTTAAATCCTGAATTCATAAGTACGCTATGAACTCAGAAGTGTAAGAAATAAACTCACAATTTCAGGAGAAATCTTCCACTCCATCCTCTGTTAGAATTGGACTTTTGACATAGTTATATCAATAAATTCTTTTTTCTCAATTACGAGTATATATCCCACAAATCTGTCTTAAAGGCATAGATCATCCAAAATAAAAATTCGGTCATCATTTAATCTCCCTTAACTTCCAAACTTATTTTAGTTTCTATCTTCTGTGTATATCTCCACAAAAGGAGATATATTGAATAAATATGTTGGAAACCAGAAACCATTGACCTCTTTCCCTCTAATTATAGAAGTCATTGGTTTGCGACATTCTTTAAAATATCTTATTGTGTTTAAATAAAAAAAAAAAAAGGAAATTCATAAATGTATTAGGTGACATGGTGGCTCAGTGGTTAGCACTGTCGCCTCACAGCAAGAAGATCGCTGGTTCGAGCCCCGGCTGGGTCAGTTGGTGTTTCTGTGTGGAGTTTGCATGTTCTCCCCGTGTTGGTGTGGGTTTCCTCCGGGTGCTTCGGTTTCTCCCACAGTCCAAAGACATGCGGTATAGGTGATTTGAATAAACTAAATTGGCCGTAGTGTATGTGTATGGATGTTTTCCAGTACTGGGTTGCAGCTGGAAGGGCATCCGCTGTGTAAAACATGCTGGATAAGTTGGCGGTTCAGCTGTGGCGACCCCTGATGAATAAAGGGACTAAGCCAAAGGAACATGAATGAATGAATGGATTCATAAATGTTTGGAACTACTTAAGGTTGAGTAAATGATGAGCTTATTTTTATTTTTGGATGAACTATCCCTTTAACTTGAAAACGTAAGTGAGATTAACTTAATTGTGAGGAAAAAAATTAAATTTTAATATATATATTTTTTTGTTAATTTTTATATTCAGTGGTAAAAAGGGATTTTTTGTTTTCATATGAATATTTTTCTGTCCCTTTAATCAAAATTATGCACAGTGTAAAAGAACAGCGGTCGTTTAGGTGCCAAAAAAAGATGCATTTGAGTCTCCGATGCACTTTATTTTTCTCCATTATTATTAGTACTTGAATTAATGTGTTTAGTCTTCAAAACTGAATTGAAAAAACCACTTGAGAGCGAATTTTTTTTTTTTTTTATGTAGCCATTACTCACTTGAATGATAAACCTGATTAAAAGTTGCATCAAGGCATAGCATAATGCTATATCACTCATTAGCAAACGCACCACAGCAATATCAGAGCCTCTCTAACATACAGTATGTGGCATTTTCACTAGTTTAGACAATAAGGGATTCATGTAATATTTTGGTGTATATGCATTACATCATTGTTTAACCTGACATATCTTTAATTCCTGTGTATATGCCAGTTCAGATACATTTATTTTTCTTAAAAAAACAACAAAAAACTTGACACTTTGAGCGGTTTCTTTAATATAGATTTAACAATCAAAATAAAACGGTACGTATGTTCTTAGTTACCCTTGTGATACTTTAATAAAAGTGCTAAGAATGTTTGGACTGGCTTGTACTGTCGTGTGATTGTGTTCGGTTAAACAAGAAACCAAAATGGATGTCTCACAGTACTTTTCTTTTAATTACATACAAATATAAATAGCCAGATGTACATTAGAGTGTTTTAGATGGCGAACGATGCCTTAATTTATAGTGGTACAAGTATGGCGGTTTAGTTCAAATGGCAGGCTCCCCCTCTTTCTGTAAGTCACCATCCTGAGACGAAACGTACAATAGTAATACACACCATTAAAATCATTTGTCATCATCACAGTTACCATTAATAATAATCACTTTGGAAGGAAAAAAAGCAAAGAATGACATTCATAGACAAATACTGCATGGACGTTCAGCAAAATCTTAAAAACAAAATAAAAAAAGCAGCACTACCGGATTGTGTTGAACAAAACAAAATGACTGTGCTAGCTGGAGTATATATATTCAGCATTTTGTTTGGTCGGACACATGTAGAACTGCGATATGAAATATGTTGAGAGTTGAAGTCTTGCCTTTTACAACTGTGTAGAACAACAGCTGGAATATGGCACTGTTTTTTTATGTATATACATTATATATATATATATATATATATATATATAGACCTAAAAAAAAAAACCCAATCCTTTCACGTCTATACCTGCTCTAAGATTAGAACATCACGTACTTGAAATTCAAAGCAGTCAAAACTCATTAAAAATCAGATCGGAAAATTCCAATACTGATGACGTAAAATAGACAAATATTTTAAAAAATTCATAATATTAAAAAAAATTATAATAATAATACAGAACAATATATATACTCAGGACTAAACCAGATATAGCACAAAAAAAATTAAAACTGATAAATCTGTTGTGTGTAAAAAAAAAACTGTTTGGAACAATGTACAATCATGCTCACTGTCTCCTGGATTAAGTGTTTGTGATATCCAGTAAGTATGCGGCTCTTCCTTTTTTGTTTTTTAAATAATACACCACCTTTTAAATACACCTTTCAGAATGTTCAGTCCATCTTCAGAATACACAATTAAGAAAAGGAACACAATTAGGTGCCTTTTAAGTACAGTATGTCTTGAAAGGAGCTCACAAAACGCTTTGTACACACAGGGTGCAGTGCTTCTTTTTTTTTTTTAATGTGCGAATCCAGTTTTAGTCCAAACACATGAGTGCACTTGATACATGGTATCATTTAATTTTTTTCAGTTCCTCCCATACATTAGGGGGTGCTGTGAAGTTTTTGGAGCAGTTTATCCTCTTGTAGTTGGAAGGGAACGATGACCGACATCTCAGCGATGAAACGTTCGCATGCCTGTCGGCTCACCTGCTTGCTAAATCGCAAGTCAATGCGGCAGATGCTTCCGCAGCGTTTGAAGTAGCTCAGCGACTGATCCGTGACTCTGTTGCACACTAAAAAGAGAAATTAAGAAAGGACACATCAGTAATCAGTAAAAGGAAAGCGATATTAACTACAGTGCATCTGGAAATACAGCCGTATTCCAAAATGGATTAAATTCTTTTATTTCCTCAAAATTCTACACACAATACCCCATAATGACAATGTGAAAGATTTTTTAAAAATTGTTTCAAATTTATTAAAAATAAAAAACCTGAAAAATCACATGTACATAAGTATTCACAGCCTTTGCCGTGAAGCTCTAAATTAAGCTCAGGTACATTCTGTTTCCACTGATCATTCTTGAGATGTCTCAGCAGCTTAATTGGAGTTCACCTGTGGTAAATTCAGTTGATTGGACATGATTTGAAAAGGCATACACCTGTCTATATAAGGTCCCAGGGTTGACAGTGCATGTCAAAGCACAAACCAAGCATGAAGACAAAGGAATTGTCTGTTGACCTCCGAGACAGGATTGTCTCGAGGCACAAGGCTGGGGAAGGTTACAGAAAAATTTCTGCTGCTCTGAAAGTTCCAATGAGCACAGTGGCCTCCAATATCCGTAAGGGAAAGATGTTTGGAACCACCAGGACTCTTCCTAGAGCTGGCCCGCCATCTAAGCTGAGTAATCGGGGGAGAAGGGCCTTACTCAGGGAGGTGATCAATAACCCGATGGTCACTCTGTCTGAGCTCCAGCGTTCTTCTGTGGAGAGAGGAGAACCTTACAGAAGGACAACCATCTGTGCAGCAATCCACCAATCAGGCCTGTACGGTAGAGTGGCCAGACGGAAGCCACTCCTTAGTAAAGGGCACATAGCAGCCCGCCTGGAATTTGCCAAAAGGCATCTGAAACAAAATTCTCTGGTCTGATGAGACTAAAATTGAACTCTTTGGAGTGAATGTCAGGCGTTACGTTTGGAGAAAACCAGGCACCGCTCATCACCATGCTAATACCATCCCTACAGTGAAGCATGCTGGTGGCAGCATCATGCTGTGGGGATGTTTTTCAGCAGTAGGAACTGGAAGACTAGTCAGGGTAGAGGGAAAAATTAATGCAGCAATGTACAGAGACATCCTGAATGAAAACCTGCTTCAGAGTGCTCTTGACCTCAGACTGGGGCGACGGTTCATCTTCCAGCAGGACAATGACCAAAGCACACCGCTAAAATATCAATAGAGTGGCTTCACAACAACTCAGTGAATGTCCTTGAGTGGCCCAGCCAGAGCCCAAATCTAAATCCTATTGAACATCTCTGGAGAGATCTGAAAATGGCTGTACACCGTCGCTTCCCATCCAACCTGATAGAGCTTGAGAGGTACTGCAAAGAGGAATGGGCAAAAATTCCCAAAGACAGGTGTGCCAAGCTTGTGGCATCATATTCAAAAAGACTTGAGGCTGTAATTGCTGCCAAAGGTGCATCAACAAAGTATTGAGCAAAGGCTGTGAATACTTATGTACATGTGATATTTCAGGCTTTTTATTTTTAATAAATTTGCAACAATTTCAAAAAATCTTTTTTCACATTGTCATTATGGGGTATTGTGTGTAGAATTTTGAGGAAATAAATTAAATAATAATGAAATAAATTTCATCCATTTTGCAATAAGGCTGTAACATAAAAAAATGTGGAAAAAGTGAAGCTAAAGTTGTGACTAAAATAACTAATTTTGTCAGTTTTCACAAATGTTTATACTTCTGCGTCGAGTGATCACGGCGCATGTCTTGCGCGTAGTCGTGCATTTATACTTCTGCGTGCTGTTTGTGTTGCTCACTTATAACACTTCCAAAACGCTAGCTAGCAGAAGCTTTTTATGTTCGTCTGTGTTGAGTTTCTTTGTGGGTGTTTTGTTTTTTCTGAACGCTACTTAATGTACAAGTAGCTAAAACTCGCTCATTCAGAGGCGGGAACCAGCGGACGTGGGGCATCGCCCACACTCGTCACCGCCACCAAGCCGACCAATCACAGAGCTTGCACTACGCATCGTTGCGACGTGTTGTTACATTTTTTTGAGAGGTGCACGTTGGTGTCATGGCGAGGGCTATGCGACTGTGCGAAAGCTGCGCTGGACCATACGTGTTCGCTTGACGCAGAAGTATAAATCAGCCTTAATGTGTGTGTGAGAGAAAGAGGTTATGCTTATGAGGACAGATGCATATATACAATACATAGAAGTTTTGCGATTGGCAACTCATGAAGCCTAGTTCAATGCAGGTCACATCCGGACAAGCACATTGTATTTGCAAATACTACAATGTTTTAAATGTAAAACTATGCAGATGGCGCTCTGTGGTGGGCTGAATTTGAACACTGTCCTTATTGCCCAATAAATGTGGGAAATCTCTGGTAATAAAAAAAGTTAAAGCTCCACAAAATCTTTGGATTCAGCAATTGTAAATTTGTGAAATCCTGGAGGCTCTGATTACACCAGCTTCTGTGGTAAACAGGTTAAGCATCCAAGTCGTATATAGGCCAGACCCAGAGTTACTAGCCAGGTTTCCATCTTAATGTGGGGCAAATCTTTTCAAAGTTCGCAAAAAAAGAAAAAAAATCCCAAATGCACTTCTGTCAAGTTATTAGAGTGGCTGACTGTAGTATTGCTAACCTAATAACCCACAGTAAGCAAGGCAAGAGTAATGGAGACAGGTTAGTCATGCGGGTGTAATGTCAGTTTATTCAGCAAATGTGTTTCCATCTCCCATTATTCACAATAACCAAATTTCATCCAAAATCACCTCAAGAAAGCGTAAAAACGTCTTTGAGAATTAATGGATATTAACTCAAGATGTAATACTTCACAGGGTGATGGAAACTCAGCTACTGATACACCTTTTTCACTGAAATAATGATGTTTGGTCAAGGGACTTGCAGACCTCTCTATGAACAGGCCCCCAATGTATCATGCCCACATTCACTTCCTGTTGACAGCTTTAGTGATTAAAATTAGCACAATGTTTATGTTAGTTTCGAAAGGCTGAGTTGTTATTTGGAAACTTAAAGTGTTGATGACATTTTCCTGCCCACTTGCTCTTGATGTTTCTGGTTTCACACGAAAGGGTTTAATGGACAATTATAGAGTCAGTTGTCTTTGGTGTAAACAATGGGACAAGATTTGGCCACTGGTCTGGTTCTGGTAACATAACTTAAATTTAGGCATAAAGGGATTATAACTTAAGGTAACTATTAACCATTTAGGCATTTGTGACAATTACAGTGCAATTACCAGAAAGGTTGACATCAGTAAGGGAATCTCTAGTTGTGGTTCCTGCAGCAGTCAGCAGGTTTACTGACTGGTCATTGATATGGTTGCAGTAACTCAAGTCCAGACGGGAGAGTAGAGGCATATTTTTAATGATGAGACGCAGAGAGCTGTCTGTGATGTCCAATCCAGCGAGACGCAGGTCTGTAACATTTCTTAGTTTACTGCGGGTGTCCATTTGACCTGTTAGAGACACCACAAATAGAGAATGAGTATATTGCATTACTTTTGTTTTGAGTCAGTGACTAGGAACTTAGCCATACTGATCTGGAGTATTGTTTATTACCTGGTCTGTTGTCAGTCGGAGGGGATAGCAGGTCCCTCATCTGGGGGTCTTTGAGCCCTTCCACCCACTGCAAGTCAAGAGTACGAAGTAGAGGGCAACTGGATGTGCAGAGAGCCGAGACGGCCACCCATGAACATCCCGAGAGAAGGAGAACCCTAAGTCCTGAACCCAAACAGACATGTGTTTAGACACCCCTTTATAGATGTGGATGATGTAGATCTACATACATGCTTATGTAGAAGCTGACCTGGTAATCGGTTAATTAGCCAGCTTAATTGCTTCTTGGAGATGTTGGTCCAGCTCAGGTCCAGAGTGATGGGCTGTCTGCGAATTATCCCACTCAGCATGAGTGGAGTGATGGACTTACAACGCTTCAAATCTATACGAGTCCATAATTTCTTGTCACAGCACCTAAAAAAGATATTATAATCACAAAGTGAACCAATAATTCAATTTCGTAGAAATAATTATGCATAGGCCCTATCCCAAAATGGCACTTGCAGCGTTGTGACCTTTGTTGTATGTCTGTAATGTCTGTTAAATGTATGTAATGCAACAAGACAAGTAATGCCAGGAGTGTCCAATCCTTTTGCTATAGAGGAAATATTTTTCTGAAGAGTTTCGATCCAGACTGGCTTTAATAACTTCTAGTTGTTCTAAAGACTAACTGATAACTGACTTGTTTGTTTAATTAAGAATGCATATAACCTCTGCAGAAAAATGGCCATTCTAAAGAAGAATTGGACATCCCTGCCATATGGTGTCCCTTTGTTATTTTGTTGTTGACTTGGGATTTTACAAGTCTACTTCACACCACCCTTAGTCATTTTGGATCTCTCCCCAGCTGACTCATCAATTGCAAGTCTTTTCTGAGTCCATCACAACAAAATGATGAGTTTATTGGAAAGAGATGATTTGTTTTATTAGGAAGAGTTTAAAAATGTACTGTTTGACCTTGCGACAATAGCCATTTTTCCACTGTCGGCCAGTGCGAGCCAAGGCTTTCATAGTTGCCTTTCCACTGTAGGGTGAATAGCTCACAGTGCAACAAGAATCCACAGACACTCTTGCCACAGACCCTCTTTTACTAACTCAAGCAATTTCTGCCTTTTATTTCACCTGCCCCAAACCCTAGCTAGCCTGCTTTTGCTCACTGTATTCGTTGGCCCCGAGGAAGCCCTGATGAGGCCCGATCAGACACCGGAAATTATAGTGGAAATACGACTGCCCAGAGATGCAGTGGCATGCTCACTTTAGGCATGACAGTGGAAATGTGATTATTGTCACCAAAGTGTAAAGAAAATTGGAAGGACTGAAAGGGTTGAGGGTGTCATGTGAAATAGCACCAGAGATAAGAAACTTTGAAGTATGAACTGATAAACTAGTCTTTAGGTCGTTCTTACCAGCGATTCCATGTCCGGCACACGCGCATACACACACAAAGTTCACGATGGCTCAAGTGGCTGAATATAGCCAGCCATGCCTCTCTGGGAGCTATGTGATTACGACCATCAGCTAGTGGTAGCCTGTCAGGTGGAGGGCAGATTGGAGGTGGCCGGATCACATGTCGCTCCATCTGAACACACTTGGGAGGGGAACGGGCAGGAAGAGGTCTGACTGTAGGTGAACTGCGGTTCAAGCCAAGTGGGGTGATCTGAGGAGGGTAGAAGTGCCGGAGCTCCCAAGACGTCCCATTCATCTCCCTTGCTCGTAAGTGCGGTCGCTCCCCTCCTGCCTCTACACCTGCTCCCCTTTCAACTCCTCCTCCACCTCCTCCTCCTCCGTTCCCTGCAGTCCCGTTGCGCAAGCCTCTCTTTGGTTCCTCGTTCTCACTGTCCTCAGGTTCGCTCTTTAGTGGCTGCTGGTTTTCATTGGCTAGTGAATGTTCTGTGCGACGGATTTCCATGTTGAGCTGCTTGCTGAGTTCTGCACTGAGCTGGCGGTTTGGAGGCTTGCGCCGGTGTCGCCTTGCCCGGGCACGTGGTGCCTTCTCTTGAGTCTCACTGCCTTCACTGCTCGGTCCGGCCCTTGGAGAGCTGCACCGTGAAGCATCACTCTCAAGCGAGAGAGAAAGGTTCTTTAGTGCAGGGCTGCTGTCCCTTCCTCGTTTGCCATTACTGTCCTCCTCCTCTTCCTCCTCATCATCTTCCTTTTCTTCATCATGGTCTTCCTCTTTTCTTATGTTGTTAAACTCCTTTAGGGATCTGAAAGGGGGATCTCTGTTCTCCCGTCTCTCTTCCTCACGCTCTTCCTCTTTTCTCACTATGCTATAGTCTTTCTTTATTGAGCGGCGAGGTTGTTCTCGCTTTTCCTGGATCTCTTCCTCCTCTTCAGAGTTGTCTTCCTCCTCTTCTGTTTTCATGTGAGAAAGTTTGGGAATCAGAGGTTCTTCAGGTCTCCATGGTTTCTTCTGCTAAAAATTGTCAAGAAATGTTACTCAATGAAAAAGGTACAGCAATTTTATGCAAAGGCAATTAGCTGTGATTATACCTTACCTTCTTTTTAGCACTAGTCTCCTCTTCCTCTTCATCATCGTCAAATAACTTCCTCTTCTTCCTCAAGAAGTTGGGCACTTCAGATCGGGGTCTTGGCAGGCCACTGGGGGACAACAGTTGGGGAAGACGTGTGGGTAGATCCTCAGTCTTCAGTCTGGGAGTTTCCTCCCTCTCAGTCTTCCTCTTGATGGATGCTGGTCCTATGGATGTCTGGTCCCCTTCCTCTCTTCCGTCACGTCCAGCTTTTTGCTCCCTCAGCAGGGACCCGGGCAAGTTGGATGCGTACTTAAATCCTGGGCCCCGTTTTTGCTTGCAGGCCAAAGAGTGGCAAGAAAATACAAAAAAACTTTATACTTTATGAATAGAATTCATTGTTCACCAAGAATGAATTGTTTTCCAATTTAACTGTTAAACATTTCAGAGTTTACACTAAGGAAAATAGCTTGATAGTCCACCGGTTACTGAAATGAATTTGAATAACACAGCTATTTGCATTTTATTTGCATCTAGATTTGTTTTGACAGTTTCCTTATGGCCTTGACACTCTAAATGACACACACACATCTCCTAATGCTTTTTGTGTGAAACTAAAAACAGGAATTAAATATGCGAGGCAGCAAAAGTTACATAAGTAAAAAGTAACAAATATCCCATGCATTCGTGTATACCACATAAATTAGTCTGTTCGATACAGACTTTAATAAATACATCTGCATTGTCTACAATACTTTGAACCTCTTTTCAAATGTAAATGCAAATCTTTTTATACAATCAAACTATTGTATTATTGTTCCCCAGATACTCACTTTCCCAGTTTTCCCAGCGTAATTGCATTTTGGACATTCCCAGCAGTTAGGAAGCTCATCATTTACAACACCAGCTGCATCCTTTACCTGTATTTAGGCAAGAGATAGAGTTAGAGAAGAAGAGGCGTCTAAAAAACATTTGAAAACCAAACTCGATCAATAATGTGAATAAACAACACCCCCACACACTAAACAGGAACAAAAGGCGTTAAAAACAGATCTGTCCACCAACATGCACTTGAGCATCTCTTCCTCTTTCTGTGTTCATCCAAAATGAAAGATAGTACTATCTACACTGATTTGCATTTACTCTAAAAATAAGTGGATAAGTCAAGGTTTAGTCAGTCTGACCTTGAGGCAGTTTGGGTGGACAATCTCATTGCAGATGGAGCACTCCATGAGCATGGCGTTAAATTTTTCATCCTCGTCATCAAGAGTGTCTTCTTTACCGGCTTCACCACACACCACACATACTGCTGTGTGTGGTAACACAGGCTGTAGAACAAAATGGCAACACATAAACATTTAAAACCTCAACCAATTTGAAAATGTGTGATTACAAAATATGACATTAATAAACAATAAAACACATTTTAAGGGTTTAAGAATACATTAATTTAATACAGTTTAAGATACTTCAGAACATTTTAAGGTCACTGTTAAAGGGACAGTTCACCCAAAACCTATAATTCACACTATTTACTCTCACTCAAGTGCTTCCAAACCTTTATGAGTTCCTTTATTCTGTTGAACACCAAAGATATTTTAAAGAAAGCTGAAAAAAACAGAAACCATTTACTTCCTACTATGGAAGTACCGTTTTTCAGCTTTCTTCAAAATGGAGGTCAATGGTTAATGGTTTCCAGCTTTTATTAAAATGTTTTCTTTTGTGTCAACAGAAGAAAGTTAAACAGGTTTGGAACAAGTAAAGGATGAGTAAATGTTGACAAAATTTTCATTTTTGAGTGAACTATCCCTTAAATGAAAATAAATTTCTCAATTACACCTTTGCCAGTACATGATTATCATCTTAATCACAGTCACAGTACAATTATTTTATCAGTGCTGGTGAAAACTGCATAGAACCCCCCTCCCAGTGGTATTTAAAATACCTGTGTTTGTTTGGACAGGGCCACAGTTCTTTATTTTATTATAGAATAATTTTGTTTGTTGTGCACTTTGAGCTTTATAACCAAATAAATGTTTTACATTCCACAAACAGCTACACACTGTACATTATACCTTGGATGAATAATTGTTGTAATATATACAACAATTTTATTTATTTTGGTCCACAAATCGGTGTCTTTGAAGTATTAATATTCTCAGCAAAATAGAGGAAATAGGTTGTGATTTGATGTGTCAGCTATGTGAAATATGGTTCATAAGTCATATTAGTTTCTGATTTCCTTACCGCTATACATTGTCTCATGATGCAAGACTGTTTCATTCGACCGGGGCCTCCAAACTTCTTCATGTCCTTGCAGAAGTGGCACTCTCCACATTCTGTCCGCACACATGCCTCGCACTTCCGGCATCGTGTGCGTCTGCGGCGAGCTCCGGAAGAGGTTCGGTTGGATGGCAGCTTGACTGCCGTTGCAGTGGATGAAGAAGTGGTCGCTGATGGAGTTGTTGCTGTTGATGCAGCCATTTTGGGCTTGGGTTTGTTGGGTAGCCGTTGCTGATAGACAAGAGGAAAGAATGAGAATTAGATAATATATTAAGCTACTGCAGCCACTTGGAAGGCACTATGCCTCTTCAGTCTTCACACATACAATACTTTTAAGATATTATGTATGAACAAACAGGAACTTCCAGTGAATCAGTTCTGGGGCCTCATTTATTGAACACTGTGTAGAAACCTTCCCATAAATTAATGTACGCCAGATTGCTGAAAATGGTATATGCAAAAAAATACAAAATTAATTTATAAAATCTTGCATATGCACAACTTTTTTAATGGATTTTCAGCTTTATAAATCACAGTCTACATGAGAATCGTGTGAAAGCCTTACATACCGCCCTTTACACGCCAACTTCCAACCATATTTAGTCAATGCAATTGACCTCAAGAACTTCCATGCATATTAAAATGAGCCACAAATCAATGGTTCCATATAGCCAATTAAGTAAAAATTGCAGAGCAGTGCAAAGAAACACTATCTAAAAAATAATAATAATTCAAGGTTCTAGTAAAATATATATTTTTTCCTAGTATAATACCTTTCCAACTGTTATCGCAACAGTGACATTTAAAAAGAAACCGGTATGCTGATGTTACATAGCTCTTAAACAGCATAGGCCTACATTATTATTTTTTTTAACTGTACAAATTAGAGCAGAAACATATTGGAGACTGATGTGGGTGAACGGTGTCTTAAAAGGTGAAAAGGTGTAATGATATTGCTTGTGTTTGCCTATACAGGTGAAGTAATTCTTGTAATTTTACAATAGTTTATGTGAAAATAAAAAAACAACAACAACAACAACATGGAGTCCAGTTTAAGTCTAAATGCTTATTGTGAATTTGCTTTATTGTGTGTTATGCTTGAACTTCAAACATGAACAGGACATCTGGAAACACGGATGACATGCTAATTTTAGGGTATTTCAGGGCAGAAAAGAGATTTTTTTTATTTTTTTTTGTTTGTTTATTAGCTAGCTAGTAAACACCCAAATTTGTATTTATTATGGATGCAATTTTTTTGTACATTCTACAAAATTCTTTGTCAGATTATGTGACTTTGACTTTTTGTGTCACAAACAGGAAATTTGGACTAAATGTTGCTTCCCAACCAATCATTGTTTGCAGTCTTTAACATTGTGCGCGATGTTTCTGGAATCAGTTCTGATTTTCCCAAGACAAGAATCCAAATAAACACTGAAGTGGCGTGTTTTGTACCGGCTGGCTTGTCATCAGAAAAGCCTTCAAAAAGAAACAAACTTTTCCTCCATTGCATAATTCAGTCTCTCTTTCCTTTTGTCATGTTTGAAAGCCTACAAAACAGCTTCTGCACTCCTATTGGTCAGTGTCACAGATGAGATGGAAACAGTTGAAAAGGACCAGAAAACATGCTAGTTTTTGTGTCGAGATGTTGCGCCCTTGATGCATCCACTATGACAGACCACACAAAATAAAAAAATACAAGTTTTTAAACTGCCAAAACAATAGGCACCCCAAACAGAGCCCTGCTTCAATAAGAGGTTCAACTAACTCAAAGTTTTAAGTTGAGATGGGGAAACTCTTTAGTTTTAGGTTTTAGATAAGCTGAATTGAGTTAGTTCAATCAACTCTGAATATTCTTCACAACTATGAAAAAGCCATCATTGGAGCTTTGATACTACAATTCACCATGGCAACAAGAGCTGATAAAAGACGTCTGCATATCTGGGAGGCAATACAAGTTTAATCACTCTTATAATATCACAGGTGAAAATGGGGAGAACGGTAGGGTATTTAACTGATAGCCTATTCATTTTCAAGGCAAAAATAAATAAATAAATAAATAAATACATTATATAAGTGGTGGTAATTTTTTTCTTAATATTTCAAATGATCAGCCAATAAGGTTTGAAAAATATAGTAGCGGCTATTTAGGCTAAGTGAATTAGCATACATTCTTAGAGATAGAGGCTATTTACAAAAAAAAAAATACAAATAGTTCTTGATATAATAGATCTAGCTCAACATATATTCCATAACATGTAAAGATAGCAGTTCTTTGTAA
This sequence comes from Danio jaintianensis, assembly GCA_903798115.1. Lineage (NCBI taxonomy): Eukaryota > Metazoa > Chordata > Actinopteri > Cypriniformes > Danionidae > Danio > Danio jaintianensis. The sequence continues at coordinate 4,359,033 of CAIGQV010017835.1, read as the reverse complement.
TAAAGGTAAATAATCATTAGATACTATTTATACTTGCAGATACACACTATTTGCACCTCTGTTAAGTGTAAATGATTACATCTATAAAAATGATTAATACTTCATCAAACACTTGTTAGGCATATCCACTTTTAGAACATTTAAATTTTGATTGAAAGTACATTTGAATGTGATATGAGTGGGAAAAACTCAAAAATCTGGATTCAAACCCATTCATAAGCTAGCGTTGCATGCTATACTGCAAATCTGCACTTAGTAACATTACTTGGTACTCTAAATAATCTTGCTTTCAGTTTGCATTAGGAATATTTTTTATTACCATGCTGGCAGTTAATTTTACTCATTGCCAGGGTACCTGACTCTGACTAAAAGTTACCTCCATTTTAGAAAGGGACTTGACTCCGCTTTCTAAAACAGAACCCAGAGTTTCCCTTATTTCAGGGTTAACATACTCGAGAGTTTTCACTTAACCTCCTTTCAGAAACATGCCCCAGATTGTGCCTAATATCAGAGTCTGACCCCGTCATAATAGGCTAAACTTGCTTTGGATTTGATATTGCTTCTACAACTAGCAAGTAAAACACATACCAGCACATAATGCACAGAAAAAAACGGCACCTGCTTTACATAATTAACTCACTGGCAGAAATTAAGTGCTGGTGCTCTTCTGTAATGACTATATTCGGCATAATACAGCTCTCCATAGATCAAAGCTGCTTCCAGCCCCTCTCATTGGCCGTTTACCCACCCACCATCCCTGTATGAATCCACCGCTTGATTTATTCACTATGCCTCAAAATAATCTGTGCTCACATCCTTTCTTTTCACCCTTGAGAGTTACAATATTTGATAGCTATTGTTCATCATCGCTTCTAACCGTGCCTGTTTCTCATGCAGCACGGCCTCTGGAAGATAACCTATTTCAAAACCTCATTATGTTGCTCTGTTATTTGGTTCATCTCTAATGTAGCAGCCACAGCAGAAATGGTGGATTACAGCAAATTCGTCCCGATTGCACGAGATCGTGTGCAGCAGCACTGTGGAGGTGTAATAATATCCAAAATACTGGCTCCAGCATTACAGCTCTGAAAAACAGCATATATTTGTGCCTTACCACATGATGAGCTTTTACATTTTCTTACACATCTGAATTCTATGTCAGTTGCATAGTAACAGGACTTACATTTATATTTAGCAAATATTTTTTATCCAAAGTGACCAACGATACGGTTACAGATCTGGGGGGTCTTGTGAAGGACAAAAAGGGGATTTTTCATATATGTGAGGACAATTTGATTGTTCTGGTATGGCAGTGTTGTACAAGCAATATTTATTAAGATTATTAATTGTAATATATCTTACATCAGCATCAGTGCAATCATTATAATCCTCACCCTCTCTCTTTGAAAGATTATTGATTTTCTCCATTACACATAAGTGTTGCTATCTTGCCTCACAGCTGAGATAATGAATACATTACAACACATGAACAAACTGCAGTGCAGTGCTAGAAGTCTGTCCTTCTGCAAAGTAACCATGGCAACACAGCAGTTCCTTGCTGACTGGTGGAGTGAAGGAATATTTCTATTCAACATTTAATTGGCTCGGAAGGGGGAAGTGGTTGACGATTGGGCTTAACGTCAGATGTTTTTTTTGTTTCCAGTTTTTTTTTGAGGGACTAAATTGTAGCACTGTAAAACTGAAATATAACCAATGGTGCTGCATTGATGGGCTGACAAAGAGAGCAAATCTTGCATTAGATGTATTCAGGTATTCCTTGCTTTCATATGACAGTTTCCTTCACAACAAAACAGTTATGCTGCAACCATTTATATTTCATCACAACAGATTCGGGGGGGCTGCAGAGCGGCACAGACTGCTGACTATAAGAATGCTTACTATAGAGCACAACAGTGTTTTTGTGCTTTGGAGTGATGCATCACAGCTGTGACCTCTATTCCTGCTGTCCGAGTGTGGAACCCAATACGAGAGCTAGACATTTCAAAAAGAATCCTTTATCACAGCCAGTTTTCATCAGCTGCCCAAAGATTATACATGTGTGAGGAGCTAAGATGTAAACTGCACCACAAACAAAAGACTGTTTGGACTGATGAAGCTGATCTGAGATCAGACTTCCTGAACACAGCTCATTCAATTACTCTCAATATGTGTTGCCACTGAATGGGTTATTTAGTCTGTGAGATCAATCAACACATACATGCATAGACACTTTATTAGGTACACCAACTACTCCTTGCTAGCATTGGGATGGACCCTATTGTGCCTTCAATAATGACTTAATTATTTGTGGCATGAATTCAGTAAGGTGCTGGAAACAGATTTTGGTTAAACAAAATAATAATTTTTTGCTTTAAAATAAGATTATTTTGCTTAGACCATTGGCAGATTATTTAGCTTGTTTCAAGGAAAAATCTTACTTAATTTTGACTTAGTATTTCTAAAAACAAGACAGTGTTTTTTACTTGTCAAGAAAATGCTTCTTGATTTAAGAATTTGTAGATATTTGAACTAGTGACAAGACAAAAACTCTAGGAAAGAAAAGCATTTTTGCAGTGTGGTCCATTCTGATATGATTGCATCATGCAGTTAATGCAAATTTGTCTTCTGCAATGATCCATGATGCAAATCTCCCATTCCAGCATGCCCCAAATGTGCTCTATTGGACTGAGATGTTGTGACTGTGCAGGTCCTTTGAGTATAGCGAAACTTAACGTTGATGATTTGAGCTGTGACGTGGTGTGTCATCTTGCTAGATGTACCCATAACAAGATTGGTATGCTGCAGTCACAAGTGGAAGAACATGGTCAGCAACAATACTGGAAGACTGATGTTGTAAAACAATATTTAATTGGTAGTAAGTGTGAACAATTGCCTGAACCATTGATAACAAGACAACATTTTTTACCCCGCCAACTTTAAAAAAAATCTATTTATTAAACTTTTACAAAAATAACAGGATAGTTTTTCAGAAAAATTCAAACAAATATAATTCCCAACCCTTAAGCCCAAAAACAAAATGTTATTACAATTACACACAAAAAAAATGGAAAAAGCGTAGTGTCAATTATGTATGAAATATATATTGGATCAGTTACATTTAGAAATAAGCCATGCACAAAGTACACATGTACATCAACAAACTAAAATTATAAACTTAATCCACAGATACTTATACTTAATTAAATTCACTCTGCGATTGAAAAACCCTAAGGCTTAGATTGATAGTCTGTAGAAGTACTCACATGCTCAGAAAAATCTAAATGGTTCCCATGTCTCAAAAAATGCATTAGAATTGCCATTTTTTGTAAACCTAATTTTCTCCAAATGAATGAAGCTCATTGCATCTCACAACCAGTTTTTTTTGTTTCCATAGTAAAAGAATGCAGCTTAAATACACTGAATGTCTGTCATGTGATTGGCCAATTAGATGTTTCCAAATAGGTGTACCCAATAAAATTACCTGTGTATGAACTGTAAGAACTATACTCTCTCAGTAGCCTCATTACTTTTAATGTGTTCTGCAGGCTGCTTGTAATGTTCTACCAATAGTCCATAAACTATGATCAAACAACGGCTCCTGAAGAAATCGTACCATCACAATGTTCTACATCTAGGATGCTAACTCAGACTAATCATTCCTATTAGCAAGTAATTAAACCTAGAGACGCTTTCTTCCAAGTTAGTCCACTAATAATCATTCTCCTTTCTGAAAGTGCCACATGTATCATCTGTTCAAGTCCTCAAGGGAAGTTCCCACTCATAAGTTTTTAAAATATAATCATGGTGTGATGATTGTTCAAGTGTTTTTAGTCTGAATAAAATGAACAAACTGGGCAATATCAAATTCTTTACTTTACAGTCCAATTCCTGAGAAAGATGGGAAGCCTTTTAGTGCTAAAGCAGCATAATAAATAGCAAAGGATGTAGTTTAGGTGTGTAAATGATGCTTCGCATAAGTATTTTATTTAATTTAGGTGTTAGGAAATGAGCTTAATGTGCTTCCTGCCAAGCTTTATTGTTATTCCTCAATATTAGTACGCAAAATGCAAACAAAACTTGTACTGCCTTATAATAACTTATGTTTCCCTTCATACGGGAACTTCAACATGCGTCTGGTAACAGACTATGGGAGTACGTCAGACGACCAATCACTCTGAAGAGTAAGAAAACGGGCCAATGAAATGCCAAAATGAATTGGCAGAGCTCTGCTCCACAGCTGGCAGTGATGAGCCATTAGTGCTATATAAGCTGCCCGCTGAGGAGTGAGCATCAGAATTTAACTTCAGAGCCTCTCACGAGACTGAAGACACTCTATCTGCCAACCTGATTTCAAGACTGAAACCAGTTTACTCACCAGTGCGGGAGATGACGCGACAGCGGCAGTCGATCTGGGCTTCCTGTCCCCTGGGCGTTTCGCTGGTGTGCACAAAAGAGCAGTTTCCATTAAAAGAGCAGATTCCTTAAGAGAGCAACACATTCAATCAACATGTCTTTTTCAAGACGCTGTTCTGACTGTGCGTTTCTGGATGCGGTGGTTCCTATCTCCGGATGATGGGCACGGGTATCGCATCACAGGTCTGGGGGTCCAGCATGTCGATGCGGTGCTCGCGAACAGCTCATGCTCTCACTGTCAGGGCATGGCTGTTGCACAGCTGAGATCGCGGCTTCCAAGCCACCCCCGTTGCTCCCCGTGAAAGCGGTTAGCACGTGGGCAGATCTGAGGATTACAGTGGGGGTTTATCCGTCGCCTCCGGGCCCCCCATTCCTCCACAGCGCGCTCCATCCAAGCTTCGAAGCTCCATCCAAGCTTCCCGGGATGCCCGCGCCTACGCTTGATGACACCGGAGATCAGATGTCCATCGCGACATCGGAGGGCGAGTTGTCATGCACAGATGACAGACCGGGCTCGCTTCCATCCTACGGGGTGCAATACGTAGTCACGGTTCTCGAATCAGACATGATGGCTGCGCTTTCTGGGCTGCTTCGGTGGTGTGGCTGGAGATGGCTTGTCCCCCAGTTTCACCGCCGGACCGACTAGAGGTGTGGGGTGCGGGCTGATGTAAGATGAATCTTCCAGCTCCCGTCCACTTCTTCCCAGGGGCGCACAGCGAGCGCATGCTGGCATAGAGGGTGTTTTTTCTCCACCCGGTCCTCGTGCGCTTCCGCCTTTACCTCCCCTGATGGCGAGGCGGCCAGTGGGTATGAAGCTATTCCTCAGGTGGTTGGCGCCGCCACCTGGAGGGGTAAGCTGAGACCCCCGTCCAAGGCGGGTGGGTTTTCTGTGTCTCTCATGGCCAGAGCCCACACCGTTGCGGGCCATGCCGCTTCTGCCCTGCACCACGGCACCTGCTGTGCTGAACAGGGGCGGTTCTTCCCCAGGCTTATGCGTAAGCACCGCACGGTGGTCGACTATGCTCTCATGACCTTCAAGTCGGCCGCCCGTGCCCTGGGGAGGACGATGGCCACACAGTGGTTGTTGACGCTCTTGTCATAGGTCGCCGTAAAGTCCGGTAATCGGACCGTGAAGCGAACCTAAGGCGGGCCACTTGGAGAGGAGGAGAACCGTTCTTTCCCCGGTGGAGGGCTGGGGCTCCCCCGCGAACGAATGTAGCGATCCGAAAAGAGTGGCTTTTTCTCCCTCTGGGTGTGGAAGCCCAATTGCTGCCAGCATGGGACGCACTGCCTTCCAGCTCTCAGCTTTGGTGCACTTCGCCACAGGCTTTGAGGGCGCCATAGGATGAGCTCCTTTCTCGCACCTCCAGCCTCTCCCCTGGATCCTGGGAGGAAGGTAAGAGTCAATCTCTTATTTTCAGTTCTTCCGCGGGTACGTCAGCGATCGTTCTGGTGATGCTGCTCGTTCGGACTCTGTCAGCCTGGTTAGCGCTGCTCAGCCCGTCGTAGTAGCTCACACGGATGGTCAGACTCGGCTATGCGTTTCAACACGCTGTTGGCCTCCCGAGTTCACGGGTGTGTATTTAAGCGATCATCGCTATGCCACCCCTGTCTCGCGTGAGAAGAATGTTATCCTCCTGGCGAAGGATACAATCGAGCCGGTCCCTCCAGCCGAGATGAAGAGTGGGTTTACGCCCCCACTTCATCGTACCCAGAGAGCTGTGGGTTATACCAATCCTATTTGCGCGTTTTGATCTGTCATCTGTTCAGGATGCTGATCAGGATGCTGATCAGGATGCTAATGCAGAAACGCATCCCCCAGTGCGTCCGTCCACGGGATTGGTTGCAGCTATAGACCTGAAGGACGCTCACTCCATGTCTCGCTCTCTCCCTCCTAATAACCGTGTTTTTACCGGTGTGCGGCGGGGCCCGAGCAGGGCAGTAAATGGTCCTCCCCTTCGGGCTCTCCCTGTTCCATGCGTGGAGGATGCCCTGTGCCTCTTTGGCGCACGCGCATCTGCCTTTTTGATTATTTATTGACTGGGTTAAATTTTTTCAGACCTTTGAATTAGTCGATTATGCATAGGGACCTGGTGCTCTGGCACCTCGGCCTGTTGGGGTTTCGGGTCAACCGAGAATAAGCAAGCTCTCCCCCGGGCAGAGCTTCTCTCATCTCGGGTTGGAGCTGGACCTGGTCTCCATCACGGTGCGCTTTTAGCGCTGGGCTAGTGCTGCCTTGTCCGTTTAATTCAGCAGTTGTAGTGGTTTCACTGAAGTTTTTCAGAGGCTCCTTGGGCATATGACATTTTGTAGCCGCTATCACGGCGCTCAATTGTTCATATGAGACCACTTCAGCGCTTGCTTCGCGATCAGGTCCCCAGATGGGCATGGCGCGCGGAGACGCACCGGGTGTCCATCACTACGCTGTGTCTCCGCACCTTCAGCCCCTGGATGGACCTTGCCTTCTACGGGCCTGGGTGCCCTTAGAACAAGTGTCCAGTCATGCTGTCATTCTGACTGATGCTTCCAGTACGGGCTGGTGGGCTGTGTATATCAAGCATGCAGCTGCAGGTTTGTAAATCGGACTTCGGTTGTGTTGGGATTCAATTGCCTGGAGTTGTTGGCAGTGTTTCTCGCTCTCCGCCGGTTCCTACCGGTACGGGAGGGGACACACGTGTTGGTTAGGACGGCCAGCATGGCTGCGACTGAGACATGCGGCAGTAGCGCACATCAGCCAAACGGTTGATGTGCGCTACCGCCGCATGTCTCAGTTCGCTCTCCATCTGCTCCTCCGGAGTCATGCGGCTTAATAGCTGCGTGCCGTTCATATCCCATACGAGCTCTACCGTGCCAGCTTACATGCTCTCATGACAGTTAAGTTTCTGGGAAAATGGAGACTCCACCCTGGCACAGTCCAGCTGTTATGGGCACGCTTCAGAGAAGCCCAGGACATCCTGCCGCTTCTTCCGAGCGGCCCTTCGCCAGCTGCTTTCCCTGCTCTGCACGGATGCTCTGGCTCTCAGCTGGCCCCGGGTTTACGCAATATGTGTTTTTCCCCAGTGAGCCTGCGCGCACAGACTCTGTGCAAGGTCGGGGAGACGAGGTGCGGGTCTTGCTCGTTGCGCCTCCTTGGCCCAACCGGACCCGAGTTTCCAGACTCACACTCCTCGTGATGGCCCTCCCTGACAAATTCCCCTAAAGAAGTATTCCTTTTTCTGGGACGGGCACCCTCGCAGCGTTTTGGAACCCCCATGGAGGGTTTCTAGACAGAGCGCGGTGGACTTAGGTGACCTATCAGTAGATGGTTAACACCGTCACTCAGGCTAGAGCACCCTGTATAGGCAAGCCTATGTCCTGTAGTGGAGTCTATTCGTTGTGTGGAGCTCTTCTCTCTGAGAAGAACCCCGGACATGCCAGATTAGTGTTGTGTTTTCTTCCTTCAGGATAAATGGAGCACAGGCTGTCACCCTCCACACTGAAGGTTTGGCGTGCTGCCATCCCCGCTCTCTGTGGGGCGGCGGATGGTAGCGCGCTGGGAAAGCATAACCTTATCAGCCGGTTCCTCAGAGGTGCGTGGCGCAAGATGGTTAATTCCATCCCCTCTTGCCCTCTCGGGATCTCTCTAGCCCCAGCGGTTATGGTTAGGTCCGTTGAGCCACTCGACTCAGTATCTATAAGTTTTCTGTCCATGAAGGCAGCTCTGCTGGTCGCGTTGGTATCAGTCAGGAGGGTTAGGATTCCGGTGGCATTTTCGGTCAGCGAATCGTGCCAGGAATATGGCACGATTGTGTTTCTTTCATGTTTACCTGAGACCCCTGTTCAGCTTGTGCCAAGGTTGTGCAAGGTTGTGCCAAGGGCACGATTGTGCTACTCTCATGTTTACCTGAGACCCCTGTTCAGCTTGTGCCAAGGTTCCTACCACCCCTTTTAATATTAAAAGTGGTAGTGAGCCTGCAAGCGCTGTCTGCGGAGGAGGCAGACCCAGCCCTTTTTATTGCTTTTATTGCTATGTAATACTGCGCTTAATGTGACACGTAGAGCATACGTCTTTAAGCAGCTCTTTTCTGTTATGATCGGCAAAAGGGAAGTGCCGTATCAAAGCAAAGGTTGGTCCATTTTATAGTTATGCCATTGCCCTCGCCTCATATGCCAGGGCAAGCTGTGTCTCCCGGGAAAGAGAGCAGACTTAAAAAAAAAAAAAAAAAAAAAGCGGTGCCTCCTTTTCGGCGTGAGTACGCAGTGCCTCTTAACAGATTATGCAGAGTTGCGGGCTGGGCGACACCTAACACATTCACGAGATTTTATAATCCTCGAGTGGAGTCGGTTTCCTCCCGATTACTGGGTCACTCCGGTCAATCGGGACGAAATTAAACTCGGTGTCAAAAACGCTTGCTGCGCCATGCTCCCTAACCCGGAGATACGTGCGCCTTTTCTATTCTGCTAGTAAGTTTCCCGCTTGGCGAACCCTAGAGAAATCCTCCGAGGCCCCCAGCACCCGACTCAGCGAAGGAGCCGGGTGCCTGGCTCAGTGTGATGTCTGGTATGCCCACTCTTGTTCTTCCCACATGCTGAGGTTCGGTGCCAGCTATGCGCGGTCCCCGATGGTGATCCCATATGCTTATTTCAGCCACGAAGTGTTCTCCCTGACCAGGCGGACCAGTGTCTTCCCTACCCGCTAACCAGCTTATCAAATGTAGCACTCTCCCTCCATAGGGCTAGTCTATATGTCCTTATTGCCATCAAGTCTCCCCTCTTGGGTATCAGGTGGCCTCCGCAGCGTCCTCCCCCTTTGGGGACTGGCACGCTTTCCCAACGTAATGTCGTATTTCTAAAATCCCTAGACTATATTAGCTAGGTAAAAGCACATTTACGACCCCCGATCTAAATTGTAATTATTCCCATGTAATGGTAATTTTTTGAGCCTAGGGGACGTTGGAAGGTTGCGCTCTTGGTGATGCTTGTGCGCTCACGCTATGCTTGGCAAACTTCACATCAGGAGCGTGACGGGCTTAGCTGCTGTGGCATTTTCCATACAGTCTCCCATAGTCTGTTACCAGACGCACGTTCAAGTTCCCGTATGAAGGGGAACGTCCTGGTTACGTACGTAACCCACGTTCCCCGAATAGGGAACGGAGACGTGCGTCTCCACTGCCACAGCAGCTGAGTCTCCAGCTGCTAGCTGAGTGATCGGCTCTTCAGCAGGCAAATTCTGATGCTCACTCCTCAGCGGGCAGCTTATATAGCACTAATGGCTCATCACTGCCAGCTGTGGAGCAGAGCTCTGCCAATTCATTTTGGCATTTCATTGGCCCGTTTTCTTACTCTTCAGAGTGATTGGTCGTCTGATGTACTCTCATAGTCTGTTACCAGATGCACATCTCCGTTCCCTATTCGGGGAACGTGGGTTACGTATGTAACCAGGACGTTTTTTGCTCTCATTATTGACATCCCAAACTTAAAAAAAAAAGAAAATCATGAATGTGGTAATTCTGAAATGACTTGAATTGTTTGTGACACATTGAAGCTATCATTGACTCATCATCCCATGTACGTGGAAGTGTAATTATAATCTGTGTGCATTTGTTTACTCATAAGAATGGGTGACAGTTTGTGTCTAATTCTTGGCACTTTATTGTGGCCAAGCCATGACACAAGTAAAATGATTCAGTGAGTCATAAGGCCTCATAACAACTAGTAATCTAGCAGGAGAATGAAGCTACAGCTTCTGCACAATAGTGATGACTAAGAGGATGACAGAATGTCAAACTTTACGTGTTCTGTGTATAGGAAACAATTATTTGGAGATCAAAGCACTGTGCCATTGCTGCAAATCAGACTTTTATAGTAATTCATGTTTAAATACATTTTTGCTTGATACATTCTTGTAGGCAAAGTTCAGTCATTTCAATAGTAATCTTCTATTGAAAGCAATTTCTCAATTTTTCTATTCTAGAAAGCAAACAATTATTGTAATAATTGATTAATGAAATGTTTAGTTGCGGATTATTCCACCAATTAATGAAAATACTAAATTATACATAATCTAACGTAAATTAAAATAGGTAATCTCTGCAGCTTTTGAAAATGTCAAATAATTCTATTACAAGTACAACTGTACTATTATACTATTACAATTCCTATACAGTTTGTACAATATAAATATAAATTTTTGGGCATGAAATGAGGCAGTAGGCAGAGAGACATACACAGTTTAATTAAACATATGAAAAAAAGACTTGATACATCATTCTGTTTAACCTCTCCCTTTAACCTCCTTCTAATCTGCTGTATACCTTGCATAATTTATTGTCAAATATTTTATAACGAGATTGAAGTGCCAAATGGCAGAGCTAATGCCAACATCTTGGCCTATCTTTGCTAGGTCACTCTTATAAAATAGATTATAATCTCAATGAGTTTTTTAACCTGGTGAAATACAATTAATATTACAACATGTAACTATGATAATATGCTTTATTAACTGTGCTGTCATTATAATTTTTTTTTTGTGTCATCTTTGCCTTTTATTGGGATAGGATAGTATTAAGAGAGAAAACAAGAGAGAGAGAAAGGGGGGGTTGGGATCGAAAATGGTCCAAGAGCCAGGACTCGAACTCAGGACGTCTAAAGTGCAACAGGGCTGTATGCCGGCGCACTGTAAAGCCTGGTTTATACTTCTGCGTCAAGTGATCGGCGTGACCCACGGCGCATGCAGTGCGCGTTGCCGTGCATTTATACTTCTGCGTGCTATTTGTGTTGCTCTGCAATAACACTTCCGAAATGCTAGCTGGCAGTGAGGTTTTTATGTTCCTCTGTGTCGAGTTTCTTCGCTGGTGTTTTGTTTTTTCTAAACGCTACCTTATTGTACAAGTGACTCAAACTGCTCAATTTGAGGGCGGGAACCAGCGGACGTGCAACAACTTTAATCATAAGGTTAACTTAAAACAACAGTTTCCATCTAGAGCTCCTTCACGGGACTCGATACTTGTAAACACTCGCTGCATCAGGCTCGCGCAGCTCTCACCCCCGCCCACACTCGTCAGCGCTACCAAGCCGACCAATCACAGAGCTTGCGCTACGTGACGTTGCGACATGTAGTTACATTTTTCGAGAGGTGCACATCAGCGTCGGCGACAGCCACGGCAAGCGCTATGCGACCACGCGCAGAAGTATAAATCAGCCTTAAGGCTATTGCCACTGATTCCACTCTCATTTTTGTTGAGTCTTTTTTTTTGTGGAAATTATGCACATATTAACATACTTATCTGAAATCTGCTCTCAGCAATGTGGATGGTGATAAGATGTTCTCTAAAAGTAAACCACTGCTTGTGTACATCTTAAACTTATTCTCACCCTTAAAAAAAAGAAAAGAAAAACTGGGTCTTTAGAAAATATTTGCTCTTCCCTATTATGGTTCAGTTCTGGTTACATATTCTCATAATCATTCTCTTTGATTGAATCCTGAGGTGCTGAATTGTTACTGTGGTCACACTAGACTTGCAAAGTTTGTTAGGATGGTGCTGCAAAAAGAGGCGGGATAAAACAGGACAATGTGACACTGCTTAAATGAACCAAGAAGTCACAGATCTTGCAATTGGTCTCAGGCATTCACGTGATGTAAATTTCAGGTCAGAGTTCACCAAAATCTTAATTTGCTATGCAGCGAAATGCTAAATATCTTCGTAAGGGCTTCCGTTTCCAGTCTTAAACGTTCGTGAATGCTTATGAATTAAAGTCTTTTTTTTTTTTTTTAATACCCCACTGGTCAAACTATGCTACTGCAGGCACTTACATACAGGCTCTCGCACTCACTCACTATCCTCTGGTTTAGTCCTTGATTTATCATGGGTCGCCACAGCGGAATGAACCACCAAATTACCCTGGCATATCTTTTATGAAGTGGATGCCCTTCCAGCTACAACCCAGCTCTGGGAAACACTCATACACCCTCTCATTCACACACACACACACACATTCATTTGCCAATTTTAGTTTTTCCAATTCACCTGTATTGAAGTTTTTCACCATTGAAATTTTGGCAAAAATTGGCAGCACCATTAGACCAAAATCAAATTTAAACATTCTTAGCAAATGTACCTTCTTGACTTATAGATTACCCAAGACAGGGGCCAAGAGTAGATGGGCTCTCCTATTGTCCCACCCCCCCAACCACCACCACCACCACACAAACACACAAGCACACACACACTTTGCTTCTCCCCTCCCCCAGTCATATAGAAACTATTTTAAATATAAGTCAACTCATTATACATTACAGCAGAGATTAAGAGATTTTAAATGCATGTATAGTGTTGTTAGTGAGCACATCTGGCTCAGTCATATCAACTTATGTGTGTGTATGCTAACTTGCATACATTGCACATTCTACTAATACATTTCTCAGAAAATTCAAGACTTTGTTGGAAAACACAGGTGTCTGTTGCAAAAATCTGCATGTTATTCTGAAATGTAATGAAAATAATAGTCTACACTCAAAATCTACCAGTGTTATCTGCTTTTTAAATGGACGCATTTCACTAGGTCATTTTATTTATTATATTATTTAATTATACTTTCATTCATTCACTCATTTTCTTTTCCGCTTAGTCCCTTTATTAATCTGGGGTTGCCACGCTGGAATGAACCGCCTTAATTATACTTGTATTTAATTAATTATATTTCACATAGGTTTTGGTCTTTTTGACCATAAAAACAAAACTTCAGTTAGAATAATTTTCTTCTATCGCTCTATAATTCAAAATACTGAAAATCATTCTAAAAATTAATATGATCAATATTGTTTTTTATTAATATTTATTCCAAGCCAAGTTTAAAATAAATGTAACATAACCACAATGCATTAGTCAAAAACAACATTTCAGTATTTCAATATGCTCCAAAAGTTGTTGAAACCATCTACAGATGGCCTTTTAAAACAGCTTTCCCAGTCTACACATCTACTCCACACTTAAAAACAACAAACACAAACTTCTGTTTCCCAGAAAACAGACCAAGCACCAGTGCATTATGGGAAGTAAACTTAAGGGCAACACATGTCCAGTCATGCTGCTGCTCCAAGGAACTCCAGTCCTTCTTAAAAACTGTTTTTCTTTCCAAACAACCCAGCACGTGTGTTAAAGTCAGAGTACATCACAGCCCTAAAGGTCTATAAGCTACAACATTTAAGTTCTCCCAACAAAAAACAACACAAACCATCATAATCCACAGCCAAACACAAATCTAAACCAATGTGAAATCTGCCTTTCTAAAAAAAAAGAAGAAGACATAAATGACTGATAGCAGAGGCTCAATGGGCACAAACGATAAAACAGAAGCTCACTGGTGATCCAACTCTTCCCTATCCACGTTTCCTTCCCTTTACAGTCATATTACAAGTCCAAGAAAACAAAACCCGAAAACAGCATCAAAGAAAGGGAAGGTAAAAAAACGGATTGAGGCCAAGAAACACATGGCTCATTTGAAAAGCATGGTGCTACTAGGAAGGGAACCTGAGAAGGCGGCTAATTGTTTGTGTGAGCTTGTATGTAAAGAGAAAGAGAGAGATCCTGCTGACCTGTTCGGCTGTGTCCGAATCGTAATCCTCATCGTCGGCGCTCAGTGACATGGCCATGGCCGTCTGATCTCATAGCCAAGCAGACAAACACAACACAGACATGGCTACGAGCCCACAATAGCGCTCTTCCTTTCTTTATTCGTCTTCTTCTCGCTCCTGGTTCTCTCTCTCTCTTTTCCTGTCTGGAACGGCAGGGCAGCTGCACAGGCACACAGCAGCCTGCTAAATCTCATGCATATGCACCAGAAACAGAAGACGATGGGGGAGAGGGGGGCCTGGGCTCAGCCAATCACAGACCACCTGGCGTCCAGTTACAGGCTTTCCTACAAAGAGCACACATTTGTCTGGGTGGGAGATGGAGAGGGGGGGAAGGGAGGCACTGCTGCACACAAAAGGACTACTGACTTTACTGTGCTAGAGCAAGGTCTCGCTCTGTGGGCGATTCAGAGGGTCTGGTGTTGTCTTCCTCTTACAAGTACAGGAAGTTATCGGTTCAGCCGGGGCTTGATTGGTTTGGACTTATGTGTTGCTATGTTGCTTTCTGCATGCAAGTCAAACAAGCTGAGATGACCTTACAGCCTATGGGGATGACTATTTGAATGATAATGTATGTCAAATGTAGCACATTTTTAAAGGCCTTTCTGCTTTTAGGGAATTGAGTTTGTGGCAGATTTGAAGAAGTAGGCTTTGCTTGGATCAAACTAATGTAACCCCCATTGTGCTAAATAGCAGATTTAGGCATCCTCGTTTTAACTATTTTATACTTAAAGAGATTAGTTTGTTAAAAAAGGATCATTTTTGCCATCATTTACTCACCCTTGACCTGTTTCAAACCAGTTTGAGTTTTTTCTTCTTTGTTGAAGACAAAAGAAGATATTTTGAAGAATGTCGGAAACCTGTAACCATTGACATTCATAGTAAGAAAGACTAATACATATGAAAGCCAATGGTTACTGGTTTCCAACATTCTACAATATATATTCTTTTATCTTCAACAGAAGAAGAAGAAAAAATCTATCTGGTTTGGAATAAGTCAGGGGTAGTCAATAATGGGCGATATTTCATGTTAGATGAACTATCCCTTCAGGAATAAAGACGTGTACAGATTAAAATAGAAAACTCCCATGTATATAAAAAATGTTAATCTAAAATATAAAAGATTGCATTTTTTATAGTAAATTGTATTATGATGTTTGCTAATAAAAAATCATATCTAAGCAGACTCTGATGTTTGAAAAATATATACCTGGATTACTCATTTAGCTCGATTTGATTAATTAACAGATCCTGTGTAGTTTTGTTCTTTTAAACTCATCCTGTGGGTGTTGTCATAGCAACAGGTCTGCAAGCACAAACCTGCTTGGGAGCAGGCTTATTTCATATAAACAGGATTAGATTGTGTCATTTTAAGCGAAGGTGATACTGAACGTATGTGCCAAATGCTCATATGTTCTTACAAGAGTACTGTATTAAATTGAGGAACATAACAATATTGTAAAATATGGGGAAAAAATCATTTTAAACTGTTAGGTAATCTAAATTCTGAAATAATGGTACAAAAACTTTAACAGGGTGGTACCTTTTCAAGGGGTTTAAAGAGATTTTTTAAAAACTTTTTAGTGATGTACATTTTATGTACTAATATATATTTTCTTTTGTTTCAGTTAATGTTAATTTCAAGCAAATAATACTAACAAAATTTTACTGACCAAAATGTAAATTACCTAAAATGCCTTCTTTTTTTCTAATTAATTCTTAGAATATTTATACTTTATATTAGAATACTAAGTCTTCTATCTACATCATTTAAAAGCTGAATAGATTAATAATTCAAAATTGAGATTTCATGCCAAAATTTACCATCTTTACTGGTCAAAACAATGCTTCACTATTTTATGCTTTATATTACCGGTTCATTAAATATTTTGTTTTCTAGTTTTAGGGCAAAATCTGTTTTTATAAGTTTAAATTATAAAAGTTATGGATGTATAAAGTATTTAGATGTGATATAGTGTAAATGTATATGTAATGTAAATGTATACAGTTTTTAAAAAAACTACATTTAACCTAAACTGTATTATTCACTGTACCAGCTAGCCCAGGTTAGCTACCTTCAGTGTCACCTTTGACTTTTAAGCCAGGTGTGACATCATGTATTGTTTTGAAAACAGACTTTTACTACAATGTCACTTAAGTAACAAGTATTCTGTAACTTAAGTATTCTAATGATACAACAATTCATGCTAAGAAGGGAGCTCCTTTTTTAATTTTTAGATCTGTATACAGTTACTTTCACTGAATTTGTATGGACTACTATTTTTAAATGGCCCATTTGTATAAATACAGTGACACTGATGTAACATTTGGGTCTATCCATGGTTTGACGTGTGGTAATGGTCTTAATATAAATACCACAATAATGTTTATGACGCAAAGCCTATTGTAAAGTTTTAAAAACAAATATAATGAACAAAAACCTAAATTATTTTTGAAATTATTCTTTCTTTTCAAAAATTTCAGTGGCGAACCTGGTAGGCTATATTAGGTAGAGATCTTACCTTATTAAGTGATTCATCACACAGGTTCCAAACGCGAGTTTTGACGCATCTGTTAGAAAAACAAAATAACAATAATTATAAAAATAACAAAATAAGACAAGGAATTGAGATTAATTAAGACAATGGTTGGGCAGATAAACAAGAATGGGAGCACTGTATACAATTTAAATATCAACTGCAGCAGAGCAAAAACAATTCCAGGACATGACAGTTCAAATCCCGCGTGCAAAAAAAAAAAAAAATTTGGACTACAAATCCAACAGACCGTCAGCAACGCAGTGACCGTCAGCGGTGGATTGTGGGTAGCTCGTCTTGTAGTTTCTGGTGGTTCAAACTCTAGCGCAAGGTATATGGGGTTAGTCATTTGCAATCTGAGTATGTCACATCGGTTTGAAGGGCTCCGGCAAACAAGCGAACGATAATTAAGAAACTACACTAGATTTAAACAAAGTTTCATAACTTTTAAACTAAAACCGTCCCGAGGACAATGAGTTTGAACGAGCACTCGCTTCAAGCTCTGTCATGGAGAAAACTTTACTTGAGTCGAGCTAAACTTAAGGCGACCAGCAGAACCTCTGCTCTGCTCTCCGGCTTCGCTATGGTGAGTTGAGAAATTACTTTTGACATAATGTATGGAAAGAAAAAACTTACATTTTTGGAAGGCTGGCGAGTTTTTGATGTTATAGCCTTGTAAACCGACGCATGACTTGTCAGTCACTTTGATGGGCAAACGACACCTGTCATGCATATAGCGTAATCACAGGGCTCAAGAGTTACCTTGTGTTAAAGCCTTTCTTCCACAAAGCTATCAAAAGTTGTAGTTGGTGCTCTCTGTGGTGGGGATTTTGTTTCAGAGGCGAATAGTTTATCTAGCGATAATCCAGTAAGACCCGTTGTTCCTTGCGTGACTATTTCTTTATTTTACATCGTTATGCCAGTAGGGGGCAACAAGTATATTGTGTGTGTATTAGCCATATAGCTACACACTTTCACTTCACCAGGGGCTTCATCAGCATTTAAAGGCTGAGTTAACTAGTTCAACTCGAACTGAACAGCTAGTTGTTAATGACATATTCAAACTTGTATCTGAATTGTCTCTTTATATGCAGTAAATCACAAAGAATGTTCTGTTCTGCTATTCTGCTGAATACAAAAGAATGTATATTGAATATTGTTGCCATTGATATCCATAGTTGTTTTACCTACTATCGATGTCAATGGTTTCAGGTTTCCATCATTCTTGTGTTCTCCATCCCTTTAAAACTTTGCAGAGTGTATGTGGCCATTGAACCGTTTGCTCAGCCGATTCATTAAAATCACCCCGTTTTATTCCCTGCTGACCAATTAAGAGACGCCCATATTTTTGAGTTAAGCCAAGGTCACAGTAGAGTTTGAGCATGCAAAATTCTGCCGAACTGTGCTGAAAAAGGGAGGAATAAAACAAGATGATGCCAATGAATTGTTGTTCCATATTTTATATTTATGTACAGAGATGTCATGTTTTGGTCTTCTATTGGACTCATGCATAAATGTGATGTGAAATTGCAGGTCACAAAGCTTTGGAGTGCAGTGACATGCGAAACTTCCGGTGTGCAGCATTCGCATGCATATGAATAAAAGTCTATGGGGCAAAAAGTGGTGTGTGACCACCTCTGTAAAATAGTCGTTCCAAGTAGCTACATTTATTTTGTGCAATAAATAGTAAACCTGCAATATAATGCATTGATACATTGTTTAAATTCATATCTACATGGAAGGTATGTGCTTGGGTAAGTGCTAAAAATATTCAAGAACTTTATGATTTACCCCTATGCTGGAAAGCTTTGTTTGTACCATAGATTGTAAAAAAGTAAGGACGTAGTGTCTGCTGAAGTTTTCTAAAGTGCAAAAATTAAGTTACAAGTGGGCGGGGCCAACTGTCACCATCTTGTCAGCGCATTACTCCCGGGTAACCGAAAATGGGCAAAGAGGCAGAGCATGGGGGCAGAGCTAGACATGCCTGGTTGCTTTTTCCTTAGATGGGTTTTTATTTGGGTGGAACACTTAACACTTCATTAAATGCGACTCGTTCATGTTCTGACTGCATGTGCTTGATTGTATACTATATCACATCTAAATAAAACATTTGTACAAATTGAGTAGTGGAGAGGAGGTTCAGGTTAGGAGTGATTGAGCTTTCTGTCCATAACTGCTCCTGAGTCATGAGTAGGGCCAGACAGAGTCTGTGGACATTTTTGCTATTTCTGCGCAGAATTTTGTAATAAATCTGTGGATTTATGCGGAATGATTTTGGGAGTATCATATCAAAACATAATATTTAAAAAAAAAATAATAATAATACCTTTTTAACTTTTATTTAATGTTTACATTGCAAATCCAATTAGATTCACTTATTTGGTAAACAAAGCAAGTCTCTCATATAATATATCAGTATAAAAATTACTTTACAAACTATACTGTAAATAAATCATATGAACATTTTTATATATGTCAATATTTCTGAAATTAATTTAAAAACTGAATAAATATAAATTTACACACATTTACACAACTCAATAAAGACTCAATGATGGGCTAAAAATCTGCAGAAATCCATGTGGGCCTAGTCATGAGTTGTGGATGAAATATAGGCTAAATTATAATTTTACCAGACAAAAATGACTGACAGAGATGTATTTAGTGTTGTACTTTGTGGATTTAGTGTGTATGAAAACAATTGATATCAACCTCTTTGTAAACATCTTTATTGGTGTCCGTTTAATCCTTTAGAAAAATCACAGTAAGAGCTGAGTGATATGACACGATTCATAATCACTTATACTTAGCAGTCTACATATGTTTATTGCCTCATTAGAGACTTACATGGAAAATGTCACAATATACAGGTTAAACTACCAAAATATACATTTAAACAGACACTAAACCTCTTTGATGTGCTGAAAAAAATTATAATCTGAAAATTTGTGACCAATCATAAAGAAAACATCTTAACATTGTTTTCTACTTGCCATGGATAGACACTGAATGGAACAGTGTTTACAACTTTTAAAAACATGGGCTGCTTCCGAAATCGCCTACTACTCAGTAGGTACTACATTTGAATTTACTATTCGACCATTAGAAAAGTACGTTATATAGTATGAATGTGAGTAGTATGAATGGAACTTGGACGTACTACATCCGCCATTTTGTCTTGATCACGTGACCTCCCCACATCAGTTGCATCGCTTCACTCCCATTCATGAATTTTCTCGCAAAGCATTACAGGATAGCGTAGCGTCCATCGGATGCACACTTTAGAATTTCTC
This sequence comes from Danio jaintianensis, assembly GCA_903798115.1. Taxonomy (NCBI): domain Eukaryota; kingdom Metazoa; phylum Chordata; class Actinopteri; order Cypriniformes; family Danionidae; genus Danio; species Danio jaintianensis. The sequence continues at coordinate 4,339,180 of CAIGQV010017835.1, read as the reverse complement.
TGGAAGTAGTAGGTCATCCAGGTACTTCTCGCATACTGTTTTTCGAATTCTATGAATTCGGACATACAACTCGGCTCGCATACAATTTTTTGCGTACTATACAGTATGGAAGTATGCGATTTCGGACGCAATGGTGCAACATGGTGGCTCTTCTCGCCCGCTGTGTGACCCCCTCTGAGTATTTAAAATCTGTCTGACCTCCATGGATATGAGATACAAAGCATGTCAAAAAGATGGAGTTCCAGAACACACCCACTGAATGCTTAATCGCCACCAACCAATGGTAGCTCTCAATGGTAGAACTCAAAACAAACTTAATTTTGGATTTTGTTCGAAATTATCTCCTTTCAGTTCGTTCTTCAATTTCGTTTGAAGTATACCGGTGCCCTTATAGTGCAGCTGCAGATTTTGTGCAAAATGATTATTCGTTCAGTTAAAGGCGTTTTCATTCAGCAGGCATAGCCAATGAATAATTTCATCACAGCATAGGTTAAAGCTTGTTCTAGTGTGTTTTTACAGGCCTTCAGTGAAAAAAAGAGTAAAAAAAACTGTTCACCTAAAATATTTGATAAATAGATTTATAGTATATAGAATAATATTCAGTTGACATGGTAACAATCATAAATCAGTTTTGTCTATTAAATTACAATTATGCCAAACATAAAAATTGCTAGTGTATTTGTTATTACAGTACAACATAGTAAAATTGGCGTTGATCACCAGTAATGACATTTTTTAAACGCATCCTTAAATTTTGCGAGGAGGTTTTGCATTATTTATTATGACTGAAAATATTTGCAATAGCTGTGTCAACTATAGCATTATGCCAACTGCTGTAGTCATGGTGAATGTTTGCAAGGGCCCCAATCATTTCTGTCTCAAGTTTCCGTTAACTGGAAGATCTCTTGCATGACATCATGGCAACAGGAAATGTGCTTCCTTTGACTTTGCTGTGTTAAGTAAACTGATAAAAGTCCATGTTCAATTTAAATGTGAAGCAGAATCGTGGGTTAAGTATGTCTGTTATCTTGTACATTGTGGGTTAAGTATGTCTGTTATCTTGACATTAATTTATCTTTCATAAATGAGCTGGATATTATAAACAAAGTAATATACAAATCAAATTTTATTAAAAACTTGAAATATTATTACATTAACTGACAACATTCTTATTTTTTGTCAGATTGTTGTCCGTGTGTTTTCTTTCTTAATGCACAGAAACTGATTTTGCTTTAGTGCAACACAACAAAAAATGTGTCAATCATTCAAAAGCAAACTTCCTTGGTAACATATTGAAATGAAGATCTTATGCAATCCTGTTGGGACAGATGAGTTTACTTTGAATTTGACTCAATGCACAGCTTTTAATTTCAACATCAAACGATTTGGAAATCATTGTCTCCTCTCCTTTGAAACTCAAAAAGTTTATTCATTGTATTGATGTGACTGTTTACCTTCTGAACAGACTTACAACCCATATTCTATATATAAATTTCAAGGTTCTTTATTTTATGCTTGAGGTTAAGCTTTCTCAGGAAATGAGCTCAGTATGAGTGGCATGAGAACACTGCATTTTATAAATATCTCTGTCTCTTAGGATCAGTGTGAACATGCAACATAATTACACATGACAGTGTTTTATTATTTAGTTCTACTACAACCTATCGCTGACTTTCAAACTCATTTTCATATCTGTGGCTACATGTAACTTGCTGCATGGGCTGTTGCTGGTCTCATTCAGGATGACTCAGTGCGGTTTTATCAAACGCATTAGATTAACAGTTTTATATTCTAATCAGAACTGACAAGTGAACATATTGTCCATTATAACAAGGCCAGTACAGTTACATGTATATTGACACTTGCTTTCGGAATATTTGTTCTTTTTTTTTCAATTCAATTCAAATAATCTAATGCAAAACAATTCTTGAATGTTGTGCCTCTATTTCATTTCATATAGTCTGATTAAATTAATAAAATTGAGTTTTATTTAATTCATTTTACTTAGATTAGATCATTTTTATTCATCACATTGATTTAATTCATCACATCATGAACACATTGGCAACTATGGATGGAAACATGTCTGTCTATGTAGCAGGGCTACTATGCTTAAAACTATATACAATTTTTGTTACTTAAAAAGTGTTAACTGGTGGGGAAAAATACACACACATATATAACAACAAACCTAAAAACGCACGACAAACTCCACATTTGAACTAAAATGAAAATTGCAAATCAAATAATTAAAAATAACTGTTTCTCAGTAATAATAAAATAACACTGCCAAGTTATTTCATTTAGCACTCTAAATTAAACTGCAATAAAATATTTAAATTTCCTTTTTCTTTTTGGATTCCAGAAACAACGCTGTCAGTTGTTTCCCAATTTAATTAAAAAAAATTAATGCTCTTTAATGTGTTTTTCGCTACCTGGTAACACAAATTAAGATATTTTAAATCATATCTTAGAGATTGCTTTCCCTATATTGAAAATGAGTTCACAAAAATAAAGTGTAAAATAAAAACTTTGTTTTGGTATGTCTGTTGATGCTTGTTGTTGTCCACCTTGGGTGTCCAGATATTTATAAATAAAATTTATTATTATTATTATTATTATTATTAAAAATGGTGATGCTTCAAAACATTCATCAAGAAGTCAAAATGTAAATCCATATGAATCAAGCAGAGAGAAAATGCTTAGTGTCCTGAATAGACATTTATCATTTATAATGTGGCTTTATAATGTGAACAGATTTATTTTTGTCTTTTATTTGCATATAGACCATTTCAATGTGGTCATGTCTTTGGCCCATGAACATTTCCTGCTTGTTATCAAACTATTTCATAACTGTAACAAGAGGCAATTCAATCATAACCTAATGTTAAAACAACTATCATAACATTATTTACCTATATGTGGCTCTTTTTGGATTCTCAGAAGCTTTAGAAATTAAAAATGTAAAACAGGAAATACGTTGGGACCATTGTTTTTGTTTACATCCCTCAAAATGGTCTATAAGCATTGATCAGCACCCGTAAACAGAAGCTCATTCATACCAGTTTGGCACATGGTTCTTTGGTTCCTGTAGACCAGGATTCCTGCCTGAAGAGCCAGTGTCATGGAAAGTTTGGCCTTAACCACAATTAGACACACCTGAACCAGCTAATCAAGCTCTTAAGTTGTGGTCACACTGCACTTTTCGCCCCATAGACTTACATTCATATGCATGCGAATGCGGCAAACCGGAAACGCAAGCTCGTAGGACAAGTTTCACATGTCGCTGCATTGTAAGTTCAAGCTTGATGAACTCTGACCTGCAAAATCTCATCACGTGATTGTGTGAGACTAATAGAAGATCAAAACGTGATCTCTCTGTACAGAATTTTAAAATATGGAGCATTCGCTAGCTTTTTTTATTGTCTAATCATCTTGTTTAATCCCACCTCTTTTCACAGCGTGTGACTGCGGCTTTACTAGTCATACTAGAACAGAGATGGGCAAACTCTTTCCTGGAGGGCCGTGTCCTGCAGAGTTTTGCTCCAACACTAATTCACACATTTGAATTTGAATTTACTACTTGACTGTTGGAAAAGTATGTTCTATGTAGTATGAATGTGATTAGTATGAATGGTACTCGGACGTACTACATCCGCCATTTTATCATGATCAAGTGACCTACCCGTGTAAGTTGCTTCTCTTCACTCCCATTCATGAGTTCTCTCGCGGTGGATTATGGGATAGCGTAGCGTCCATCATATATCTCGCCGGAAGTAGTAGGTCTTCTCACATACTGTTTTTGAATTCTATGAATTTGGACATACATCTCGGCTTGCATACTGTTACTTGCACTGTTTAGCATACTATATAGTATGGAAGTATGTGATTTCAGAAGCAGCAACTGTCTTCAAGATCACTAGAAAGCTACAGGCAGGTGTGTTTGATTAGGGTTGGAGCTAAACTTTGTAGGACACCGGCCCTCCCCTGTACTAGAAGCTTCCAGGTAGTTGTGTTGAGATGAGTTGGAGCTAAACTCTGCAGGACAGGGGTTTGGGCACCCCTGCTGTAGACTATCAAACATACAGCATGACATGTAATAATGAAGCACACTGATGTGTTTTCAGGTGGCGATGGTGGAGGTCCAGCTGGAGGAAGATCATAATTACCCTCCTGGCTTACTAATAGCTTTCAGTGCCTGCACAACAGTACTGGTGGCCGTCCACCTCTTTGCCTTGATGATCAGCACATGCATCCTGCCAAACCTGGAGGCCGTGAGCAACGTCCACAACCTCAACTCCATCAAAGAATCACCACACGAGCGCATGCATCGCCACATCGAGCTGGCCTGGGCCTTTTCCACTGTCATAGGCACGCTCCTCTTCCTTGCAGAGGTGGTTCTTCTCTGCTGGGTGAAGTTCCTCCCTCTCAGGAAAATACCACTGTCACCTCAAGAGAATGTGACTCAAGCTCCAGGAATAAGCCCAGGGGAAGCTGCAGCCATTGCCTCTACCACCATCATGGTGCCCTTTGCCTTGGTGTTTATCGTTTTTGCTGTGCATTTTTACCGCTCGCTGGTCAGCCACAAAACAGAGCGGCAGCACGAGGAGTTGGAGGTTCTGGCCAAAATCACACAGATGCAAAACCAACTGGATCACAGGGGAGAAGCCTCTTCAACACATTTTGCTTAGTACACATGCACTTGTTCTCACTTTCTCAAGAGATGGAGGGACTGTTGTCACAGATGAATAGACACTAGATGGTGGGATCAGGGATTCTGCAATATGATGGTATCACAATATCGTGATGCCTTTTGCTTATCTCTTTTTGTTTTTTTATTATCTGTGTGTGTGTTTGTTAATAGACAAACCTTGATATTGTTTGTGTGACCATGTAATTGAAACGCCAACATCTGTTCTCTCACAAATGAAAAAGATGGTTTATAGAAATGGTTTTATTACAAATAAAAAAAATTGGAAGTAAAATAATAAGAGCTTTTATGTTGGGTAGTTACAGGAACTCAGTTCTAAGAAATAGCCACCAAGACTTGTTCCCTGAGAACTAATTTCCCCGTGTACCATTTTCTTGGTTGATTCGCACCGTAACTAAAAGATTATGTAAGCCAGCTAACATGGTTTTGCAATCGAAAGTGCAAAAAGTGCCACAGACAAAGGCAACAATTAAATGTTGTTAAAACTACCTTTTTTAACGTGTAACACTGTAAAAAAAACTCTGCTGGTGGTGTTTCAAACGTATTTGGCCAATCAGTGGACACTCATATCACTGTAGTTCCTATTGTGCTAGATGAAACCCCGCTCTGAAGTAGGAGCTAATTTAGTTCCCCCAAATGGCATTCCTAGAACTAAAATTGTTCGCAGTATCAGCAGTTTAAACACATCAAAATGCGCTAATAGTTGTAGGAACTGTAAAAAGGTGCAAAAGTCCCTAATGGTAACACTTTGTAATAAGGTTCCATATGTTAATGTTGTGGCTTGTTTCCACTGAGTGGTACACAGTATGGTACACATTTATTTACGATTGTCAGTCCCGTGTCAAAAGTACCAAAAATAAACCATACCAACCCATTTTGTGGCCCCCTTCGTAAGGTACCTGGCACAACAGTATGACATGCCTACAATGTGTCTACATTATGTGTCTAAAGATGCGAGAAAATGTTAAATGCTACTTTCTGCTGTACACCATGCTTACCGATTAAGGGTACTGTTGGCAGTGGAAACGCAAGCCTGATCAGATTGACTAGTACTGATATGGACTGTACTTTACTATACCATACTGTACCGTACCGCTCTGTGGAAACAAGGCATTCGATTATATATTAGTAACATGAACCAGTACTGAAAACTTTCTAAAGCTTATACATAAACATTAGTTCTAGGTCTGCAACTAATAAATATTTTCATAATCGTTCAATTATTCCTCAGTTAAAATTGGATAAAAATCTGAATCATTTTAAAATTAACCATAAACATCTCAATCATGTGATCAAATGTTTATCTTTATATACATTTATCACAAAACATTAGGACTTAAAGTGTTACCAAAATAATGGTGATGATAGTTGACGTCAGTGGTGGCACCAACAAGTTTCCCAGAGCTGGTTTGTTTTGTTTTCTTTTGCTGCTAGGCCAAATATATACATCCAAATGCATAGTTAACTTGTGTTTAGTATTATGATTATGGATTGAGGGGAAAAAAAAATGTATTTATAGTTATTTTTGTGTTTGGTCCTTCATGTACATGACTATATTTCAGACACCTGAAAATGCAAATATGTATAACGGTTATCTAAGTGCAGTTGTTTATGTAACATTATACCATTATCATCTCCATGTAGACTACACAAATGTGAAACAGGTGACATCATTCGCATGTGTGTTACATGTTTAGTCTATAAGCATGAACCGGTACTTGACAACTGTGTGTGACAACAGCATTTCATAACAAAGTGACATGCAGAAATACAGAGAAAACAAACAGATCTGTGTGATCAGGGAGTTCTTTGACAATCTTGGCTAATTTTTAATTGCCTGATTTTCCTTTCAATTTAAGTGCACATAGTAAATAATTATTTTTTTAAATAAAGATTTTTACAAATTGTAGATCTGTGTTTTAAAAGTCACTGTTAAACACCTGGCTGTATTTTTGCAAGTAATATTTTGTGTTTTAGCCTAATTGTATAGGTCTACCATTTAGGTAAGCCTTTGGCCTTATGAAAGTATATGCAGTGAAATGTTGCTTTTCTCTGAGTCCAGTCTTTTTCTTGGCTGAGGCTATAAACAGCTCAAAACGAATATTGTAAATATTGAATATTTTCTTTTTCTCTGTTCTGCATGTTTTGATTGTGTGAATACGCAATGTGGAGTGATTATTTTTTAAATATATTGTATAGCCTTATATAGCCTTTTAAATGTTTTCGCACAACTGTAAACAATAACCTTGCCCATCCATATTTTGGAAGATATTTGGATGTCTGAAATTATTCTCTGAATTATTTTTATTATATGTTTTTGTGCTCTTTGATGAGGAAGAACTTCAGATGTTGTGACAATTATGGATTGCATTTGTAAAGATAAAAAATAAATAATGTTTTATGATATTTTACATACAATTATTTTTATCCTGCAAGTGTCTGGCCTGCTGTTCTTTTTATTATTCTCAGTGGAGGTTAAATTAAGCTTCATTTTCATATTTTTAGGAATTTATTTGGAGATCAATTGTATTGATATGTTTTATTAAATGGCACTCAGCAATCAAGTTTCACTTTTCTGTGTTATGGAAAATTAATGTCGTGCAAAGTGACTGATTGTTGTTGTGTAAGAACATAAACTTATACTGTTTTCTTTTGTTTTAACACTCCAGAGGTTAGAAGGAAAATGTTTTAAACTAATAGCCTCATTGTTTTTATCGGACAAAACAATATGCATACGCAATTTACATAAAACATTTTCTAGCATGTTAGCATCAATTTGCATGTTTCTAACATGTTTTAATGCCATGCTTAAATTAACGTTAGCTGACGTTGCTAGCATGTTTGTAACACTTTTATGATGCTGTTAGCATGAATTAAATGTTTTAAAAACATGGTTAACGTGATGGATTGCTTTGTTTTAACACTATGTTAGGATGTTTGTAACAGCCTACTTGCTTAACGTTTCTAACATTGCTAATGCTAATATTAAGTATTTTGTTATTATATTTCTAACATTTAGCATTTTGCTGGCAAGAATTAACGCGTTGCTTGTTTAGCGGGTATCTAAAATAAGCACTTATTAGCTTGCATATTCATAATGATCATTCTAGCGGGTGCTTATA
>CAIGQV010017835.1:4302124-4331337 GCA_903798115.1 Danio jaintianensis | reverse complement strand
TATCTATCTATCTATCTATCTATCTATCTATCTATCTATCTATCTATCTATCTATCTATCTATCTATCTATCTATCTATCTATCTATCTATCTATCATAGATAGATAGATAGATAGATAGATAGATAGATAGAGTAACATCCTGAAGCTTGAAAACAAAAGCTTAAATAGTAGATCAGCATGTAGCCTAGGTTTTCTCAGGTCAGCATATAATGGATATATATTTTTTCTATGCAGCTTTTTTTGGGGGGTTGACTTTGTATGTGTCTGGCGCCCCCTTGAGGAAGATAACTGACATCTAAAGTGAATACATGGTTTCTTTATCTGCATAGTCCTTGAATATAATTCTTTTAAAATGAAGACAAACAACACATTGCTGTAATTACACTAGCCTAATTAACCTAGGCAACAAATATTTTAGGAAACGTTTACGAAGCACTACACCGTTTCGTTTTTTATTTTATTATTTCTATTTTTTTGCGTGGAGAATGAAATGACCGCAAGAAACTTTTTCACTCCTGGTTTATTATTTAATCATTTTAATATTTGAAATTGTGGAATATAATCTGTATTGTAAAAATAATGGTTAAATGAAATTAGTGGGTTTATTTTAGTGTTAAATATATAATTAATTTGAAAGTGCAGATCTGCCCTACGTGGTCTACGCTAGGTGCATAGGGCCCATAGACTGTAAAAAGGTAGGGCCTCGCAAGTTACGGAAGCCCACGCGTCGCTGAAATCAAATCATGACGTTTGATTTAGGATTAAGACTAATTTAGGGCTGTAACTATGTTAAATAATCAGTTAATTTAGTCAGATAGAAATCCAAATATTATCAATGATCAGTGATGATCCATTTGAATAAAAATAGGGATGCTATGCATTATTAAAAGTGTTGGGAGAATAAGTTGTAAAATCATGAAATTAACTCTTACTTTTAACATTTTTTTTATTTTATTCTGACAACCACAAATGCATTTCTAGATCAAACTTTAAACAAGTGGTAAAGTAAAAGAATCATACTTAGAATAGTTTATTTTTATAACACCCTATAGGCCTATATATTTTTTTATATAAGACAACTACATATTTACTAATTACTTTACAGTCCCCCAGGCTCTTCTTTTGGGGGCAAGGTATTTACATTTTTTATTTATGCTAACTAACTACTTAACTATTTATGATTAAAATAATAATAATTATTATTAGTATTAATGAATTTCTTGTGGGTAGCACGATCGCCTCACAGCAAGAAGGTCGCTGGTTCGAGCCTCGGCTGGGTCAGTTGGCATTTCTGTGTGGAGTTTGCATGTTCTCCCCGTGTTGGTGTGGGTTTCCTCCGGGTGCTCCAGTTTCCCCCACAAGTCCAAAGACATGCACTATAGGTGAATTGGGTACGCTAAATTGTGTGTGAATGAATGTTTCCCAGTGATGGGTTGCAGCTGGAAGGGCATCCGCTGCGTAAAACATATGCTGGATAAGTTGGCGGTACATTCCGCTGTGGCGACCCCAGATTAATAAAGGGACTAAGCCGAAAAGAAAATTAATGAATGAATGAATTTCTTTCACAAGCTTGGGTTCATAACCCCATCAGAGCTACTAAAACACTGTTGTTGTTGTTGTTGTTGTTGTTTTACTTTTGGGAGCATTATCAGAGCTTTCAACTGAGGACTGCACTGCTACAAAAACCTAGTCTGCTTGTAATACATGTTTATATAAACAGGTGGCAGTGTTGACCAGGCCCACAAAGAGAACGACCTTTCGAAGCCTTTAGTGCATTGTATACAGTATTTCAATTATAACGAAATAGAAAAACTTGAAAATATAGGCCTATATATAAAAAAAAAAAAAAATTGGCCCACATCTTGTATTGAATAATATGCTGACACAATTGTGATAAATAGTAATAAACAATTAAAATAATAATGATAACCTATGGATAAAAGGTCAGCCAGGGGGTGCCTGTTAAAGTTAATAAACATGAAGTAGGAAAAAAAAAAGTAACACAAATAAAGAGATTTTGAAGAATGTTTGAAACTGATAGCCTGGGACATCCATAGTAGGCTACACTGTAAACCCAAACAGTTGACTTTACAAAAACAATTGCAAGGAAGCAAGTTTTAACATTTGTCCAAAACTATGACTTCAGTCACACACTCTTAACCCAAATCATTGACTTTTTTACTAAATTTGCATGGAAACTCATTGCCTTAAACCATTAGGTTTTGAAGTTGAAACTAAACTGTTAGTGCACAACTTTGCTTAGTAGGATGTTAATTCGACTAGGACTATTTAGTTTCACCCTGTGTAAAAAAACTTTTGTTGTTTCATCCAACGGGATTCCACTAAAATGTCTATTAATGTCACTATTTGGGTTTATAGTGTAAGAAAAATAACTATGAATGATCAATGGACGAGGAAGAAAACACAAGTGGAGGGTGAATATAAGATGACATAACTTTCTTTTGAGTTAACTATCCCTTTAATTAACTTAATTAATGTATTCATAAACTAGTGCTGTCAAATGATTAATCACAATTTTGGCTCACTCATCTTTGCAGTATTGCTGTAATTCAGCCACATTGGAGGGTTTTCGAGCATGGACCGCCTTTTAAGGTCATGCCACAGCATCTTAATAGGATTCAGGTCAGGACTTTGACTAGGCCACTCCAAAATCTTAATTTTGCTTTTCTTCAGCCATTCAGAAGTGGACTTGCTGGTGTGTTTTGGATCATTGTCCTGCTGCAGAACCCAAGTTCACTTCAGCTTGAGGTCACTAACAGATGGCCGAACATTCTCCTTCAGGATATTTTGGTACACAGCAGAATTCATGGTTCCATTTATCAAGTCTTCCAGGTCTTGAAAAAACAGCCACAGACCATCACACTACCACCACCACATTTTACTGTTGGTATGATGTTCATTTTATGAAATGCGGTGTTAATTTTGTCATTTATGGGTTTTTTTTTGCTCAGCAGTGGTTTTCGTCTTCGAACTTTGCCATGCAAACCATTTTTGCCCAGTCTCTATCTTATGGTGGAGTCATGAACTCACCTTAACTGAGGCAAATGAGGCCTGCAGTTCTTTGGATGTTGTTGTGGGGTCTGTTGTGACCTTCTGGATAAGTTGTCACTGCACTCTTGGGGTAATTTTGGTTGGCCGGTCACTCCTGGGAAGGTTCTCCACTGTTCCATGTTTTTGCAATTTGTAGATACTGACTCTCACTGTGATTCTCTGCAGTCCTAAAGCTTTAGAAATGGCTTCATAACCGTTTTCAGACTGGTAGATCTCAGTTATTTTCTTTCTTATTTGTTTTTGAATTTTTTTGGATGTCGACATGATGTCTAGCTTTTGAGGATATTTTGGTCTACTTCACTTTGTCAGGCAGCTCCTAATTAGGTAATTTCTTCATTGCGAACAGGTATGACAGTAATTAGGCCTGGGTGTGGCTATAGAGAAATTGAACTCAGGTGTGATATACCAGAGTTAAGTTATGTTTTAACACTTTTTCACACAGGGCTATGAAGTTTTGGATTTTGTTTTCCTTTAAAAATAACCTTCATTTAAAAACAAAAAACTGCATGATGTGTTTACTTGTTATCTTTGACTAAAATTTTAATTAGTTTGATAATCTGAAACATGCAAAAAAAAAAAAGAAATCAGTAAGGGGCAAACACTTTCAAACCACTGTATATGCATAAATACACACACATACTGTACACAAAATAAATATATATATATACAAAAGAAATATATTTACATTTTTATTTTATATATAAATGGTATTATAAATATTTATATATAAATATAATTAAGCATTTTGTACAATATAGTCATTACATATATTGATATAGAGAAAAATAATGCATAGTTTGCACAAATATTTCTAAAATAATTTTGTAAATTTGAACTTTTATCTTGGATATGATTAATCACGATTAATTGTTTGACAGCACTACCATAAACCCCTCGTCCAGAGCTTGAAATGATGCACAGTTTGATCAGTGATGTCTCTGTTAACTAAAATGTTTGAATACTGCTTCACTTCTCAAGTCATTCAGAGAGGGTCATCTCTCTCTTTCTCTCTCTCTCTCTCTCTCTCTCTCTCTCTCTCTCTCTCTCTCTCTCTCTCTCTCTCTCTCTCTCTCTCTCGTTCTGTTCACTTCCCTTCACTCTATCGCTTTGATGGGGTGCCATGTATCTTTCACACTGGAGGTCTTTTCATTGGCAGCACCTGTCAAGAGGAAGTGGGCAACGGCGGTTTGTTGTTACAGGCAGGGAATTCACAGCAATGGCCAGATGAGGCAGAAGTGTGTGTATGTGTGTATGTGTATGTCTGTGTGTGTGCGTGTGTGTGTGTGTGAAGGGAAAGGGATGTCTACTAGGTGACAGACAAAGAATAAGAGGCGAGAAGTAAAGAGCATTCAGTAACATTTTACTCGAAGGGGGTGTTCATAAGGCTGTCATGACATCTTTATAATCATGGCATGACACATGTCATGAATAAGAATGATATTATGTGTCATTCACTCACTTATGTCATTTTAAATACAACCCCAAATCAGAAAAAGTTGGGACAGCATGGCAAAATGCAAATAAAAAAAGAACGAAGTGATTTCTAAATTTACGTTGACAAACATTATTTAATGTGTTCCTCACGATTTTTATTGTTTTTTTTCTAAATAAACAAGTATTTCAATTTTGGTTCTTGCAACATTAAAAAAAGTTGGGACAGGAGCAATTTAGGGCTTTTTTAAAAGTCAGGTAAATTGGTTAAATAATGATGTGATTTGAAACAGGTGATGTCAACAGGTGATTGTAATTCTGATTTGGTACAAAAGCAGCATCCAAGACAGGTCTAGTCCTTTAGGAGCAAAGATGGGCAGACGATCGCCAGTTTGCCAACAGATACGTGTATAATTCTTGAAATAAAAAAAAAAGATATGAAAGACATTTGGATATTTCACCTTCAACAATGCATAACAAAATTAAAAAATTCAAAGAATCTGGAGAAATATCAGTGTGTAACAAACAAGGACACAAGCCTAAGCTTAACAACCGTGATCTCTGATCCCTCAGGCGGCACTGCATCAAGAATCATCATTAATCTATATGCAATGTCACCACATGGGCTCAGGACTATTTTGGAAAACCTTTGTCAAGTACCACAATTTGTAGTTACATCCACAAATGCCAGTGAAAACTGTACTGTGCCAAAAGGAAGCCCTATGTTAACAGTGTCCAGAAGTGCCGTCGACTTCTCTGGGCTCGGAGGCATCTGGGATGGACCATCACACAGTGGAAATGTGTACATTGGTTAGATGAATCAGTATTTCAGGTATTTTTTGGGAGAAATGGACACCGTGTGGTCCAGACCAAAGAAGAAAAGGATCATCCAGACTGTTACCAGCAACAAGTCCAAAAGCCAGGGTCTGTCATGGTATGGGGTTGTGTCAGTGCCCTTGGCAGAGGTAACTTGCACTTCTGTGATGGCACCGTTAATGCTGAAAAGTACATAGAGATTTTGGAGCACAATATGCTGCCTTCTTTTCCAGGGACGCCCATGCATATTTCAACAAGACAATGCAAAACCACATTCTGCACACATTACAAAGTCCTGGCTGTGGAGGAAGAGGATACAGGTACTTGACTGGCCTGTCTGCAGTCCCGACCTGTCTCTACTAGAGAATGTGTGGTGCATTTTGAACAACGAAGACCCCGTACTGTTACCCACCTTAAGACTTGTTTGCAGGAAGAATGGGACAAAATTACACCTGAAACACTCACTTGGTGTCTTCAGTCCCTAAATGTCTTTTTAAGTGTTGTGAAAAGGAATGGCAACATTACAAAGTGGTAAATGCTTTACTGTTCCAACTTGTTTTAAAAATGTGTTGCAAGAACCAAAATTAGAATATGTGTTTATTTTGAAAACATTCATTCATTCATTTTCTTTTCGGCTTAGACCCTTTATTAATGTGAGGTCACCACAGCGGGATGAACCGCCAACTTATCCAGCATATGTTTTATGCAACGGATGCCCTTCCAGCTGCAACCCATCACTGGGAAACATCCATACACACTCATTCACACACATACACTACGGACAATTTAGCCTATCCAATTCACCCATACCACATGTTTTTGGACTTGTGGGGGAAACCGGAGCACCCAGAGGAAACCCACGCGAACACGGGGAGAACATGCAAACTCCACACAAAAACGCCAACTGACCCAGCCGAGGCTCGAACCAGCGACCTTCTTGCTGTGAGGCGAACGTGCTACCCACTGAGCCACCATTTAAAAAAAAAAAATAATAATAATAATAATAAAAAATATAAAAAAATCTTGAAAAACATTAAATAATGTTCGTTGTATTGTCTGCAATGAAAAACGAGTAAAAGTACATTTAGAAATCACTACTTTCTTTTTTTATTTGCATTTTCCATACTGTCCCAGCTTTTCTGATTTGGGGTTGTATATAAATAGATTGAAAGATGGGCTCAGAAATGCAGATTCCGCATTGGTCTAGTAATAAGTTAGTAAATAAATGAATAAAAAAAAAAAAAAGATGTTATTGCTAATTAACCTAACTTGCCTAGTTAACCTAATTCACCTAGTTAAGTCTATAAACACTTTATACACTTTACACTTTAAGCTGCAAACTTGTACCTTTCATAATAACTAGTAAAATATAATGTACTCTCATCTTGCCAAGTCCTAAAAAAATTGTTATTAGAAAATTTGTTAGGAAAAGTATAGTTTAAAATGTGTTGGAAAAAATCTCTCTATCAAACAGCACTTGAGAAAAATTTGAAAAAGAATACAAATGTATTTATTTGCATAAATCACTTCTTGAAGTTACCAATATCTCTACTTCATCAGACCTCAGTTTATCTTCAGGAGCTACAGGCATTTTGTTGAGCTTGTTTATGATATTTTGAACTCTCAAATTGTCGGTAGCGGTCAAATAGTATTTTATGTATCACAAACAACTACTCTGTCAGCTAAAATCTTCAATATTCTGCTAGAGAGAGAGAGAGAGAAAGGTTGAGGAAAAAAAACATCTACATCTTTGATGATCTGGGTGAGCAAATTGACAGCATTTAAATATTGGGGTGAACGATCTCTTTAAAATGCATAGAATATTTCCAGAGCCCATTCTTAATGTAAAAAACAAAAAACAAAAGTCAGTTCTGTGCACCAGTGTGAAAACCTCCTTTTGTAGGTTTAATAAAAGCATTGACCCAATTTGCTGTTTAGCTAGCAAGAGTAGAAAACGAAGAGGAATGCAACAGCACAGATTTCATCTGTTTCAGCACCTGTATGAGAGTCTGCAGAGCCGGATCTGGATGCAGAAGCGACTCATCCTTCCTCCTGGAGCTACAAAGAGGCTGTTTAGGTGCCCGTGAGAGGATGTCATTGTGCAGCTTGTCCATCCCTGGCTGCCCGTTAGAGAACTAAACGATTCTGCGCTCACTGCCAGTCCAGCTGGGCCATCATACTGACACACTCATATAAACACAGCACATCCTCCCGCCAAAATCACCATCGGATGAAGCCAAAGACAAACTGTGGTTCATGCACCTTTCGGTTTAATCGTTTATTTTCAAAGACTGCATTTTTTTATACTTGTGAGTGCATGATGGTATTATGAAAAAGTGTTGCGGTTGTGCTGTGTGTGCATTCCTTGCACAAAACCTTAAATGGTCCAATCCTGCAGGCAGTTGTTGCATCCTGGGGAAATTGCATGTTTAATCCATTAAATCACAATGTGAGAGGAAGACCTGTCGGTTCTCAGGGCAATCAGAGACTTGGGCACTTCTGGTCTTATCACACACTCAGACTAGAAAACATCATTTATGGAAGCTGAATCATTTTGAATCATGAAACAATTGAATCATTACTTCTACTTAATGTTACATCTTATTACAATATATAAACAATTTGTGTATATACATTCATAACCTGTGTTAAAAGGTGTTCAAACATAACTTAACTCTGGTATATCACACCTGAGTACAATTTCTCTAGCCACACCCAGGCCTGATTACTGTTACACCTGTTCGCAGCAACAATTCATTCAAGCGGTCACAAATTACCCCACAAAAACATCCAAAGAACCGCAGGCCTCACATGCCTTAGTTAAGGTGAGTGTTCATGACTCCACAGTGTAAAAATGGTTTGCATGGAAGAATTCCAAGACAAAAACAACTGCTGAGCAAAAAGAACATAAAGAAAACATCTTGATGAACCCCAAGACTTTTGTGAAAATACTACATATCTATCCACTTGCTGTGATAAATGCAACCATGAATTCTGCTGTGTACCAAAATATCCTGAAGGAGAATGTACGGCCATCTGTTAGGGACCTCAAGCTGAAGTGAACTTGGGTTCTGCAGCAGGACAATGATCCAAAACACACCAGCAAGTCCACTTCTGAATGGCTGAAGAAAAGCAAAATTAAGATTTTGGAGTGGCCTAGTCAAAGTCCTGACCTGAATCCTATTGAGATGCTGTGGCATGACCTTAAAAAGGTGGTCCATGCTCGAAAACCCTCCAATGTGGCTGAATTACAACAATTCTCCAAAGATGAGTAGGCCAAAATTCCTTCATAGCGCTGTAACAGACTCATTGCAAGTCACCGAAAACACTTGCAGTTGCAGTTGTTGCTGCTAAGGGTAGCCCAATTAGTTTGTTAGGTTTAGGGGGCAAACACTTTTTCATACAGGGCTATGTAGTTTGGGGTTTTGCTTTCCCTTAATAAAAAAAAAAAAGCCCTAATGCCGTAACAGTCAGACCAGGCTCTCCCCTCACGCAACCACCCAGATCACCGTCACCTGAGTTCTAATTAGTCTCGCACCTGTCACGAATCAAGCTCATTCCAGTCACCACATATAAACCCTATGCACCGTTCACTCATTGTCCGGCCTCGTCTAACCACCAGAAAGGACTCATACACGGTCAGTGTTGATATCTTACATCTAGTTATACTTACCTGTACTCTGTTCCGGTTATCTCCAGTGTTCCCAATCTCCTCTCCTAGTGCCAGAGTTATCCACGTCTCCAAGTCCGGTGTTTCCAAGTCTCCTAGTCTCCGTGAGTGTCGTCCAGTCCTCCGTGGTTCGTGTTTCCTTTGGGGTGTCTCCTCGTCTCCGTATACCCTGCCAAAGGAAGACCTTCCGTCAACCCCAGCCAATATCTCTAATTGTACTGTTTGTCTCTCACCTGTTGCCCGCTGCCATTCTGTCAATAAACTGTGGCTCACGTTATCCTCCTAGTCCCGTCCCTTCTGTGACAAATGCATGATGTATTTACTTGTCTTATCTTTGACTAATATTTAAATTTGTTTGATCTAAAACATTAAAGTGTGACAAACATGCAAAAAAATAACAAATCTGTGAGGGGCAAACACTTTTTTCACATCCCTATACTGTATGTATGGGTATGTATATGTGTTTATACAGTATACTGTACATACCCATACATGCAGTATATATATATGCGTATGTATAGAAATATATTTTTATTATTTTAAGTTTAACAAAATTACTTAACCACAAATAATATTTCATTTATTAAAATTACTTATTACTTATGTTTTTTGATTGATTATTATTTTAGGTTCAGGTCTTAAGTTTTTACCTATAAGAGATTAACAAAAATTACTTAAAAAGCATAGTTTTCCTTTATTAAATATGTAATATGTTTTTGAAAATTTAAATGAAAGTAAAAATTAAACTTCCTTATGGCTTTTAGATTGATCACTTCTCCATATTGAACAAGACTGCTAACCTTGCTATATTTATAAAAGATAATCATTAACATTGGATTTTTTTTTTTAATACATAAAAACAAATTCCTGAAAATTTTCTGAATGGTCATGTTTTTTTGTTTGTTTGTTTTTCAGTGTTGAAAACACTTTCTGAATTGCTGTACTAAAACCGTCACTAAACCCCGCAGAAACTCTAAAGTCGCGACCTTTATTTATTTGTCACTTTATTCAGTCCTATTCCCTGATTTTCTTTGTCTTCTTTTATGATTCTTGTTTCTTGTATAACTAAGAAATTCCACACCGTTTGTGTTTGTTAATGTTCAATAAAGCTGCTGAATAAAAATATACATATTGTAGTATTACAATAATCCAGTCTTCACTTACGTCACTCAAAACCCATGTTTTTTTCTTTCTTTCTGCGGAACACAAAAGAAGCTGGTTGAAGTATTATTATTCTCCTTTATGGTGCTATACGTTACCTTTTATTATCCACACATACAGACGTACAAACACACACAATGAGACCCTGCTTGGGAAAACTCCACTGAACTTCAACGAACGTCAATGAAAACAAGTTTAGTTGTCTTTTGTCGGTTTTGAATGGAGGGGCCACTTCAGTCTTTGTGCGATCTGAATTGACAGGACAGGTTTGGTCGTCTCTGGGTGTGACCACTCATTCAACAACACACTTTACTTTGTGCAGCAGGATCAACAACATTGGCTGTGTGTATTGCTGCTCTCCTCCATTATATCGTCCAAATCAGTCTTTGGTTGCAGGATTTGTCTGAATAGCACTCAAAATAGTGCTGTCTAAAAATCCGTCTCACCCAGAGAAACATCATGAGGCAGGTTTGACTCCTTAGACTTGCCGTACAAGCTTAGATACAGCATCTGGAGCCAAATATGAATTCATGAATGAAAGATCACAGCCACCTGTGTAAAGACAGAATGTTTGTGTGGATTGGACTTGAATGCTACTTTTTATGTGCACTCAAAAAATGTGTTTTTATTATGTAACACGAGCTGAATCAATATAATTCGTGAGGTTTTTTTTTGGAGACAACTTAATTGTTTTATGTTCAATATGTTTCGTAAAAACAATTAAAGTTAGCTTAATCGATTTGTGTTGGGATAACATTTGTGTGGAACCCAGCTTTTTTTAGTGTGTCTTATGTATTTATTTTTTCATCAGGAAGAGCGGGCATGATTACTGAAACCAGTCTCATTCTCTTCCATTCATTTTCAACAGCATAAATCAGCTTGATATGCTGATTGATTAATGCAAATTGGTATTTCTTATCAATGCACTATGGATACAACATAAACACATTGTTCAATGTTTAATATCAAGACATTTGTCAGGTTTTCGCTTCTTTTGTGTAGGACACATCTCATCCAAAGCCTTTTGTTTTTCTTTTGATAACATTTTAATTATGGGTCGCACTTCCATTTAATTTCCATTCAAAAGACCTTAAACAAATCAATTTAGATAATAAGGCTGTGCTACAAATAATCCATAATCTATCTAAAACTGAGTGAGAGGAACTAGGTTTGACTTTGTGCTTTAATTTTTATCCATTTTGTAAAGTATGTTACATTTTTATCTCAATCAATATTACAAACATATACAGTAAAAAGTGTTTAGCACACTCTCAGAAATAAAGGTACGCGAGCTGTCACTGGGGTGATACCTTATTAAAAGGTACAAATTTGTACCTAAAAGGTCCATATTAATACCTCAAGGGTACATACTAGTACCTAAAAAGTACAAAAGTGTTCCTCTTAAAAAAGATTGGTACTAATATATACTTTTGAGGTACCAATATGGAGCCTTTAAGTACAAATGTGTACCTTTCGAAAAGGTACCACCTCAGTGACAGCTCGCGTACCTTTATTTCTGAGAGTGCAGACTTTACTTTAAACAACAAGTGAGTAAACACATCGCTTTAAAATTGTTAAGTAAATGAACTATGTGCATAATTCAAAAAAATAAGTGAACTTAACAGTTCTAAGTTCCAACAGAATTACTTAGATTCTTTAAGTAAACTCAACTTGTCACTTTTAAGGCAATGGATTTAATTACTTTTTTTTAAGTAATCGCTTTTGTGGTCAAAGCTATTTTGAGCTATCCTCTGGCTGTAAAAAATGCTGGGTTCCACATAATCGATTTGCGTTAGGACAACATAAAGAAATTAGATTAACTTATACGTTTTTACAAACTTAAGTGGATTAAGTAATATAACACATAATTTACCACAAATTAAGTTGTCCCACATTTTTGTGTTGTTTCAGCTCAATTTAAATAAGAAAAAAAAGCAAATGTCTTTTTTGAAATGACATTTGTCTACTGAATGTCTTCCACAATCACATTCATGGTTTGAATGAATGGCACATGATTTTTTTTTTCAGCTGCTCAAGTCATATATATTTAAAATGGGAAACATGCAGCATAACAAACAAGTTTTCTGTAGTTAGAAATAATGGAAGAAAGTCTTAAAGTCTCTGAATGCATTTAAATGGCATTTAGACATAAACTACCTGAAATAGCTGGAGAATGATCTTATTTCAGTCTTCTCAAGATTTTTGCAGATTACTTCTAACAATTTTAAACAACAGTACAATTATCATCTGGCCGAATAACATGTTGAACATGTGTAAGCACAATGATTCAGAACTGGAATCAGTTTGCTGTATGTGTCACAGATTTTCTTATCTGGTTTCTTGTCAAACTTATTTAAAATAATCTGCTCTAATAATGATAACAATAAATTTTTTTTAAAGATAAATGGCTCCAAACAATACCAAATTAGGGTTATTTAGCTTGTAACAATAGCAAAATCTTTTTGGTGTTAAATATAAGCATTTTCATATGTTTCCATTAAGCACTGTGCTTTGAAAGTGCTGTATATGACCTTCATTAATTGTAATTCTAAGTATAAATTGAATAATTTGGGCGGCGCGTTGGCGCAGTGGGTAGCGCTGTCGCCTCACAGCAAGAAGGTCGCTGGTTCGAGTTGAATAATTTGATACTAAAGATGATGGTTCTACCTAATATTCAGCCTGATCTCATAAGGAAATGCATATTGTCAATTTGATTGACAATATTGAAATACATATTGTCAAAAAGTGGCTAATTCGTACAAATTAATACAATATAATTCATATGAAAACATACAATTTTTAAAAGGAGGTGTGTCCCCAAAACCCGCCCCTAACCCTACCATTATCATACTAAAATTTACAAATGAGATCATATAATTTAATACAAATTAGCCACTAAATCAAAACGTTACAAATTATCTTGCGAAACTTACTAGTATCTTGCAAAAATCTAGTGAAATATTATGTATTGTCAGCATGACAAAGACAAAAGAAACTAGTTATTAGAAATGAGTTAAACTAATGTGTTAAAACTATTATGTTTAAAAATGTATTGAAAAAAAAATCTCCCTGTTTAACAGCACTTGGGAAATATTTGTTAAAGAAATAAAATTTCATATATGGGGGCTAATATTTTTGACTTTAATATGCTTCTTTTTGCTAACATTTTGTTTATCCATATCTCTTGGATTCTTTAAGTATGTAACAATATTTTAGTCTTATGTAATTATATGATTCTTGTTCTTATGCTTACCTGACAATTTTTTTTTAATATAATATATAAACTGTTGTTGAGGTTTTAAAGGTGTCTACTAGAAATCAAGGTAAAAGTAGCCTATATATTATATATTATGTCATTTTTCTGGTCAGAGAAAAAATAAATAAATACAACTTAAAGATGCATCTCACACTTTTATGGGACATTCTACCAGAAACGTAGATTTTCACTTATAAAAAATGGGACAAGGCCTGACTTAAACTTGTCGTCCTCAAAAAAAATCATACAAAAACAAGCATAAAATCATACAATTCAATGATAGAATGCATCCTGATCACTGTCAGCTTCTTCTCAGTCAAATGATGTCACTTCCGAGTCATAGCCTTAAAGGTGTATTGCACACATTTTATGTTAAATTTAATGCAAATGTGACAGGACTGACAGAAACATGGGGACAATTGTAAATTTATTTGTATTATATATTTGTAGTATTTATTTGCAGAATTTATTTATAATTTCATACTTTTAATCAATTGATGTGAATGATAACAACTTAAACTTGCTATTTCTGAAGTATTTTTTTCTAAATAACAGTTTTTAGCATAACAAAACTAATAAAGCTGTAGGTTCAATTGGGCTGAGGACAAGGACAATAACAGGGTTTGTACAATTGTAGAGTGTTTTTAATAAAGAAAAAAAATCAGAGAACCAAATGAATGACATATTCCTTCACGGAACAACTCACAGAAATCCATTTTACTAATTTTGGGGATGAAATACTTTTTATTCACTGTATTTATGTTTTTATTTCAGGGACAGATAATGTACGTTTCTGGTAGAATGTCCCTTATGCTGTTTGTCTATACACTTCTCTGTGTTTATCCATAGGCTAATGCTTTCTTTTTTTTCCTCCCAGCGTTCATTACTGCTTTAACCGAGGAGGAGGAGAAACCACATTAAACATCAAAAGAGCCCAAACCACAGGGGTGAACAAAGAGGGAATGAGAGGAGATGAGAGAAAAGTAGGTAAAAAGTTTCACAGCAGTTTCAAGATTATGACTTTATGAACGGAAAAAAACTATGACAGCAAACAAGCGTGTTTGAGAGCGGAAAGAAGGTCAAACTTCACCCTCAGACAAGAATGTGCCACAACGGGGAGGCCAAACAGATGATTTCTTTTGACTGAACACAAATAATGAATCTACGATATCAAAAAGATGAGGGGAAAAAGACCCATCTGGCTTAGTTTAGACTTGATCTGATGCCAAACATCATAATGTGATTTATCTGGGAAAACCACAATAGAAAAAGTAGGAATTCCCAGTGTAGACATCACCCTCATATGTCTTATTGACAACTGCATAACATTCACACGCGAGGAGAATCCAGAAGCTAATGCGATACACGTTCTTAAAGAGATCTGTGCTCCATCTGACCCCAAAACTGTTCTGTCATTGTGTGTTTTTCTCTCATGAGTTTGTGTCATTCAGCAAACCTCTGCTCAAAGATGGCCTCTGTGTTTAGATAGATGAGAGGCTCCATTGTTAAGTCTGGTGTTCAGCGAGGCCTGACACATTGTATTAGTAGCTTGCACACTCTTTGTGTCTGTCGTTATGTCGTTACAAGTGTGTGCAGGTACATGATGAAAGCTGTTGGCGTCTGTTTATCCATAAACACAGAAGAAGACTTGGTTTGACAGCAGGATTAGGCTTGACAATATTATTTTACAGCAGCATTATCAAAACACATGGATGTAAACATGTAATAAAAACTTACATTAGTAGTTTGTTTGATCAAGAGGAAGAAAGTATGCTGAAAAACTAAGAGAGAGAGAGAGAGAGAGAGAGAGAGAGAGAGAGAGAGAGAGAGAGAGAGAGAGAATTGAATTAAAAACAATATTAACAATTAATTTTACAACTATACATGAACATATTAAAAAGCATTATGAATGAAACACTAAATTTCCATCAAAAACAGAGCACAAAGCTTCTCGACAACCCCAAATAATTTCAAAAGTTCATCCATGGTTTTATAAAATTTTAAATCAATCAACACTCTTGATTTTATTAATGTTTAAAGACAATCAACATTTAAAAAAATAAATAAAATGGGAAGATGCATTTGAAGATGCAGTGTTATAGGCTAGTAACATACAGTGACATTGTGAGAAATTAAATAACATTAATGAGAAAAATCATCATCAAAATTGTGCATAATAAACAAGCTAACTAACTACATTATAAACAGTGATTAGCGATTGACACATAACAAAGTTAGTAAACCCATTTTCTTTAAATTATTAAGTAAATGAACTATGTGCATAACTATAAAAATGAAGTCAGATGAACAGATCCGAAGTCCGAAGAACAAAAACTTTTTTAAAGTTAAGCAACATGTCACTTTTAAGCAACAAGTAGCTAATTGTTTTTTACAGTGTAACTATTTAGCTAAATTATCTAAGTAACAAACTAAATGAATAAATTGCTAAAAAGTCACATTACAAAATGTTAAGTGACATTGTGAGACTTAACGTCACATATGAAATAAGTTGCAACTGATAAAATAATATATATTTCATTCAGCACTTTTGTGCACACCCACATCCAAGTCAGAGTTTGGTTTGTTTGGATAACATCAGCATTATTTTCTGAATTTAGTTGTGCACCTGTGAACCACACCTATGTCTGCTTTAAAAAAGGTATGGTTCATATTAAAGCGTCACATGTCATTACATCATTTCTGCATCCTTGCACATGCACAGCAGTTTTACATTTTTGGCTATCAGTCAGACCAAGTGTTTACATGCCCTCTTGATCAGATTAGAAAAGGTCTGCACCACCCCTTGCAATCTGACCGTAACTTCATTAGAATCAAGCTTAGTGGGAGCAGTTTTTAGATTAAGGCTTTTCAGTCTCATTGAGCTGTCTGTGCTGCATTTTCTTGAGATAAAATGCACTTTTGATTCCTGATATCAGAGGTGAATGGCCAGACTGGTTCAGCTGATAGAAAGACAACAGTAACTCAAATAACCACATGTTAAAACCAATCTCTCCAAAAGAGCATCTCTGAACACACCACACATTTAACTTTGAAGCAGATGAGCTACAGCAACAGAAGAAGAGCATTGGTGTCACTCCTGCCAGATTAAAACAGTCAACTGAGGATACATTTCACACAGGCTCGACTGAATTTGATAACAGAACACTGGAAAAAAGGTTGCCTAGTTTGATGATTCTCAATTCCTTCTGCAACCTTCACACGATAGGGTCAGTATTTGGTTTAAACAACAGAAAAGCATGGATTCACCCTGCCTTGTATTAACAGATCAGACTGTTGGTGCTTGTGTAATGGTGCAGGAAGGTTTTTTGAAAGTACATTTTGGATCCCTTTATACTAACTGTACCTCATTTAAACACCACCACAGACTACCTGAGCATTGTTGCTGATCATGTCCATCCCTTTATGACATCTAGTAATGAAAACTTCCAGCAGGATAACACAGTTTCTTTGTTTCTTGGACATATGCTCACAATAAGCCTACTAAAAAGGGCCCCACAATCATCAGATCTCAGTCCAATGGAGCACTTTTGGGATGAGGAGGCATGAGAGATTTGCATCATAAGTGTCAGGCAGACAAATGTGCAGCAACTGTGTGATGCTGTCATGTCAACATGGACCAAAAATATTTAAGGAATGTTTCCAGCTCTTTGTTGAATCTATAGGCCATGAAGAATTAAGGCATTTCTTAAGGCAAAGGGGGTTCAGCAATCAACCAGCAAGGCATATCCTGAAAAGAGGACCATGGACAGGCTACTAATAATGAGCAATGACCATCACACCCTTCACAGCACATTCTCAGAACAGAGGAGCATGTTCAGTGCCAGGATACTTTCTCTGACATGCTCAATGGATAAATTGAAGAGGTCTTTGTCCTGTGAGCCATCCAGCTCTATAATGCCGCTCAGAAGGCGAGGGTTGAGTTAGTTTAGAGTCTACATACTAACTCCTACATCATGACTGTACCTGGACTGTTACTCACACACTATTCCTACTCTCTAAAAAATGCTGGGTTGTTGTAACTCAATGTTGGACAAATGTGGACAAATCCAACTTTGGGTTAAAACATGTCATTTAAATTAAATTGAAAAAATGAACCCAAAGTTGGGTTTGTCCATATTTGGGTTGTAAAAACCCTGCATTTTTAAAGTCAATATTGGTAAATATAAAAACCACTGGTAAACAACCACCTGAAACACAGCGGGAGCTATGAGAGAATGCTCTTTGTTGATTATAGTTCAGCTTTTAAAACCATTTTCCCGAACATATTAATCATGAAGATGCTAGACCTCCACCACTCCTCTAACATCTTATATCGGATAAGAGACTTCCTCACCAACAGGCCCCAAACTGTCAGACTTGAACCCCATTTTTCTCCGTCCTCAGCCTCAACACCTGCACCCCTCAGGGCTTTGTGCTGAGCCCCCTTTTGTACTCACTTTATACCTACGACTGTACCCCCTCCCTTCCCACTATCACCAAAATAAAATTTGCAGATGTCACCATGCTCTGGTGTGATGAGTCAGCCTTTCGGGCAGAGGTCCACAGGTTGGTCTTATGGTGCAAGAACAATAATCTCACCCTGAACATCACAAAGACCAAAGAACTGATTTTAGACTTCAGGAAGTGCAAAGCGAAGCCCCTGCCACTATCAATGGATACTGTATGGAAACAGTTAAAAATTTCTGAGAACTCACATTTCCGACAACCTCAGCTCACAGACCACGGCTGCTGTAAAGAAGGCCCAGCAGCGCTTGCGCTTCCTGAGGCTCCTAGAAAAAAGAGATGTCTGAGCAAGAAACTACTTTACAAGTTCAACCATTCAACTATTGAGAGCATCCTGGTATACTGTGTAACTGTATGGTATGCTGGATGCTCATCAGCAAAAAGGCAATCCAGAGAGTGATAAACAACATAAACAATCATTGGCTGTTCTCTGGAAGAGATTGCAAACACAAGATACCTCCTCCAGAGACCTTAAATTCTTGAATCACAGACTACTCCCATCCTGGTCACTCACATTTTGAACTATTGCCCTCAGAGAGACACTAGAGAGACATCTTAAAAGAAAATTTTTAATAACACCATGCACAATTAATAGCACCATGCAGGAGCAGTTTTTGTTTACATTTTGTTGTATTTGCTTGGAATAGTGTCATTCATTCCTTTGGATTAGATTCTGATTTATGGGGACTATGGGAAATGAACCGCTAACTACTCTGGCATTTTACGCAGCGGATGCCCTTACAGCTGCAACCCAGCACTGGGAAACCCATACTCTCTCTCTTTCACTCACACACTCATATACTAAGGCCAATTTAGTTCATCTTATTCACTTATATGATCTTTGGACTTTGGGGGAAACCGGAGCACCCGGTGGAAACCCACGTGAAAAATGGGGTGAACATGCAAATTCCACACGGAAATGCCAACTGGCCCAGCCAGGACTCAAACCAGCAACCTTCTTGCTGTGAGGTGACAGTGCTTACCACTGATCCACCTTTAATTCAGTTCAATTCAATTCAATAACTGTAATAAGTTAAGTTCTGAGATGTGTGATCTAGTTTTTTTTTTAAATGTCTTTCATTACTTAACGCAACAAAGATTAAACATTGTAATATCTAACATAATTGACCCACCTAAATATAATGAGCTTGGATTGCAGTACTCCTTTTTTCTGGAATGAGAATAGCCAGATAAAGTTCACCCAAGTCTCCTGAGATCGATCCATTGGAGTGCATTTAGACAGTTGTTCGGTGTGAGTATGAAGGCATGACACACAAGGCCCAAGTGACTGTTAATGCCAGTGAGGAAACACACCTGTCGGGCACTGGGGGATGTTAGTGAGCTTGAGGAGTGATGACAGAGGGTATGCATGCCTGTTTTTCATTATGAAGGTTAGCAGCTGGGGCACATACATATATCATAATCTTACTGTGTGACAAGGTTAATGGTTTATAACTGAATACACACTCCAGCTCTGCAGCAGCTCAACACCTGCTGTTGCTTTCACAAGCAGGCTATTTCAAACATTTCTCAGGTCACAGTAAAAATCATCAAAATGCATGCTTGATGATGTTATTTAACAAAGTTTTTGGTATTTTTTAGGATACTTGTCTGTCTTGTAGTCTCTAGCACAATTGGTTCTCAAAGTCTCAATTCAAAGCTCAATTCAAAATGTTTAATTTTCATCAGTGTCAAAAGTACAGAAAAAAATTGTATAACAAAACTTAATTTTAACAAACATGTACATAAACATGTAGCAGTTAAAAAAAAACTTTTTCCATTTAAAAAATACATTAAAAACAAGTGCAAAAATTGCAAAATGACAAGTGACACTTAATTTAAGCAAGTAGCAAGTAGGTCAAAAATAACCTGCTGTAAAATAGAAGCAGTCTGTGAGAAATGACACTGTCTGTATTCTATCAGCTGACTAGACTTTCATAGTGATGTTACTGACTGGATGTCATGACAACAGCATCATGCAGGAAAACGATCGCCTTTGGTTTCATTTCAGACCATTAACAAAAAGACATAAAAAACCTGTCAAGAGTACAAGTTTAGCACATGTTTTTCAAAGTAGTAAATCCACACTTTTAATCCCTCACACATAATTGGAGCTCTTGAAATATTGTGGGTTTGGATTGAATTCTCTCTGGGTCCAGATCTGGACGTTTTATTTACTTATATTTTGTTGATCCTAAAAAACTCATTTGTTATCCTTAAAGAAAATGATACAAGTGGTTGAAATGAGCTTCCTTGGCTTGTGCATCTGTTTTGGGTGCCTCCTTAATGCCTGTGGAGTTGTTCAAGGCTTGTCCCACTGGGAGGGGCCCCAGGGATAACCTAGGACACGCTGGAGGGACTATTTCTCTCGGCTAGCATAGAAACAACTTGGGATCCTCCGAAGGAGCTGGAGGAAGTGTCTGGGGAGAGGAAAGTCTGGGGTTCCCTGCTAAGACTGCTGCCCCCCTGACTCAGCTCCGGATAAGCTGTGGAAAATGGACTCCTAAAGTCAGAAGGAAATAATAGGTGAATATTATTATCACAGAGAGGCTCTAAATCACATTCCAGAACCTTTTCATTTACTGTTCCTTGCTGGTGGAACAATCTTCATCAATCCGATACATACAATTTTCAAAAGGCAGCTAAAAAAATAATTTCTTCTATGAGGACTTGACTACATATTGAAAACAGAAACACTCCTTAAACCCTCCTTTCTTCCCTTGCTTATATTGTCAGAAGTATTGTATAAGTAACACTTGATGTGAGTATTAATTTGTGATGAATTGCTCGATTCACTCTCAGAAATAAAGTTACAGGAGCTGTCACTGGGGCAGTACCTTTTCAATAGATACATATTTGTACCCAAAGATTCCACAATGGTACCTCAAAGGTGCATATTAGTCCCCAAATGTACCTAAAAAGTATCACTGAGGTACCATTATGGACCCTTCAGGTTCAAATATGTACCTTTTGAAAAGGTACTGCCCCAGTGACAGCTCCTGCACCTTTTTTCTGAGAGTGTACCTTCATCATTTGTAAGTCACTTTGGATAAAAACCTCTGCTAAATGGGGCAATAGTCAGCTAACCATTCATTATATTCCATTTTTAAATATTGAGATTTATCATCATCATTATATTGACATCATCTAAAAGCTGAATAAATTAACTTTCCATTGATTTATGGTTTGTTAGGATAGGACAATATTCGGCTGTGATATAGTTGTCCAAATTAAGTTCTTAACAATGCATATCATTAATTAAAAAAAACAACGTTTTATCGTTTTAACGTCATATATTTACAAAAGGAAATTTACAAAATGTATTCATGGAAGAGGATTTTTACTTTATTTAACAATCTAATGGTTTTTGCCATTATACAAAAATCGATAATTTTGACTCATACAATGTATTTTTGGCTATGGCAAAAAC
The DNA here is from genome assembly GCA_903798115.1 of Danio jaintianensis. Taxonomy (NCBI): domain Eukaryota; kingdom Metazoa; phylum Chordata; class Actinopteri; order Cypriniformes; family Danionidae; genus Danio; species Danio jaintianensis. Next base: position 4,309,975 of record CAIGQV010017835.1, on the reverse strand, counting down.
ATACCTGTACAACATAAGGTTTTGTGGTCTAGGATCATAAATGACTAAATGCAAATGTAAATAAATAATGAGGTGAAAGCAAATAACTCTAATTCTAAACCTAAAATTAACATAAATTGGAAACTTGCCTCTAAAATCTGATTGCTTGTTTAAAATCTTGTTCCAGGATCAACAAAGTCAGGTTCAGCCAGTCTCCTCTCATTGGGCACAAATAGCGTGAGCCTTCATTCCCCATTGGACCTAATTAAAAACAATAAAGGTGCAGTTTGGGTGATGAAGGGGTGCCGAAACACTTGTCGAAGAAGTGAGGAAAAGTGTGTTGTGCTTGGCAGGATGAAATGAGCATGGTCCTTTTTATTTGAAACTACTTTTGGAAAGCTTGGTTTGTTGTGCTTGGCACAAACGCCATGAAACATGAGATTCCCATTAGATCTGATAGAGAGTGAGAACCTCTAACATATAAACATTCAGATTTAACTAATTGTTTTGTATGCTATGCAGTGTTTTAAACTGCAAAACAGATTGTATCACATTGAACGGTTTGTCCTAAAAAATTGGCATTTCGGTGTTCAAATTAACTTTACAAAAGAAATTTTAACATGTCTACTAAAATGGTCAAATAACTTTTTGTAAAATACAAAAACCAAAAATATAAATGGGTGAAACAATCCTCCATCATTAGTTTCTGTAACAAATATCTTTTTACATTTTTTTTCTAAATTATTAACTTTTAATTCAAATTTATACAATTTATTTACATTTTAAACTTTGAACTATCTTCAGTGTTGAAATACTGAGCAATTCTAGCTGACCAAAAAAATCTACTTTGGTTAAAATTTTAATTATATTGCAATTACTGTACACTCAAAAAATGAATTTTTTGGGGGTGGGAGGGGTGCGTAACTTATGTTCAATCTATTTAAATTTGTAAAAACTAAGAAGTTTACTTAATTCCTTCTTGTTGTCCCAAAACAAATAGATTGTGTTGCATTTTTTTACAGTGTATGTGGATTTAAAGTAGAAAGTATTTTTCTTCAAAATGACAACTCAAAGTGTACCTTTTGTGAATTTCACTTTTGTTGAGCGTGAGTAAAACTATAGCTTAGCCTTCAAAAACAATAAATTATTATAACATCCCTCATTTTTAAATCTACGTGTGGACAAAAGTATCAGTCAAATGATTAAATGCAATTGTAGCTAATCAGGATTTACTTTCTGCTATTCCAATTACAGTAAACTGTCAACGACAATAATAAATGTGAAATAGCTGCAATTTGTGTGGCCGAAGTGTACATTGGGCTTTTAGTTTTAGTTTTTTTTTTTTTTAATGACTTCATTGGTCTGGTTTATCCAGTTAATGAGATTACCTCATCATATCTCTCTTCCAGACAGTGCGTATATCAGACAGTCTGCCAAAAACAATCTGGCGATATTTTTCTTAGGATCTCAGTATATCACGAGGGGCTTCAGTGAACCCTCGACTTTTTTATTCACTGTTATTGTGTCCATTCACATGTTTCTCTGCTCGATTTGATCTATAAAGTAACTGGATCACACTGGTCACGTCAGTCATGTGTGTATGTAGCGTCGTTCTGGCCCTTGTTTAACGGTCATCTTTTCAATAATAATTTTCCTCTTGTCCCATAACAGCAACACATAGCTTTAAACAAATATGCGTGCATCATGATTCATTCTTTTATAATCATAGGGGCCTCACAATGTCACTGTTAATTAGTCACCATCATTAGACCCCATGTTGTCTGTGTGTGTGTGTGGGTTTCAGTCCTGTAAGACTGGTCTTTAAAGGCACACCACCACCACCACACCCGTTACTTTAGTTTCATTCATATCATTTGAATTCAGATATTATAGTTTTGTTTGTATAGTCATCAAACTTTCAGACTCTCTGCAGAGCCTCACAGTTAACGATTTTTGTAAATTACACAGTATTTAACTGTAATATGAACTGTATTTTACTGTACAGTTATGCAGTATGTTACTGTATTATAAAGTTTCACTGTGAAAATTACTGTATATCTGACAGTAAAGATATACTGTAAATACATATAGAGCAAGATAAATGGTGCTGTAAATACTGTATTCTTGCTGTAATTGATTTGCAGTAAGTTACTGTAGATTATACAGGAATATTGTTAACAGTGCTGGTTTCCAGAGGAACTTTACTACTTCTATGATTATTTGCTGTTCTTTTTTATGCATGCAAGCATTAATTTAGGTTAGCTAGAAATGTTTGAGAAAAGAAATCCACTTTAAAATCTAATTAAGTCAATGTGTATTTATCAAGCACTTTTTTTTTAGGAACAACAAATGTTCACCAAAGGGCTGTAGAGTGCTGTACAGTCTTTGCTCTAAATGCTATAAGTATTTGTTTCTTTTTCTCTATTTCTTTATTATTTCTTTATGTTTATTTAATTTTTGCTTCTTCTCTGTCATTTTCTATTTGTTTTCGTTATTTCTTTTACTTTATTTAATATATATACACACAGTTGAAGGCAAAACTGTCAGCCCTCCTGTGAAATTTTTGTTCTTCTTTTGTTAAAATATTTCCCAAGTGATGTTTCACAGAAGACATCAGGACATTTTCCCAGTATTTCCTATAGTTTTTTCGAGCTTGGGAGTCTTTTTTAAAGCTCAGAACTCTCTCTCTCTGGACAGCATGACAAATACTTATATTCTTATATTATCTGTGGGTGCGAACTCGTTAAAGGAGTGTTATTACAGAAATCATATACATAAGTACACTTTTAAAAAATTTACTGTCAATTTTACAGCAACTTACTTGCAATTTTGGTTGCCAGTAAGACTGTAAATTTGCAAGCACATTGTAAATTAATTACAATTTACTGTAAATTTTACAGTTACTTACTGGCAATTTTGGTTGCCAGTAAAACTGAAATAATTTGAAAGCACACTGTATATTAATAATTACAACTGTAATGTAAAAATACAGCATTTTTATTTTATTTATTTACAGTGTGCTTGCAAATTTACAGTCTTATATTTACAGTAATTCTTTTTACAGTGTACAGAAATGTGATCTGCCCCACACACACATTTAGTTGCACATTAGTTCACATTTAAATGAAAATGTATTATGATTTCTGTTAATATGAAAAATAAAATCGAAATCAGGACTGCTTTTTATTGAACAAAATTAGGACCTAAGCACATTCTTATATATCTAATTTCATAATTATATTGTCTTTAAAATAGGGCTAAAAAAGACTGAGAGTTTTTGCTTAAAATATGCTAGTACTAAAACGTGTATGCTATGTACGTTGTTTCGTTTTATTATTTGTGAATGAAAATAACTTCAACTGGGAAATGACTTTCTTTCTTCTGTTGAACAGAAAAGAAGATATTTTGAAGAATGTTGGAAACCTGTAAACATTGACATACATTTTAAGAAAAACAAATTACAGGTTTTCAGCATCTTCTTTATAACCGAATATAGAAACTCATAAAGATTTGAAACCATTTGAGGGTGTATAAATAGTACATTTAAATTTTTGTGTGAGCTATCTCTTTAAGTGTCATAAACATAGCTTTTTATTTCAGTAATATATAATCTGCAAGTACAGTTTCTTTGAAAATATTTTTAGGATATTAACTTCTTTAACTATCAGACAAATATTCAAGCACTTCAGAAAATGTATATGGACTTAAATGTGAACTGCCTTTAAACTGCATTATGTACACCAGTGCATGATCATGTTTAATGATGCTAAGACGGTCTTGTATTCAAGGAACATATTTAATACAGTAGCAGTAGTTAGTTACAGAAGTTTCAAAAAATATAACATCATTTCATGAATATATATCCCCCGAAAAATTCCCCAAAAATGTTCCCTTCCTTCGTTTTTTTCCTATTTCCCCCCCGAGACATTTGTCACCAGCCATCTGTCTGTCTGCCCACCCAAACACCCCCCTTAAATGCCCTGACTCTCTGTCTGCGCTTTAAACTACTGTATCTAATCAAGCAGCATCACCTTCACACTGTAACACACATTCATCCATTCACTCGCTCATCAAATAAAACACACATTCACATCAAGGAGTTTCTTAACAAAAATTAAAACTTTTATATCTCCTCTTAATAAGTGCTACAAATACTGAACGCATTTCTGAATTAACAAGAAGAAAAATAGTATGAAAATACTGTACAATTTGCAACTCTACACCAGTGTATACAGGGTTCAATACAATCACACACTCTTACAGCAGCACAAGCAAGTTCATCCTCAGTGCAGCACCACTGTGGTCAGAATATACGTTTTTTCTTTTCTTTTTGACCTCTCTTTTTTTGCTTGGATAGATTTGTGTGTGCATTTTTGAGTGTCAAAGTCAACAAAAAAATAGGTGTCGGCGAACATAAATTCACACTCGCATTCACGCATCATTCAATACAGTAGAGTACACCAAACTATGAGTGTTATTTACAAACATAAAGCATATGTCCATGAAGGACGGACCAGCCGTCACTTTTCAACCCCAGAGTTTTGTCTTCATGTTTTTGATTCATCTCAAACGTCTCCTCACACTTTGGTGGCCAGCGACTGCACCTCTGACTTCTGAGTCTGGGCGCTGAGGGTGGAGGACATGGAGCTCATGTGCCCATGCATGGCCTTCTTCAGATTCAGCAGACACAGGCACTGCGAGCGAAACCGCAGGTCGAAGAAGGCATAGAGGAACGGATTGAGGCAGCTGTTGACGTACGCCAGGCATGTGGCATATGGATGAGCCAGAAGCAAAAAGTGGAGGAACCCGCAGGAGTTAGGCGCCAGGTCCAGGTAGGACAGCGCATCCATGCTCTTCAGCACATGGAAAGGCGTCCAGCAGAATGCGAAGACCACTACTAGTGTGGTGATGATTTTGAGGAGACGCCGCTTCTTCTGGTCTTCCTTGCGCAGGTGGCTGAAGTGGCGGGTGACTGTGCAGCCTATGAAGCAGTAGCAGACGGTCATGGCCAGGAAAGGCAAAAGAAACCCGAGAGCGGAGGAGGAAAGGCTCAGTCCTGCAATCCAGAGGGACTCGTGATCCTGATTGAGAGTGACCAGGCTGAAGTCCATGGCACAGGTGGTGCGGTTGCTCCCGGTGTCGTCTACTGTAGTGCGGAACAGCAGCGTGGGAACCGCCAGCAGGCATGAGAGGAACCAGATGGCACCCAGCGATGCCAGCATGGTGGCACGGGATCGGAGCCGGCCGCTGGACAGAGAGTGGACGATGGCGAGGTAGCGGTCAAAACTCAGGCAGGTCAGGCAGAAGACGCTGGCGTACATGTTGACCAGCACCACGTAGCTGCTGATCTTGCAGAGGGCCACGCCAAATGGCCAGTGGTAGCCCAGCGCGGTGTACACAGCCCACAACGGCAGCGTGATGACGAACGTCAGGTCCGCGAGCGCCAGGTTGCCGATATAAACGTCTGCAGCGCGCCTTTTGGATTTCGCGCGCCACACGGTGAAGATAACCACGCCGTTCCCGGACAGACCGAGGATAAAAATGAGCATGTACAGCACGGGAATGAGAGAGTAAGAAGGCTCCCACTCCGAGTAGTCACACCCAGAGTCATTATAGCCAGTATCGTAGTAGTCGTACGTCTCGGTGTATTCCGGCGTTGGCTCCATTTGGTGAGGGCGCGTTGGCTTTGAGTCCTTCAGTTTTCTTGAGCAGTTTTATCCCAATCTCTGGTCGCAATTTTATAGAGTTCACTGGGAATATTTGGATTCTTCTGTCTGATACAAGAGTCTGAGGTAAAGTTTTTCTCACTGGAAGCTGAAGCGCGTCTGTGTGTGTGAGAGAAGCGTCCTGTCTTTTTAAACTCCAGACTTCTCACCCCTCCCTCTGGACCCATATATCGGACCCCTTATCTCCACTAAACCTCAGCCCCCATACATAGCCTACACACACACACACACACACACACACACACACACACACGCACACACACAGTCTCTCTCTCCCACCCACCACGGCTCACCCCCGGCTTGTGTGTCAACAAAGTCAGCCTAACTCTTGTTTTTCTTCTTAATGAAAAAGTAATGGCTCGCTCGTCTTTCAAGTTAGATTTGGCTTAAATCGTCTGACAAAAAAAATGGTTTTGCGTCACGTCTCATTTACTAGACTTTTCAAATAAAACAGAGGGGAAAAAGCCTCAGTCGCAGAAACTGAATGGATGTTAACTTTTCCACACGCACTAAACATTTGTTCATTCACGTCATGCGGACCTAAACATTCTTGCTGAATAAATAAATAATGAATGTGTTTTTAATGTAACATTTTTCCCGTCCACCCACTAAAATGTTAAGCTTGCTTCCTTACATTTAATGCAATACTTACGATGAGGGGGTTAACTATTGGTAGCACTCGTTATATAGAGTGAAAGATAATATTTTTTAGGCGTCTCAAATATTTAATAGCAGGTTTTGCTCACATTTAGTCTGTTATTTACTGCCTACAAATGCACGGTAGATCTCACTGTATGGCACTACTGAATCAATCTCAACTAAACTCAACACGGCAAGCCTAAACAGGTTTCAGACAGGTTCCCAGTGAAACCAGAGCTGTGACCAAATGATCATGTAAAAGAGGCATGGCTCTGTGATTTCCTCTCACTCAAACATTACATGAAGGTGACATTCAGTCACTTCAAACACTCGATTTCCACTACAACACATCACTGCAGCTACTTTAATAAGAGATTTACCCGCAGACACAATCATAATCTTCATTTTTTTAAATAATAAAAAAACAAAAATGTGATTACTTATTAATAAAATTGTATATATGGACAGATACACTGCTTTAATTAAAACCTTTTTAGTTTAAGGCTAATTAGACACTTTTAATTTGAGCTTAAAGGGTGAATCGCAAAATCCAATTTATTTAAGTCGTATAATTATTTGCTACTGCATGAAGCCTTTCGAGTGTCTTAGTGATTAAATTACACGTCAGCAAAAGAATTTGTAAAAGTGTGAATTTAATTCTCACTTTCTGCCATTTATTTGCATGATAATAGAAGACGCAAACTCGCAAAATAAACAAAAACAAAAGGAAACGACGCATTTGACATTAACGAGTTTCTTAAGGACGCGCTGTTCACGCGTTACACCCAATTTGCTGCACCTGAAAAGGGCAGTTAAAGCGAAATATCTTAAAGTGAATGGAAAGCAATTCGCATTCAAAACAAACAGGAAAACTATAGGGCTACACCTAACTTTTCCCCCTACATCTGCAATGCCCAACGGACGATTATCCGTCAAGTTCTCCTCAGCTTTCTGTGAAAATCGGCAGTTTATGCATCACTGTTTACACATACAAATCTTGTTTCACACATTGCTCTTCTTTAAATTAACGTGAAATCAAATTGAGGAGGATCAGTGTATAAATCCATCAGTAAAAAAAACCTATTAGTGTCACTCTCCACAACTCTGATGAGATCATCTGCAGATCTTCTCATTCACTTATTGAGCTGTCACTATCTTTTAATCAAATGCTACACAGTTGCAGGAATAAACTGAATTATATAATAACACTTTGCTAATAGTCTGACATATAGGACTGATGCAATGACAACAGAGACATGCAATGCATAGCTGATACATTTGTTTAAATGCATCAGATTAGATATGACGTGTGAATAATGCCACTTATGACAAAGCATATGTTTGAATAATTGGATGTTACTAAGGATATGCTGTCCGCATGTGACCATGAACATAAAATCTTCTGGATATTCTTTGGCATCAGAGCTTTCTACATACAGCACACTGATTCTGTGGTATGATCTTTCTTTCTTTCTTTCTTTCTTTCTTTCTTTCTTTCTTTCTTTCT
>CAIGQV010017835.1:4279281-4292029 GCA_903798115.1 Danio jaintianensis | reverse complement strand
ATGTGCTGATAGTTTGTGCAGCGGGTGAGGAAGTGTTCCTCCGTCTCTACCTCTGCCTGGGCACAGTGTGGGCAGATGCGGCTCTCTCTGGGTTGCCAGTTCTGTCTGTATCGGCTCTCTCTCTCTCTCTCTCTCTCTCTCTCTCTCTCTCTCTCTCTCTCGCCCTTAGTTCCCTCAATGGATAAAGCAGCAAGTGAAGCAGGAAGAGCTCAGAGATCTGGATAATGGATGGAAGATTCTGTGTGCTGCATGTGTGGGGTCTCCTCCAACATAAATTACATTAGAATTGTGTTTATGGAAGATTTTTCTGATAATGTATGGTTAATATATAATGCTTTAAATAGTGCTTTCTTTGGTCCATATTTATATGTGCGCTGTAATTAAAATCCCAAACGCCCACATGTATCCCAGCACACACACGCACACACAAACGCACACGCACACACACACGCACACACACACGCACACACACATTAAAAAATTTCTTATATTTTCTGTTGCCTAACATATCCCCATACCCACCATTACATTGTTCCAAACTTGTGATATGAATAAATTTTGTCTGCCACACATAAAATACAATATTTATAATGTACAATGCTAACCAGTTTTAGTTCCCATTGACTTTTATTGTATTTGTTATTATTCTATTTTTTCATACCATGGAACTCAAGTGGAACTGAAACTTTTTAGTAGGGCCAAATGAAATCCCCCTTTTATCCATATTCAGATTTATCCATCCATCCATGCATATTTCTATTCATCCATCCATCCATTCATTTATTTAAATGTAATGTAATGTTTAAATTATTTTTACATTGTATAAAGACTTTTAATAAAACGTAAATAAGGATATGATCAATAAATACTGACTACATGCAACTTTAACTTAAAACTAAGCATTTAATATTTTTTACCTAATGATTCAGCTTAAATTGAAATGACTTATAGAGTTTAATTTGTTTCAACTAAAATTTTTAAGAAGCTAAAGTTTTCAAGTCTGAAAGCTAGGAATCCTATTAAATATGAGGTTGTCTGTACATGACATGACAATAGTTTTTCGCACATAAAACTAAAATGTTGTTGCAGTCATAAAGTTCATAAGTTCAAGTCTTCATATAGAGCAGAGGTGTCATACTCAGTTCCTGGAGGGTCACACTAGAGTTTGAGAATGCAAAATTCTGTTGTACGGTGCTGCGAAAAGGGGTGGGATTAAACAAGATGATTAGACATTAAAAAAAGGCAGCGATTGCTCCATATTTAAAATTTCTGTCCAGAGAGGTCATGTTTTGATCTTCGATTGGTCTCACGCAGTCACGTGATGCGATTTTGCAGGTCAGAGTTCACCAAGCCTGAACTTTGCAACGCAGCGAACTGCGAAACTTGTCGCACGAGCTTGCGTTTCCGGTCTGACGCATTCGCTTGCGTATGAATGGAAGTCTATGGAGAAAAGTCCAGTGTGACCGTGGCTTTACCTGTAGATTTCAAACAAGCCTGAAGGACTCAATTAGTTGGGTCAGGTGTGTTTAATTAGGGTTGGAACTGAACTGTGCAGAGCTGCGGCCCTCCAGCAACTGAGTTTGACATGTGATATAGATAGACAACAGATACTTAAAAAACTATGAGACTCATACATGCTTGAATTTGTGTTTTTTGTTAACAAAAACTGCATCAGTCATTCCAATGCAATCTCATGGCAATTATTGATTTAGTGGGTAATTCGTATTAATTTGTACGATCTACATTTTAGCATTATTTGCCCATCCCCAATGAGGACTAGGGTTAGGGTTAGTGTGCGGGACATAAAATCATATGATTTCGTACAAATTAACCAACAATACCAGCCTGATCTCACGAGGAAACTTAACTATTTTACGTTTTGTCAGTTTAGTGACAGTTTAGAGTTCAGTCGTACGAAAATGTACGATTTTAAAAAGGTGGCACTCAACCCCACCCCTAAACCCAACCGTCATTGGGGGATAAAGAAATCGAATGAATGAGAATGAATTGTATGAATGAGATCGTACAAATTCATACGAATTAGCCACTAAATCAAAAAGTTACGAATTGCCGTGAGATAGCGTTGACAATACACAAAATGGTTAAGTTTCCTTGTGAGATCAGCTGTGAATACACAGACACACTTAAATTGTTTTTCAGAACATATTTTTTGTGTGTTTTCATGGACAGTAATCCTTATGATGATGATTTGATTAGGTATACAGTGCTATTTATTTATATACCCTTAAAAATGTGTCAAATTCTACGACACTCTGTGTTACCCAGTTAATAGTATCACTGGATTTGTTGAAAAACATTGTATCAAAAATCGTTATGTTAAGTACAATTTTAAATGGCCGTAGTTCCTCTCAGACCCCAAACAGACCACAATATTGAAACTGCTTGAGAAGCAAAAGACGAGCCGGTGCTGCTGTTTTCACTCTTCACACGCTGCTACGCAACGCATCTCCGAATTAACAGGAAGTGCCTTCTTTAATCATTATTTGTGTAACTAGCATTTATGTGGAGCCCTTGGGCTGTGGATCAGGAAGAGCTGGAAGGAGGGAGAGAGAGAGGAGGAAACGGGCGGGAAAACATGGCAAGAACAAACAAGAAGAGGAGGAAAAACAGAGGAGAAAGATAAAGGTGATGAGAGGCAGGAATGGATAATGAGGAGGATTACAGGAGAATGAAAAACAGAAATACTCAATCACACACACACGCACACACACACACACGATGTGCATTCACACCACTGCACATTAAAAAAACTAGGGGATAAAGCTTACCACCTATCTGGTTACCTCTTTCCTGGGGGCCTGAGAGGAATTCGAACACATCTGGACCCAAATCCTGTAGAAAACAAAAGCTTTACACAGCTTTACCTAACACACACTCACACACACACTCACTTACAACGGTTTCACCCACGAGAATGTGTGAGAAAAAGACAGAGCACGGTTCTAGAGTAAACAGAGAAGTAATGCAGATCATTTTTCACAAGCAGCAAAAGAGCCTGTCATCATGTTGGGTTAGAGTTATTGCTTGTTATAATGTTCAGTGTCATAAAACATATATCACCAATACGTCATTCTCAGGAAATGGTGCATTTGTGCCTGAAAAGATGAGAAATTAATATTAGTAACACTTTAGTTTAAGTACCAGTTCTCACTATTAGCTATTAAGATATTCACTGTTTGTACTTATGAAGTACGATATTATTCTACATCCCTAATCTAATACACAAACCAAATTACTACATTAGTAACTATCAATAAGCAGCAAATTAGGAGTTTATTGAGACAAATGTCATTTATTTACTGCTTTATTAACACTAATAATTGTACCTTCAACTAAATTGTGACCAAAACATCTACTTTGAATTCATTGATAATCTTTCAAGAAATATTTAGCCACCTCAGACCCGGTATTCAGAATAATGGTCAACAAATACACTAGTCACACAAATCACACATTCTGTCTCGTGGGTGAAACCGTTGTAAGTGAGTGTGTGTGAGTGTGTGTTAGGTAAAGCTGTGTAAAGCTTTCAAAATGAGTCTTTCTGCTCAACCTCAGGTCATAAAATAAATTAGGCGAATTGAGATTAAATGAAAATGATTGTTTACTCTTCCTGAAATCGTCAGATTTAAAGTCATATTAAAGTAAAAGTCAAGGGGATTGTTTTCATGAAACTGTTTTTAACTCAAATTTGAAAACTTTTTATGCATTTTTGTCTGTTCATGTACATGACAACAGTGTTTTGGCTGCCTGAAAAAAAAAAAGGTGTTTCAAAGTGCAGATTTTTAAAACCAATGTCATTATCATCTCTGTGATTTTGTGATGTTATGTAATACTTTGTGTTTGGTCAATAGAAATGAGCGTCAATTTGACCACCAAAACATGAAACATATTAGCATTGTCAAGCTCAAATTGTAAACAACTTTTATTGGGGGAAAACATACAGTCACTGCTTCCACCATCTTACACTGTAAAAAAAGTAATGACAAAAAGTCAAGACAACAAATATTTTTATGTTGCTTTAACTTAAATAAGTATAAGTTAATATAAGTTAATCAGTTTTTAATGACATTTTTTAAGTTATACAAATTTTAACTTAGGGCGGCACGGTGGCTCAGTGGTTAGCACTGTCGCCTCACAGCAAGAAGGTTGCTGGTTTGAGTCCTGGCTGGGCCAGTTGGCGTTTCTGTGTGGAGTTTGCATGTTCTCCCCGTGTTGGCGTGGGTTTCCTCTGAGTGCTCCCCCACAGTCTAAAGACATGCGCTATAGGTGAATTGGGTAAACAAAATTGGCCATAGTGTATGAGGGTGTATGTGTGAATGCGCGAGTGTATGGGTGTTTCCACATGCTGGAATAGTTGGCAGTTCATTCCACTGTGGCGACCTCTGATAAATCAGAGACTAAGCCGAAGGAAAATGAATATATGAATTTTAATTTTAAGTTAACATTTTTAGTTAGTTTGATTTTAAGTTGTAAGTTGAGATTACTATAAAAGTTAATTTAATTCAACTAAAAAAATAAGGCAGCAAGAATTTTTTAGAGTGTAGATGTGGATGTTGTTGTTTCCATCTGTGACCACTTATGTTCCAATTTAGCAAGATTTTAGCAAGTTGTTAGAACAGAGATCAAGGTCTCATAATGCAGTTGGAAAACAAAAAAAAAGGACAAAAATACTGGAAATATAGGCAAGATACTGGAAAGATGTTTTTATACACCCAACTTTTGCAGTTTGTTCAAACTACTTATTTAAAATGAGTTGAAACAACAGCATTCTTAAGGTTTTTTTGGTAGGGCACAACAACATAAAAATTGTTTTATGCAATCCACATAAATGTGTAAAAACAATGAAGGTAACTTAATCGATTTGTGTTGGGACAACATGAAGGAATTGTGTGGAACCCAGCATTTTTTACAGTGTAATAACAAACTAATAATTTACTTAATATTCTTGTGGTTTTTGGAATAAAATGAATGTAATTTCATTTCATGCAATTTTCACAAACACAGACACACACACACAGACACACACATACAAATGAAAGTATGTATAAAAGGATATATATATATATTAGGGCTGCAATGTGATTATTCGCAATAGTCACATCGCAGAATATGCAATGTTGAGTCTGGATTATAATTGATCATTTCACAAGTGTTTTTTGAGGCCTGTGACTTTAAAAGCATTCAGGCATAAGAAATTGTACTGTTTGTAACTTTGAAAAGTAAAAAAAATAACAGATGCACTCACCTACCAAATCATCTTGTAATCATATCGCAATATATATTGCAGTCATACATACTCAATAATCATTTTACCAAATGTCACATGTATAATTTGCTTCGCACAACTCACTGACAATGAAATACGTGCAAATGAGGAACGAATCATAAAATGTCAAAACAGTTCAGCAGTTAGGTTAGTGTAATTGGTAAAACATGCAAACCTCGGCTCAAAATATGTTATATATTGAGTTATAGACTCATGCATTCATCAGAAATAAACCACGGCCCTTACGCAAACAGAATAACAAGAACATTCCCTAGTATTTCTAGTCTAAATTTCTGACTTGCCAGACAAGTTTCCCCCAGAGGGAGAGGTGCTTTGGACTGTTCCCATCGAAAATCTTCTAAATATGTATGTGTGTGCTATTCATGAGCCCCTGAAGGGCTGTTTCTGTTACGGGCCAGGATTGTTTTTACACTCTGTCAAAACCTCTTTGCCATATGGTTTACAGTGACCCAAATGTGGCTGTTATTGAGCAGGCCCTCTTGAACTAATTGTGTGCTTGTGTGCATGTGCTCTGTGGGACCCCCCCGAGTGGCGTCCCACTGAGAGAGGCAGAGGTGTCGCAGTTTGAGGGACAGGTGGATTTTAAACATCACATACCCCGTTTCACCACCGAGCTATGTTTCTATATAGAGACTTTACTGTAGCTGTAAAGCGCACTGTGTGTTTTAGACAAACTCCTGCTCTACAAATGGACCAAATGATCTGGACTGAACAGAACGAACAAATGTATTTTTGCGAGCCTGGGGAAAAAAAAGAAGCCAAAGTTACGCTTTTGTATTATTTTAGGCTATATTTAAAGGGATAGTTCAATCAAAAATAAAAAGCATTCAGTCACCCGTCACCCGTCATCATTTACTCATCTCAACCATTTTTTTTGCATCCTTGGGATTTTATGTTTTTAATTTGAATAAAAGTATAATTTCAGTTTTTTTCTTCTTCTTCTTCTTCTTCTTCTTCTTCTTCTTCTTCTTCTTCTTCTATATAATAAATAAATAATGTAAAATGTAAAATACAAATTTAAAATAAATTGCTTTTTTCTATAACAATCAATACAGTTTTACATGTTTACAAATGCATTTGTGAGGCTTATGATATTAATTTGTTTTATTTTAAAATATATATGTTTTTGTATGAATTCATATACATACAATTCATACAAAAACTTCAATTTTTAGACACTTTTCTAACAATGCCTAAAACAGTAATGTTTCCTTGTGAGACTGAGCTGGTTATCTACTATGCTTGCATTTATGTTTTAACTTAATTTTTGGCATTCAGTCATTTATCTGATTAATATGTTATATTAATAGTCATTATTTAATCATATTATTTAAATTAATTATTTTATTAATAATTAGAATTTTGTCCTCATTTACTCACTCTCATTTGATTTTGTTTTATTTTATTCTATTGAATTTAAATTGTATTCGATGTTAAGGTTAAGGCGAATCACTGACATTTTTGAAAACTTTTAATCCTTTCGTTTTAGTTCAACATTTAATAAAAGTGAATTTACAGACTACATTTTTTTAATTCTATAAAATAAACAGTCTAACAGGTGAAATGGGACAGCTCACAAAACGCAGCCAGTTTTTGGATTAAAAACATACAAACAAAAATCCTAATGATTTAAATATATTTATGAACCTGAATTTTTTTTTACTGTTAAGTTATGCTTTCCTCCGGGTGCTCTGGTTTCCCCAACAAGTCCAAAGACATGCGGTATAGGTGAATTGGGTAAGCTAAATTGTCCGTAGTGTATGTGTGTAAATGGGAGTGTATGGGTGTTTCCCAGTGATGGGTTGCAGCTGGAAGGGCATCCGCTGCGTAAAACATATGCTGGATAAGTTGGCGGTTCATTCCGCTGTGGCGACCCCAAATTAATAAAGGGACTAAGACGAAAAAAAAAAAATGAATGAATGAGGTTATGCTTTTTTTTGGTAATTTACTTTGAATGTAGAAACATTTTTATGCTATGTTTGCAAACACAGTAGTAAACTGTAAGTTTCACCAAGAGTAATACACAGTTAATTTGACAGTTTCTTGCCGGCAACCTTGCTGCCAGTTCTTTACTGATTTTTAAGTAAACAGTAGACTACTGTAATTTCGACCAACAGTAATATACCGTTAATTTTACAGTAATTTTATTGAAGTGACAGTTTCAAAATGGTCTATTCTGCCTTAAATTATTTACTGTTTTATAACTTTTTTAGTTAGTTTGTTTACACATATTTTGGTTCTCTGAACTGTTTGACCCCATTGACTTTCATTGTATGGACAAAAAAGAAAGTCATGCAGGTTTGGACTGCCATACATTGAGAGCGACTAAATGATGACATCATTTCAGTTTTTGGACAAATATCCAATTAACCAATACATTGAGATTTAACCTCAGATCAGTATACACTCAAAAAAAAAATGAATCACAGTGAAGTTTATCATTAACTGTTTGTAACCTTTTTGATTTTATTTGATTTTAAATGTTTGTTGTCAGATTGCTTAGAATCAATCTAAATCTGTTAAAATCGAATACTATTGGATTTAATCAGTTAAAAGATACAAATATGGTATAGATATATCTAGAAAAAGCCAGATCCAAATAGTTAAATTCTATGAGATTGGTGTACTTAATATTCGGGGGCAAAAATAAGGAAAATATTCCACACAATAGATGAATTTGTATGAAGCATTTAAAACACATTGGATTTATTGATATTATTACATAAATCTTGTTCTTATTTGTTTCATTTGAGTTTTACTAATAAATATCAATCACATAAAGTTTATCAGTTCGATTATGTTAAAGGTATGTAATCCAAAAGATGGAAATTTTTTATATTTAATCTGAATACATAATTATTTGTTAGGCCTAAGTATTTTTTTGAGTGTACAATCTTATTTTTGACACGTCCATCCCATGATATATGAGCATGTTTTGTTACAGCTTCCATGCCCGTGTTGTCACAGTTCTAATGACCCTTTGTTTTGCTCCAGTAAAAAGCACAATCATCATCCTGTTGTGGAGTTTGACAGCTTCAGCCCTTATTGTTAGCAGGCGCGTGCGAATATGTGAATTATTGGCAGTCGTCTGTCTCTCTGCACGTGTGTGTTTGTCCTGGAGCTCCCGGCTCTCGGTCGGCAGTCAGTAAAACACAACAAACAGTCTGTAAGTTTGTGCAGTCATTGACATTCAGTAGCTGTGCTTGTGTGTTCATGCACTTGTGTATTTTTCTTTCCAAACATCTTTGTCTTGAGGCCAGTCCTTTAATCAGAGCCAATCAAGAACTGGCACAAATCTCCTTCCTGTCACTCTGGGCTTTTCCTTCTCAGCTTTTTAATCCCGGTTCCTTTCTCTTTATCATCGTGCGTTTTTCTTCTCTCTTTATTTAGCTGTTGAACATCATAGCACACCTAGTGAAAGAAGTACTTATTAAAGTTCGCTTGGAATCAAAATGTACCATTTTAATTTTGCTAGCTCACTTTGTTATTCTTAAAGTGAATAATTAATCCATGCAAGTTAGACAATTTTTTAATTAAATGTACTACAGTATACTTTAGTTATTTTCTCCTCAGAAAATCAGTCATAATTTGGAGCTCAGAGCAGCAGTTAAACACCATAACAAATTCTGTCATGTTATCTTTTGTTTGAACTGGCAGTGAGAAATGATTGTGTACGTGTCTGCAGAATTATTACAACATTCTGGCATAGGATGAGATCGATTCACCAGATTTAGATGCACATACTTGAACTTATTTAGTAAATGTGTAGTTGTGTGTATAAGTTTGTTATGTGCATTATCAGAATTTGTGTACATATTGGTGGTTCCATCCAGCAGCATTTTTTTTTCTTCCATGATACTTGAAAACATGCATAAAAACCACCGGGGAATAAAAAACATGGCTGTTGGCTCTCCAGGACTGGAGTTTTCCAACCCTTGGTCTAATCTGTCCATTTGAAGTGTTATAATATTGGTTGAAACTATCTTCACATCCTCTCATGGTTTTAACATTTGTTTTGAAGATCCTCTGGTATGTCCCAGGAACTAACATTGACTAAATAGGAAGTACAAACTAAAAAGAACAGAATCTAAACACAACAATCAAAAAGTGAAGTTGTTTAAATCTATCCATTTAAGTTTTGATATACATGACAGATATACTTACTATAACAAATATAAGCAAACTTCTTTTCACTCAGCAGCTGATTCTAATATTACCTTCATTATTTATAGATGATTTATATTTACTGTATAGAGTATTTATAGATACACACACTCATTAAGGGCTAAAAGGTTATGACTATTATTGTAACAAACCACGGAGAAAAGGTATTGGGTATGGGCGTAAAAATATTTGGATGCCTGAAAATGAAAAGTCACATTAAAAATGCATTAATGTATGGAATTTCAACTCAGAACCTCAAAATAAGTGTATAAATCAATAAAAATTAATAAAGAGGTAATTGTGTAAATCACTATATAATTTGTGAGATACATATCTTCATACTGAGGACAACTAAGGGACTCATATGTAACTAATATAGAAAGTTCAATTAAGCTCCAGAAGGAAATGCGATGCATTGAGAGCCTAGGGGTGTAAACTTTTAAACAGAATAATGATGTGTATACTTTTTTTTAGTACTGCCATTAAGAAGCTACAGAAGTTAAATACAGAACATAATGCATGTTTTTTCCTTCTAGAGCATCAGTGAGCATTTGAACAGTCTGGTAGTTGCATCTGTGTATCTTCTCAGCTGCCACATGACATCAAATGTAGTTAAAATATCATTTAATATTGACAAAATGCATATAAGTCATGTTGAGTCTTACTAACATTGATTCATTTAGCAAAATAGAAAAATAAATGGTCTTTGATTGTTGATGTTGGGCTAAAACAGTTTTTGCAGTGCTTGTAACAGATTTTATGATCTTCATTGGCTGCCGCAAACAGCATATGCCTCAAACACTTTGAAATACTTCATTTCATGAAGATGCTATGTTCTGTGCTATGAAAGCAACTCCACTTCACATTCACTTTCAGTGGATAAGGTCTGGAGCTCAAATTGATATGGTAAAACTGATAGCATTGTTACTGTTCATATCACCGTGTTTATAAGTGCTGAGGAAACTTAAGAAGCTGAAATTCAGATATGGTAATGGATGTTTAATTTCTGATTGTAAGCAGGCAACCTACCACAACAGACTGCAACCTCTGACCAATCAGAGTAGAGTAGTTGAGTTGAAGAGTTTTTTTAATCTTAGATTAATGTAAACCTATTGCAGAAGACCACCAAAGCAAAATTAGGAACTCCTAAAAAAGTGGCATTAAATGTTATGCTTAAAGATTAATCCTTAAATTGATATTTTAATATTTAAACCAGTAACATCAATTTATTAAATGGAACACTCCACTTTTTGGGAAATATGCTCATTTTAAATCTCCCCTAGAGTTAAACACTTGAGTTTTACAATTTTTATGAGTCCTTTCTGCTGATCTCCGGGTCTGGAAGGAGCACTTTTAGTTTAGCTTAGCATAAATCATTGAATCGGATTAGACCATTAGACCTATTTTCAGGCGCTGCGTAATATCACTGATTGTTCCTTGTTCCTTGATTTTTACACCAGAAGAAGAGTAGTTCCTATAGCCATATCGACCTAGAAAATAGCAGCTTTTCCTTTTCCGTCATTTGAAACTACAGAAGAGTCAAGTTTTAACTAGGAAATTTATCAAAACTCGTTATTAGATTTTTTTTTGAGTGAAATGCTAATGGTCTAATCTGATACAATGATGTATGCTAAGCTAAGCTAAATTGGCTGAATGGATAAAAAAAATAGTAAAACTCAACTGTCTAACTCAAGGGGAGTTGTAACATGAGCCTATTTCCTAAAAAAAGCGGAGTGTTCCCTTAAGAGCATCTTAAATAAACAAACAGATTTTGGGAGCACTGGCTATCCACATTCAAGAAGGCCAAGCTGTGGTCTCTAACAGGCTATAATTAGACTCTTTGGTGCTCTAAAACAGGCAGAGGTTCCTCATTTGGAGCACTTCAGTCAGACCCTCATGTTTGTGTCTGCCTGCTGCTGGTTTACACGGACAAACTGCCCTTTAACGATGGCACATGCATGGCTCAAAGCCAATGTCAAAGCCATGTGTGACTCTCATATACACACAAATAACAAGCACCACACTGCTCACTGTGGGAAATATTTGCTCCGGCTTCTTTCTTTAGATGTATTGCACTGACCCGCAGAGCGGCAGTCAGTATTAGCAATAGAGGCTGGGGTCACCAGAAGACAGATTTGAAGAAATTCAGTCTTTTAAAAAGCTGAACAGCAGTCAGGGAAGGAAAAAGGAAAGGTCTCCACACACACACAGACACTAAAGCAGCTTCTAAGTGCTGACAGCTGCAATACGTCTATCAACATTCACACACACACACACACACACACACACACACACACACACACACACACGCACACACACACACACACACACACACACACGCGCGCGCACACGCACACACACAATAATATTATCAAATGATTATTGAGCACCAAATCAACAAAGACTGGAGTAATGATGCTGGAAAAAAATATTTAAATCACAGAAAGAAATTAGATTTTAAAATAAATTCAAATAGAAAATAATTACCTTAAATTGTAATAATTGCAGTTAAATCATAAGATTTTACAGTATTTCACTGCTTTTACTATATTTTCGGTCAAGTAAATAAAGCCTTGGACAGCATATTTTCAAAACCAATTAAATTTCCGAATTATTTCAAGCTTTTGATCAGTATTGTAACATTTTTCTTAAGGTTAGCTGATGATTGATAAGTAAAAGAGTGTTTGGCATGCTGTCCTGGGAGAGAGCCCTGAGCTTGGAAGATCCTCGAGCCCGGGGCTCCCTCCCGTTTCATCGGTAGAGAGGGGAGTCTGAGCTCAGGTAGGTCTTGAGAGCTCCCTTGTATTTAGCTAAGAAAGAGAGGAAGGAGTCGGGGTGGATGGGGAGATTCTTCAAGACAAAGATGACTAAGGTAAGGAAATCCAGCTATTTATGTGTGTATGAATTCATTTGATCGGTATATCATGTGATTGCTAATGCAGGACCAACCGTGGTCAATCATAAGCAGGTAATCCTCTCAAAATTAGTTTATAAACTTCACTAACTTTTAAGTAACACTCAAAATTTTTGTTTTGCTGCTTGTTCAAACTACTTATTTACAATGAGCTGAAACAACACAATTCTTAAGATTTTTTTTGGGGACAACTTAATTGTTTTATGTTCAGTCCACTTAAATTTCTAAAAAGTAATAGATTAACTTAATTCCTTCATGTTGTCCCAACACAAATCAATGGTGTGGAACCCAACATTTTATTACAGTGCAACAAGCAAAGAAAGAAAGAAAGAAAGAAAGAAAGAAAGAAAGAAAGAAAGAAA
>CAIGQV010017835.1:4249719-4279271 GCA_903798115.1 Danio jaintianensis | reverse complement strand
AAAGAAAGAAAGAAAGAAAGAAAGAAAGAAAGAAAGAAAGAAAGAAAGAAAGGAATGACTGAAGTAAATGGAAAGCCTTCTAACAAAGGGTCAGCAAACAACATCATTTCCCATTCAATTCAATTCAATTCAATTCAATTCAATTCAATTCATCTTTATTTCTATAGCGCTTTTACAATGTAGATTGTGTCAAAGCAGCTTCACATAGAAGAGTGCAGTGAATTGAAACAGTGTCAGTCCAGTTTTCAGAGTTTAAGTTCAGTTTAGTTGAGTTCAGTGTGGTTTAATTTTCACTGCTTAAAGTCCAAACACTGAAGAACAAATCCATCGTTGCGCAGCTCTACAGGTCCCGAACCATGCAAGCCAGTGGCGACAGCGGCGAGGAACGAACTTTACCAATTTGCGAAAGTGAAGGAAAAAAAACCTCGAGAGAAACCAGGCTCAGTTGGGCACGACCATTTCTCCTATGGCCAAACGTCTTGTGCAGAGCTGCAGTCTAGGCGCCGGAGGCTGGAGAACGCTGGACGTCCATCTTGGAGAAGCTGCAGATGGGAGAGGTCCCCGGCTGGTGTACAGGCTGGCCCTTCAGCATAATGCGACGACTCATCTGTCACTGGGGTCTTACAGGAATCAGACTCATGCTCTCCACTTCTCCATGACCACCACAGCAGCTGCTCAGAATATGGCCTGGTCCAGGATTATGGAAACCTCGGGAATAAAAAAAAAAGAGTAACATAAGCGCAGATGCCGTTCAAATTATAATGTCTTTTGGGAAGTGTTCCCGGCTCCGGTTGCCCTAAATAATGCAGACTAACAATCCTTTTAAGGATTTGTATTTCAAAAGCATTTGTGTTTTATGTGTATGCTAATGCAAAGAGATGTGTCTTTAATCTAGTTTTAAACTGACGGAGTGTGTCTGCTTCCTGAACTGTGCTAGGAAGGCTGTTCCAGAGTTTAGGTGCCAGATATGAGAAAGATCTACCGCCTACAGTTGATTTTGATATTCTGTAAATAATCAATTGTCCAGAATTAATTAAGCGTAGTGGACGTGAGGGGCTATAATACACCAGGAGCTCCCTCAAATACTGGGGAGCTAAGCCGTTCAGGGATTTGTAGGTAGTCAATAAAATTTTTAAATTTATACGATATTTAATAGGGAGCCAATGCAATGATGAAAGAACTGGAGTAATATGATCATATTTCTTTGCTCTAGAAAGCACTCTAGCAGCTGCATTTTGAACTAGCTGTAGTTTGTTAATTAGACCAATAGGGCAACCACCTAATAACGCATTACAATAGTCTAACCGAGAGGTCATGAAAGCATGAATAAGCTTTTCCGCATCAGACACCATTGACCATACATTTTTTGTGTGTTTGTGTCTGTGTGGATTTGTGTGTTGCTCTGGGCTTTTTGGTCCTGTAATCCAAGTAAGCATTTAATGGTCCATGACAAGGCCTGGTGGTCCAAACAAATCAAAAGACACATGGAAGGACACAAAGAATGTGATAAAAAGTCTTTACTGATGGACGTAAATGATTCGCAGTGACAGGAGAGTGAAAGAAGAACTGACTGGAGCTCTTAGAGTAGCTCTCAGCAAAAAACAAGAACAGACTTGCTGAGACTCACAGCTTCTGCTTCACCTTGCTCTCAGCTTTGCCCTTTCACTGACACTGCAGATCTGTTTGGTATTTTTCATCTTATCAATGCAGATAACATAGTTCACATGAGTGAAAACCAAAAAATCTTGAGTTGATACTGAAATCTCTGATGTTTGATTGTAGCTTTTTACAGGTCTGAGAACAGTGTGTGACTGTGAGATCTGTTCTGAAACTCTAAAAAATGAGATTAGTAAGATCTTCTTCTCAGGGAAAAATGGGAGACTTTCACTTTTTTTTTTTTTCAGTTGCTCGCTATTTAATCTAATACTGCACACAAAAGGGGAATTTCTTATTATTTTGGTCTTGTTTTCCAGCATAAAATATCTGAACTTTAAAATCTTAAATTAAGACACAATCACGTAACATTGGCAAACTTTTATTTTAATTATTATTTTAAGCAAAAGTTCAATTATTTTGATAAACTATTCAAACTAGCATTCATTTTGAAAAGTTTGAGAGCCATGCAGTTCATATCAATGGTGACCAGAAATTGTGTGAGGTTTGCAATAAACTTGTGATTTAATAAAGTATTTGAGGAATAAAAACATGTATTAATAATAAATATTTTACTACTTATTTAAAATGAGCTAAAACAACACAATTCTTGAGTTGTTTTTTTTTGGGACAACTTAATTGTTTTATGTTCAATCAACTTAAATTTGTCAAAACTAATAAGTTAACTTAATTCCTTAATGTTCAAATCAATTGTGCATTTTTTTACAGTGTATCTTTGTGGAACATGATCTTTACTTTTTGTTGCAAAAATACACTGATCCCCTTCATAAGACATCTGTTAACCCCCTGGAGGAGTATGGGTTAATTTTAATGCGCTTTTATGAATTTATGCACTTTTGGAAGCTTCAAAAAATGACCACTACACTATTCAACACCATTATACAGCATGGAAGACCCATTATCAAATTTCAAACTACTCCAACTGTGTTCAATATTGTAATGATTTTGGCACAAAAGAAAAATCAATCATTTTTGACCCATACAATGTATTTAAAGTATTTATTCTTTAGGTGAACAATTAATACGCTAAGATAATCCACTTAAAAACAATGTTTTGGTAATCTTCAATCAAATCTGTCCATTTGCTTCTGCGTTTGGAGTGGCGGATCTTCTCTTTTGACATCAGTTTGACGACTTCAGTCACAATATTCTTAACCACGCCCCTCTTACCATTAGATTGCTACAAGGTAATGATGTGCCAAATAAAAGCCCCCGCCCCATACTCAATACTCAGTTTCAGTCAGAAATAAAACAACTCGCTAAAATAAAAGTCTCAGCAACTTCCGGTTCACATATACTTTAAGGCTATTGCCAAAAATATACCTGTGCAATCTCAGACTGGTTTTATGTTACAGGGTCACATATACAGAAAAAAAAAAATATATATATATATATATATATTCTGGCTTTTTTGTTATTTTTGTCATCCTTGTAAAGCAGTTTTGACTAAATCTACAATGTATAAAGCTTTATAGAACAGAGATATCAGCACACAGAAGGGAGGCAGAAGTGCAGATGATCTCTCTCTCTCTGTCACTCTCTCTCACTCCCTCTCTCCCTCTCTCTCTGTCTGTCTCTCTCTCTGAGATGTTATTTTCCTTTGTCTTACGGCAGAAGGTGTTTCCTCTGTCAGGCAGATCTGTCGGCTGCTGATTATGCCTCATGAATCTCCCATCTGAAAGAAAGACAGACAGAGGGAGAGTTTACTGGAGCAGGTCAAACTCTTGAACTGCTTCCCTCCCTGACTACTATAGGATACTTTCCGTCCGGATTGTGACTACACACACACGCACGCACGGACGCGCGCACACACACACACACACACACACACACATACACACAGTCTGAGTGAGAGGGACAAAAGGCATCTTTGTGGAATAAACTTCCCTACTGGCCTGAATCTTATTAAATCTAATTTTATATTAAACTTTCAAATCAAATTTTCAAACATCTTATATACAAACGATTTGTATATAGTCCCCATAATCCCAAAAATAACAGGTTTTACTATTCATGTGGAGACATTTGTAAGTTAAGGTGAAACACTGCAGGCAAAAATAGTGCTTTTCGTGCACTTGCAAATTTTAAGATGTGCTGCTTTTTGGCTTTAGATAAAAATAAAAAAAATTCTGTCTAATGCAAAGAAAATATTAAAAATACTTTTATAGTAGGTGTAAAATAAAATGACTCTAGTATGTTTAAATGAATAAATACAAAATAAATAAGAATTATCCAAAGTTCCGATTGTATGTATGCAAATTACTGCATTTTTCATTAAATTTGGTTAAACTTGGTTTACATATTTAAGCATAACATTTTAGAAAACTTCAAGAAACTGAAACAATTCGCCCACACTTCAAAATAACCCCATAATTTACTCACCCTCAAGTCATCATCTTGCATTTGGATACATTCGGTTCCCACCAAAAGTCAGTGATTGATTTATATTTTTAATATTTTTATTACAAAAGACATCAATCTGCTTCATAAGACATGCATTAACCTCCTGGTGTGGTATGGGTTAGTTTGACAATGTGCTTTTGGAAGCTTTAAAATCAAGATTTTTACCTATTTTTTTTATTTAAAGGAGTCAGGATAAAATGAAAAACTACTGTCTGTGTTCACCTGACAGGAAAAAAAGATCTGATACACAGAGGACGGCTTGAGGGTGAGTAAATTATGCAGTAATTTTCATTTTTGGGCGAACTATTCCTTTTATACAGAAACACATTTACAATTCTTATTGTAATCAATTAACTGGGGAAGGATGGTAGTAAATATTAGTTATATTTCTACCCTATTTTTACCCTTAAACATGAACTCTGACTCACACACACACACAGACACACACATACACACACACACAAACACACAAGCGCTATTTCTCAGAGGATCTAGTGGTTTTAGGGCTCATTTGAGACAAGATATGGGACAATAAACAATAAGAGACTGAAATGTTTAAACAGCACAGCGATGGGTTGTTTATATCTGTCCATGAGTTGTTAGCTAAATTTATCAGAAAATGATCTCACCCTTACTAACAGTATCCTTAGTAACATCGCCATTGTTCATAAATGAGTACAGAAACAAGCAAACACACAGAAAGGTCAGCAAGGATCTCTCTTTGAATTAAAGTTAAGTCATCGGCTTTATTTAAATAGCACTTTATATAATACCAATTGTTTCACAGTGGCTTTATAGTAATAAGCAGAAAATAATCAAATTTATGCAAACTTTAAATCATGAGACAAATTCGGGGCAGGGGTATTGATATAATAGACAGAAATGTCATTTTTCAGTTAATTCAGAGAGGTTTCATTTCTTGATTTTACAAACGTTTGTCAGTTATGAATTGATAAAATGTTTAAGCAGCAGAAAAGGTGTTGATCTGTCTTGTCCTATATGTTTTTGTTCTTATGCAATAGTCAAATAAATAAATGCAGAATTACAGAATATTAAGTGTCTGCAAAAAATCCTTAAAAGGATATTAAGAAAAAAGTTAAACACAATATAAAATCTCCAAACAATGTATCTTTCTTGCCCTTTTCCATATAGCATCAAGCTACCAGCAAAATAAATGTTATGTTCTGCAGAATAAAGAGACACTGGTTTGAAATTATAATTAAATAATGACATCATTTTAACAATTACCCTTTAAACAACTTGCTATTTTTGCAGCAATTCATTCATTCTGAAGAAACTTTAATATGTGAGGTATTGATGTTAGACCCACTTTTTACTCACTAGTCAACAAGGAGGCTCTAATCATTTAGAATGTAATAAAATATAACATAATCACTCATTCTTTTATTTAAACAGTTCAGAATAATGTTTTAATGTTTCATAAATACATCTGTGACACAGAATGAACATTATTTATTTAATTTATTCATTCATTCATTCATTCATTCATTTTCTTTTTGGCTTAGTCCCTTCATTAATCTTATCCAGCATATGTTTTACGCAGCAGATGCCCTTCCAGCTCAACCCATCACTGGGAAACACCCATACACTCTCATTCACACACATACACTACAGACAATTTAGCATACCCGATTCACCTATAGCGCATGTCTTTGGACTGTGGGGGAAACCGGAGCACCAGGAGGAAGAAACCCACGCGAACACGGGGAGCACATGCAAACTCCACACAGAAATGTCAACTGACCCAGCCGAGGCTCGAACCAGCGACCTTCTTGCTGTGAGGCGATCGTGCTACCCACACTACCCAACATTATTTCAACCATATCTAATTTACCTAAATACATAACATAAACTCAACATACTCAACATAAACATACCTAATTTAAATTTTCACAATAATTTTTTTATTTATGGTTACGATATAGAATCATTCATTCATTTATTAATTTTCCTTCAGCTTAGTCCCTTATTTATCAGGGCTCGCCACAGCGAAATGAACTGCCCGATATAAAATAAACTTTGTAAATTTGATTTGATGTAAACAATAAAATGCTACATTTCATCGTCGACACATTCAGCCAAATGTTGACAAGGACATTTTCTCCACACTTTTTACCATTTATGTGAGTCCACTCTGCCAGAAGCACCCAAAAGTGAAGAAGCTCATAAAAGAAACACACACACATCAACTGACAGAGTTTGTGACTTGTGCACATTCTCATACTGGGTCACAATGAAATGAGTTCAGGGGTCAGTGTGCCAAAAACAGGACAGAACCCCACCTCTAGGCATTGTGGGAACAATAGCAGGATGGGAGAATTGATTGAAGTAACAGCACGAGTGACTTACAGTGTGTGTCTGTGAGTATGTGTGGGTTTTGCCTAGACAGAGAGAGAGCAGTGTTTTGTCTAGAGAGGTGATTGGAGTGTACAATGATGGATTTGTGTACGTGACTCTTTGTTTTATGTGTGTTTAAAAGTTCATGTGCATAAGCATTTAATTTTGACAGAATTGGAATTAAATGTGCAAATGTGAATCTTTTTGACTTTTCCAAAATATTTGGGCATATCAGAAATAGCCTGCTCATCTGAATTTGTTTACAACAATTTAACAGAGTATCTATTATATTATAGGTAACACTTTAGATTACAGCCTGCAAACTACATAGTAATTACAAGTAAAACAAATTTA
Source organism: Danio jaintianensis (assembly GCA_903798115.1). Lineage (NCBI taxonomy): Eukaryota > Metazoa > Chordata > Actinopteri > Cypriniformes > Danionidae > Danio > Danio jaintianensis. The sequence continues at coordinate 4,272,482 of CAIGQV010017835.1, read as the reverse complement.
AAGCCAACTTTTTTTGTAATAGTAATGTGCCTACCCAGCTAATAGTTTTAATTTCTAAAAACATTCTTTTAACATTCCTCTAGAAGTCTAGAAGTTAGATACCATTATTTTTTTTTATGTTCTTAAATGGTTTAAAATGTCAAGTTTTTTCCACAATGTATTAATGCTTTTTTTGTTATAATAATGCTATTTAAAACATTTCAGTTTCAGGTTATATTAATGTTCTCAGAATGTTATTTAAAAATGCTATTAGAACACTCTATCCACATTATAGTAATGTTCAATGAACAATTTTCTATCAACATTATGAAAACATTCGTCAAGAACAAGTAGCATCCTAAAGATTTACAAAAACTTTTTTTCTGTCAGTATTACAAGAATATTCCAAAAACATGATTTTAATAAAGTTGCATGGTAACATTTACATAACAATTAAGAAACATTACAGAATGTTCTGAGAATGTTTTCTGTTAGCCAAATATACAGAATGCACATGCAAGTATAAGGAAACTATGTAAAAAGAACAAGGTAAAACAAGGTTGAATTAAGCACCACTTCAATTTACAGTCTGATTAATTTTAGATATTTTCATGTAAGCCACTTACCAACAACCCATCATTTTAAGCGTATGCCTTGTCTTACAAACAAACTACAACATGATAAAACAAAACACTTGTATCCCAGTACTTATATGCTATATAATTGGGGTTTATAATGAAAAGTAGAAAATGTTTGACCACTAATCAAAATAAAAAATCTGCAAGGCAACTAGGGAAACAAAACTATATTTTCTCTGTAAACTCTGTAAAAAAATAAATAATAAAAAAAAAGCACTGAAAGCACTGAAAACAGCACCGCTCTTCTGAAAACACTTCGCTGCAAGTGCTTCTCCAACTGTCAAAAAAGCACTTGCTATGTTACTGCAGGTGTTTAAAAACATGTTTCCATTGACAACAACAGAAGAAACTGATTCCTGATCTGTGACCCATCCCTGTCATTAGAATTTAAACAAAACCGCCGGCCTATTAAGACTTGTATGTTGTAATATACAGGTACTTTAAATAATATTTCTCACTGAAATGTACTAGTAGAATTTTTTTTAAAAATCACATTCATTTTGAACTATGGGGGCTCTCATTATTTTAATTGTGTGGTGCATGATGTCAGATGGACGCACGATGTGAGCTACTTGTGTAGTTCTCTCCAGTTATGATTGTTGACAAGCGTTGGCATGTTTAACAGCTAATGTTTCATGCCTCTGCCATTTTACAGTATAGATTTCACTCAATATCCAGGGACGTTTAGACTTGTGGGAAAAAAATCTATGGTAGTGAAGACCTAAATTGCTTCTCTTGTTCCCATTCAACTGAAAAGTAGCCTACACTCAAAAAGTCTCACTGTTTAGATGTATTTTAAGTTATTTGTCAGGTTTTTGTCACCATCCAAACTGCTGCAGTGTGTGGTACACATTTCACCGAAAGCCATTTGTTGTTTTGATTAGATGTTTGACTGCAAAGTAATTGAAATGAACTGAAATTGTTGGGTGTAGTGATATGGAGGGACCTGCCTGGAACTACTTTATCTGTGCGTTTATCTAAACATTATTGCACACCTTAGAATGTTCATCAACAAATCAAAATAAAGCATTTAACAGCCCTGTAGTATTAATACAAGTCTTAATACTCATGGTTCCTTTTTTTAAAATACAGGACTGTTGTCAATAGTTAAAAAAAACCCAAAACTGTAACACTGATTTCTCTTGAATTGAAAATCTAGTTTTGTGCATTTTGGATGAGAAATGTAATCATGTGTTAGGCAAAGTTGGCAAGGAGAAATATGTGAAGATGTCAGTGACCTGTATTAAATGAATGTGCCTTAAAACTACAGTGAATCAAGAGATAAATGTATGGTGTACTGAACATTTTCAGTACTGAAAGTACTACTTTACAAGTTGTAAAATTTAATACAGAATGATGATTCTGAGTGAAATCTGATCATTTACATCACCCTTTATCTCTTAACTATGGAGAAATAACAATCAAATAAACTTATTATTGGGGGGGGGGGGGGGGTACAAACTTTTTCACAGCACTGTATGTGTGTAAGCGGTGTCATTTTTGCTGGTTGTAAATGACGGCAGATCTGCACAAGAGTGTGGGAAAGAGTATCACAGTTCACCTCCATTCAATAAATCACTCTCATGATAAAATACTTACTCTTATTGTGATTTATCACCCTTTCGTTCCCACTTCCTATCCGTCCTCCCGCAAATTTGCTAAGTTTTCCCCTGGTTCTAAAGCAATTCTTCTTGAAAACCAACATATGAAGAATAAAGAATCGTCTCCATAACCCAGAATCAAAAGATAATTGATTAGACTTGTTTTTTCTTCAGTGACCCCAATTCTCAAACTAGGAACTCAATCCACTTTAGGTTGTTGGACAGGCATGTTTTGACTTGTTTTTTCCCCTCTTTTTCTCCTTGGTTAATGAAAGTTTCCAGTGAGGCGGAGAGCTGTAGGGCAGATTGGCTTCAACTTTGCCACAGTGTTCAGTTTGATGTAAAGCACAATGCTGGAAGCTTATGAGGTCATCAAAACATCCCCAACAAACACACACACACAGCAATTTAAATTCTTTTCTGTTGTATTTGACCCCTCACCTGTATGGTAATTTGTAACAGGAGGTCAGAAAATGGGCCCCCAAAGACAAGCCTCAACACACCTGCTAAACCTTGGTGTGTGTGTGAGTTTGGAATTTACCTGACAAAAGTGACTTATAGACTGAATGGTGACAATGATGATTGATGGTGCCAATAAGGATGTGCTAATAGCTATTTCCATCCACCTATTTTTATGCACATTTTGCATAATTACATAAAAAATTGCTTAATGGAAATTCCATGTTGCACAAACATTTTAAAAATGTGCATAAAAATATATGTGCACAACTGAATAGGATAAACATTTTATCCATTAAGAAAAGAATGTGCAGAAACTACCATGGAAACACATTTACCAAATATATTCCAGCATGTACATAAAAAAAGTCATGTGAATTTGTTTTAATAGGCACATGCACATAGCCAATTTTTACAGTGCAATGTAAATGCACTTTCATGTCGGACCTGGGGTGTAATGGGATGGCGATTATTGGACAAACCAGCTGACTCACCACATTGAACAACATATAAAATGTTGTTTTGTCCATTCTACAATCCCTTAGCCAAAGTCCATCATCAAAGTGGTTTGGTATGATTACATCCCAGAACTGTTTCGTATTTGTTTAGTCCATATGTTATAATTTGACGTGAAGGGCTTGGTAACATCCAAGAGAAAAGGGAAAGAAAAAAAAAAAATACAAACAACATTAAAAAAAAAAATAATCATCCCATCACATTTCATCAAAGTTGTCCTAAAACTATTGAACAACACCCATTCTTGTCTTTTGGACAATTTTGTAACAATATTTTGACCCACATCAAACGTTGACTACTGTATATTTACACTCACATCTATACATACACCTACATAAACAAATAAAACTAAATATGGAAAAAAGATATGAGGGGGAAGATTAGGAGAGTTTTGAGGTTGGCTACTTTATTCTACAGGGAGTTTTTCATAGTATTTAATAAAGGGGGACCATTTGTCTAGAAACCTCCGTGAGGTCTTAAGAAGTCTTAAAATGTCTTAAATTTCAAAAACAAAATTTCAGGCCTTAAAAAGTCTTAAATTCACTGAAATATTGTGTTGTAGGTCATTTTGTAGGTGTTGTAGGCCATTTTAAACAGGTCTTAATTTTCCTATGCCCAAGTAAAGCTACACAATTGGGCCGACACCCAATCACCAATAATCCTTCTCAGAACTTTTTTTTTATATTTATGTTTTTTATTGCGAATAGATGCAATTCACAACAGCTGTTAGAAATTTTTACAGCAAATTCTCCAAATTAAATTCCCTAATCAGGGTAAGAAAACTAAAGCAACACATCCCTTTACATGATCTTCCATTAATACAAAAACTCTTTACAGAAGTAACCGGGCCATTAGAAAAAATCCTAAAATTTATTCATAATGGTCTTAAAAGAGTCTTAGAAAGTCTTAAATTTGATTTGAAGAAGCCTGCAGCAACCCTGCAATCATGTATTTAATCTTTTCCAATTGAATGTAAGATATTACTTCATTTATTCAGCTAGCGTGTGTTGGGGAGTCTACTCTTTACCACTAGAACAATTTTAAGTGTCTTGCTAGTAGTGAAAGCAATAACAGTTTGGCGCAAGTAATTTTTTATATAAGTAAAAAGGCCACACAAATTCCATTTTTCTTTTTGATATTTGGTGCCAGTTTATCTGGAAGTGATGGTTTGGTTCTCTTTGAGTCAATGAATGGAAATGGTGCTTTATTCTCATTGTTTTATGAAATAATCCAGTTATGCACAAAAGTTTTATTTGCATCTTTGCATGGGAGCATAGCTAATGTTCTCTTATGAAGAAAGAAGAAGTCTTATTTTATCTTGTGCAGTGCTACTTCTCAAGTTAACTGATAGAGATGTTTAAATGTTTTTATTGGAAAACAATATGCGAAAAGTACTGATTAAGAGAGTGATATTGCATTGCTCATAGAGAGAAATCTGCAGTTGCTGTTTGACCACACACTGAGTCAGAGTCAAAAATAAACAGGCCTGTCAACACACAACACCACGTGTGTCTGTTTCTCCACACACATGCACACATAACATTAGCTACAACTTTTTCCAAATCTGCCCCCCTGCCGTGTGCATAAGGGACCTATTAATGCTTGGCACAATTCCAGAAAGAACACAAAATAAACATTGTGTAAGAGAGAGAGAAGCAGGGCTGGAATTAACGGAAAAGAGCTGGGACGCCAAATAGAGTGGTGCGGAGGTGACGTCAAAATCTCGAAGCTGCTGATTCCTTCAAGATTTTCCAATGGGGTGAGTAAAATAAGGTCTGTGGTAAACGATACTTGAACGTTTTGGTTTTTCAGATAAACTGCACAGACTTGCACCCCAAATGTTCTTATCTAGTTACTTATTAGAAACATACATTTTATAACAAATGCATGATAGGTTTAAAATTCACCTTTTCGATATGGGTGTAATTTTTGTTAAAGTGCAGTTGTTTTGACAGACCTTATTTTACTTATAAATTGAAAAAAAAAATAGATAATAAAGATTTACATTTAAATAGTTGAGTAAATTAACTGAAATTATGCATTAACACAGTGCTCTGCATAAATAAATACACCCCCTTTTTGAAAATAAATATTTTTATCCAAGTCTCAATCAATATAGCCATTAATGTATAGTGCATTTAAACAAAACAGATTTATATCCATTAAAATAAGAGTTTGGTCAACTAACATCTTTAGGAATAGAAAGAAAGGGTAACACTTTATTTTGATGGTCCATTTGAGTATTGGTAGACTCTGCTTAATATCTGTTGATACTGCTCCTTCAACAGACATTTAACTGACTATAAGAAACTTTGCAAGTACATGTCAGCTTACACTAACCCTAACCCTAACCCCAACCTAACAGTCTACTTATAATCTAATAAGAATTAGTTGGCATGTAGATGCAATGTAACTTAAATTCAACAAACGGACCATCAAAATAAAGTATGACCAAAAGAAAATACATTTAAATTCAAACGAGTTATTGGAAAAAAAATACAAACTACAAAAATTCATAATGATGAATTTTTTTTTTTTCCAGTTTATTGAAACTTTATTTAATATTTTTTTAACCAACATATTATTTTGTTCTTAATTATTTTGTTAGATATGCCACACATACTGAAATATGAATGCAACATGGACCAAAAACACCTAAACAACAGAACAGAAGATGATGTTACGATGATGATTTTAAGCAGACCTGTTTTTTTTCTCATCAAGCCTAACAAGCCATTTTTTTTGTTTAAAAGACATCCAAACATAGACTTCTTGGTTAAAGCAAGACTAAATTTGGGTTCTAAGATGTCTAACAATAGTCCAAAAATGGACTAGTCATCAAATAGATTAGACAGACTTCACATGTAGTCATTCATTTCTGTCTATTTGATGAGTAGTTTAATTTTGGACTATTGTTAGATGTCTATTAGATTTTCACTTACAGCCCAAATTTAGCTTTGCCAAGACGTCTATGTTTGGACGTCTATCAAACATATTTTACACATAAAAAAATGTGTAGTTGTCATTTTGCCCATTGCTGTTCAAAACAACCATTAGAAGTGTGTCTCCTTGCAGCAGACCAAGAGAATTAAACCAGTAAGTGTGAACACATGCTGATTGTGCCATTTGCAAACCAGATATTGACAATAAGATGAAGCCTTGTTCGTCTCTTTTTCCCATGCACATAACTCAACCCTTGACTTCCTTTAGAAGGAGAACCATTAAACACCCAGAACGCTCCAATACTCTTCTATTACACAGCTCGTACACCCTAATTATAGGAAATGCACACTCAAAGCACACTAACTGCATACTAGTATTACAATTCTGCTACAAATTACTCTCCTGGAAGTCTTTAAGGGCCCCGTTGTGCCCTCCAGGCGTAGTTGAGATTATGAAAACACTACAAAGGCTCTTGTATAATCCTGATCAATATTAGCTTTCTCTTACTCAAGGAAATGCTTTTCAATTGTAAACAAACTCAAAGATACAATACGTACGAGTTTTTCATTATAATATCCAAAAACTAGTTGAATAGTTATATGTACTTACATTATCCCAAATGTTTTAAGAATGTTCAGAGAAATAAGCTGTTTCAATAAGTGGTAAATGGTAAGCTAATGCTAATGACATCATACGCCTTCAATTTTTGGTTTGGTTTTATTGAAAATAGGGAAACACAGAAGATGCTTTAATATGTTGTGTGTTTATTAGACTGCGCAGACCAGCTTTATAACATAGCTTGATGTTTGTGACAGTGGTTATATGCACTGTTAAAAAAATCCGTTACGTTTACGGAACAATACCGGCAGCTGTGGTTGCCAGGATTTTTCTATAAAAAATACAGAAGTTTTATAGAACTGTTTAAATTTACGGAAAATAACCGTATTTCATTAACTGATACAATGTTCAGTTCACAAAAATGTAGCTTAGTTTACAAAAATGTAAAGTCATTAAATGCATTAATGTGTTCATGTGTGATTGTAATTATCAAACAGATTTTCACTGCATTAGTAACTACATAGTTACATTTAAACAAAAGAAGATGCAGCATAACATCAGATTTCCTTAGTTAATCTTAGACTTGAACACAGATGCTACTATACTGCACAATGGTGACACAAAAACGTTTTACAGTATTTTGCTGTTTTTTTTCTTGATTTTATGGAAAAATACCAGCAGCTGTGGTTGCCAGTAATCTACTGTTTTTAACATTTTACATTCGTAAATTCAATTTACAGAATATTTCTGTAAGAATACATTCAGAATACATTCCATAGTGTGTATTTTTCATCGAACACATTTAACCTCTCAAATCCCACAGAAAAATCCTCACTAGTGTCCTCACTACAGAGGGTTGAACACTAAGGCAGTGATGAAGTTAATGAGATAATTCAGTGTCTAATTAAAGGAGGATTGAGAATTATTGATGAACAACTGTTAACAAGCAGAATCACCGAACGAAAGAAAAACAAGACCAAATAACACAAATTACAGCCAAAACCAAAGATGAAATCAACTGAAAATAAAACTCTAAATAAAAATAAAACAAACTTTATTTCTCAAGATCTCAGCAGAGGATCATTAAACAACTCCACAAATATCAGGAGCTTCACTTATTACTGACCTTTGACTTTATTTCTGTCACGTGAACAAAAGCTCTTGATGAAATTTTTGTTGTTCATTTGAGGTCACCATGATGGAGGTCAGAGTCTGCTTTAGTTGGGCTCTTCAACTTCAGGCTAGTTTTTATTTATGTTGCTATAATTAGTTGTGTTAATCACACTATTTGTATAGCATGAAAAGCCAAAAGAAAACATAAGAGTAAGTCTGATGAGATTAGTTATGATATCAAAACCACCTTCACCTGCTTGTGTACTCAATCAATATCTTGTTGGTTATGTATGAGAAATTATTAATATATATAAAACAAACCACTGAAGCTTCAGCAATCAATGACGGTTTAACAGGCCTAAACACGCCCTTCACAATGAAAATGTTTGAACTATGGCAGGACTTATAAACACACAGACATCAACAAATTCAGTCTTTGAATCTCAACAATGGTGACAAACAAAAAATAAAAATCAACCCAGAACAATACAAAACAATCCACTGAAATATTACACCCCAAGAACAACATAAAATAAGGGTGAAGAAAAAAATTGTAAGAACATAAAGCATAATTTATTTATGCTGCAATGCATGCTGGGAGTTTTGTGCTGGCACCCAGCATGCATTGCGGCATGAATGAATTATGCAGCTTTTTTCTTTTTAGCAACCATGGTTGAGGTTCATATCCGGATTCTTGATCTCTATGTGTCTTAAATGAGTTGCTTGTGTTGTCAAAGATTTGTCCATGAGACTCTAATAATTGTATTTTATTATTTCCTTCCTAATTGTTTGTTGACTCTCCATGTAAAGCTGCAGTATTATCCCAAACAACATTAATATAAATTTGCAATTGTTTATTATAACGTAACTTATAAAATAACAGTAATTATATCTGTAACATTTAAGTACGTATAGCTTCTCATTGCCTTTCTTGCTATAACTGATGAGTTTCAGAAACACAGTTATAACATCCAGAGAAACATTAAAATAAGAGACTAAAGGATCAAGAGCCCAATTAAAGCAGCCTCTGATCTCCACGATGGTGAGATCAAATTAAACATTTTCAATAAAAAACATAAACCTCTGTTGATTAATTATCAAATATTCTTTCAGATATGACAGAAATGAAGTCAAACTGTAATCAATGAACTGGTAATGCTGTTATTTAATGGAGTTGTTTAATTCTCTGTTTAATTCAGTTGGTTTGGTGAAAGGCTGTGTCTTTATAGTTTTATTTCTTATTCTTTCCTTCAGTGATTGTGCTTGTTAGCTGCAGGTGTTCATCAATTCACTCATTTGTGGTCATTTACTCTGTCTGGTGAACTAAACTAATTGACTAATTAAGGGACTAGTGAATGAGGGTGTATAGTGTGATTTCAGACACTCTGATTACTTTCTCGAAAACAAAGGTTAGATCTATTACAGCTATTTTCCGTATGTTGTCCAGAAATGAGCTGTTAATCATTTAACAGATTTTCACTGCAGATTGTACAGACTTTTACTGTTAAAATCACGGACATTTTTTACAGTGTGCTTAAATATCTATATCTGTAATAGAATTCAGTAGATGTGCCTGATGATATGAACTGACATTTTAGTATCCCATGAGGCGACGGGAGAGAATTTATGAATGAAATTGAGTCAATGCAAGTCATGCTGGAAGGTCAAGTGGAAATGATAACATGGTGGATGTAGAACATCTGAACTCATACTACACTTTTTCGTACTATAACATACTTTTCTAATGGTCGGGAAGTTTAAAAGCTCATTGGCCTGAATGAATGTTGCTCGCTGATTTGGCATTGAACACAGAGAAGGAACTGCAGAGCATTTGCATTCACTCTGCACACTATGTAGACGCCAAGACATATCCTAAGGCCCGGCTCACACTGTGCAGTTTTTAATAATTCTTTACGATTTTGCTTCTAAGACTGTATGAACATGATCCCCATGTCAGACTGTAGGATCTCAGTTGTAATAATGTCAGACTGAATTACAATCGCTCCGGTTTCCCCCACAAGTCCAAAGACATGCGCTATAGGTGAATTGGGTAAGCTAAATTGTCCGTAGTGTATATGTGTGAATGGGAGTGTATGGGTGTTTCCCAGTGATGGGTTGCAGCTGGAAGGGCATCCGCTGCGTAAAACATATGCTGGATAAGTTGGCGGTTCATTCTGCTGTGGCGACCCCAGATTAATAAAGGGACTAAGCCGAAAAGAAAATGAATGAATGAATGAATTACAATCGAGATGTGCAAAACACAGACCCACACATAAGACCAATTAGTATCTGGATGCAGACTTGGATTTGCAAGCTGAGACTGCATATCTTAGAGATGCAATGTCAGACACAATGCACTCAATGGAGCTAGTGACGTCACTGTGAGGGATAGGGTTAGGGGTGGGGTTAGGTGTGGCATTAAAAAGCATTGCATGCAGCTCGCCTTGTAACTGCACCAAGTCTGCTTCAAGACCCCTCTTCCTAAGACTGGAGTTCTGAAGTTTAAGGTTATCAATCCATGACACGTTTAGTAACCCATATTCTAAGATGATGCTTCACAGCACACATAAACAATATGTGGTGTTAATTTTACTCATAACATTCCCTTATAAAACTAAATTACAAACAAAAAATACAGATTCGACATTTCCCCAAAGCGGTTTGAAGTTGTTGCGCTGATTGTGTCATCATCTAAGTTTACCCAACTATGACAACTTCTGCTGTTGAGAAACCCGGAAATGTGAAAAGGGTCTAGGGTATTCTGAAGGCTATGTGATTGGAAATGGGTCTTTAGGTAAAGTCACACTGCAGGAAAGTTTCTGAAATCTGACACTGCCAGAATTTCATCAAATGCATCCTGTTGTCGGTGAACATTTCAAACCAACGATCAAAGACCACAGATTTAACTCTAGGATTGCAGGAATCATTTAGGATTTCCAAAATTTGTCTCAGATGATCAAATCATGGCTGAACTTGCACTTCAGAACTAAGAAAAATTGAAAGTTCGACTGCCAGTTAAATAGGGTTTGTCAGACAATTAAAGAAATTACCACCAGGCACCAGATTAACACCAATAACCGAGAGGAATGTGAAACCAAGCAGTGACCTGGAAATAGAAAAACTGTAGGTTGTTCTGAAATTCAGAAAAAAATATATATAAACAATACTGTAAACTCTTAACATTTACAATATATTATTTTTTATTTATATATGTTATCAAACCAGTTTACCCTTTTTGTCCTCCATTTCCTCTTAATCTGAGTGTGTTTTATCTTTTAGGGAAGGCGTAGGTCTCTCTCATGACTTCACACCGCTGGCTCTCTGCCACAGCAACATCTGTGCAAACCTGAACCACACGAAACCTGACATCTAACTCACACACACACACACACACACACACACACACACGCACGCACGCACGCACACACACACACACACACACACACACACACACACACACGCACGCACGCACACACACACGCACACACATACACACATTGAGCTGTGTAAATTATCCTGCCATGGTGTTCCCCCTGCTCGTAGTTTAGGCGGAAGGCTGAAGTGTGTGATGGGATTTTTCCTCAGGGAATAAGAGGCGCATGAGGGAAACCTCCAGCCCACAGAGACTGAGTGTGCGAGTTTGTGCAAGTGTGTGTTTGTGTGAATAGACTGAGCACAATTCAGTGTGTTAATAAAGAGGAAACTGTGATCTACTGATTGACATCAAAGACAGTTGATTGCAATTTGTGGATTGTATGAGTTTGGTTGTAGTCAATCTCTCTGTGTGATGAAATCTTATGGACAATTGAGCTCAAAAAATGCACACAAGCTCAATCAAGGGTTTGCAGTGGCATATGCCTATAATTAGTAGAAAAAAACAGTATCAGATTTTATAGACAATCTGATTGTAGTGGAAGGAAGGAGTGTAAGAGAGGCAGAGCACACCTGTGGACACATCTTGAATCTCCATATAACATGATGAAATCAAATGACTAACCGGATCAACACATCTGCCAAAAAATATTATTATGAGCATAAGGGAAGGATGCAAGGAGGAAACACCTTCACCTTTATGCCATTAAATCTTTCATTGCTATAAAGTGCCCATATGCCTGGACACATTCATCACTATTAGCGTGGAAATTTCCCATTGACTTCTATTGTTCTTATATTGAGCACCTCATAGTCTTTCCTGCCATGAAATAATAACAATTTTAATAATAATAACAATAACGATTATGATAATATTTAACATGGCTGCTTATAATGGATTGTTATTATTATTTTTATTATTATTATTATTATTATTATTATTATTATTATGCTTCGACCCTCAAGACCTTGGGAATCTCTGATACAGCTTTCCAGTGGTTCCAGTCTTACCTCTCAGGCAGGTCCTTCAGGGTATCGTGGAAAGGTGAAGTCTCGGAATCGCAACATCTCAAGACCGGCGTCCCTCAGGGCTCAGTGCTCGGACCGCTGCTCTTCTCGATCTACATGACATCATTGGGATCCGTCATTCAAAAGCATGGCTTTTCCTATCACTGCTATGCGGACGACACACAGCTTCACCTTGCGTTCCATCCTGATGATCAATCGGTTTCAGCACGCGTCTCGGCATGCCTGAGTGACATCTCGCTCTGGATGAGGAACCATCACCTACAGCTGAACCTTACGAAAACTGAACTTCTCGTCATCTCCGCCAACCCTAAGATCCGTCACAACCTCTCTGTTCAACTGGGATCATCGACCATTGCACCCTCCAGAACAGCCAAAAACTTGGGAGTAATAATCGATGACCAGCTAACCTTCAGAGATCATATTGCCAACACTGCCAGGTCCTGCAGATTCCTTCTCTACAACATTAGGAAGATCAGACCTTTTCTCTCAGAGCATGCTGCACAAATCCTGGTACAAGCTCTGGTCCTGTCCAGGCTGGATTACTGCAATGCTTTACTTGCTGGACTCCCGGCCTGCACTATCAAACCTCTACAGATGATACAGAATGTGGCGGCAAGAGTGGTCTTCAAGGAACCGAAAAGAGCGCATGTAACACCCCTCTTTGTCAGGTTACATTGGCTCCCTATAGCCGCCCGCATCGAATTCAAAGCTCTGCTCATATCCTACAAGACCACCACAGGTTTAGCACCCGCCTACCTTCACTCACTAATACAGACATATTTACTCTCCAGACCACTGCGCTCTGCAAACGAGCGTCGTCTCATGGTGCCGTCCCAAAAAGGTAAGAAATCACTCTCCCGCACTTTCTCTGAATCGGTCCCACGATGGTGGAACGATCTGCCTCTTACAACACGTTTGGCAGACTCTGTGTCCATCTTTAAAAATCGCCTTAAAACTCATCTCTTCCATCTACACCTGACCCACTAAAAAAAAAAATAATAATAAAAAAACCTTGACTGCACTTAGCTCGTATATTGTGTTTTACCTACTCAAGACTAGTCCGATTTCACTTATGTATGCTTTGTTTCCTCTTGTACTGATTGCTTCTTTTGTGAACCTCAATTGTAAGTCGCTTTGGATAAAAGCGTCAGCTAAATGACTAAATGTAAATGTAAATGTTTATTATTATTTGTTACTGTGATTATTGAATTATAATATATACAGTGGGGGAAATCTATTGAAAGTATTGAACACGTCATGTTTTTTTTCCTGGGAATAATATTTCTGAAGCAGCTGTTGACATGGAATTGAACCAGATTTTGGTAAAAACCCAAACAATACAAACATAAATATAAAACAAAACAAAAATAATCTGAAAAACAGTTACGTGTAATGTGTAATGACACAAGGAGAATGTTCATTCATTCATTCATTTTCTTTTCGGCTTAGTCCCTTTTTTAATCTGGGGATTAAGGGCAGCGGATGCACTTCCAGCCGCAACCCATCACTGGGAAACACCCATACACTCTCATTCACACACATACACTACGGACAATTTAGCTTACCCAAAATATAGCGCATGTCTTTGGAAACCCACGCGAACACAGGGAGAACATGCAAACTCCACACAGAAATGCCAACTGACCCAGCCGAGGCTCAAACCAGCGACCTTCTTGCTGTGAGGCAACAGCTCTACCCACTGCGCCACCGCACCGCTCCACAAGGAGAATGTACTGAACTGAAATGTATTTAATACTTTTTATAAAAGGCTTTTTCGGTGCCACAGCCAAGGATACTCTGAAATGCTTTCAGAGAAAGAAAATCAAGCTGTAGAATAGCCCAGCCAATCACTTGACTTGAATCCAATAGGAAATACAAAATAAAGATCAGATTTAATAGACGAGATGCCCAGAACCATCAAGATTTTTACACTTTGTTGAAGTGTGTGAAAAAAACTCACACCTGAGCAATTCATGACTTCATTCTCCATATGGGAGGCGTCTTTAGGCTGTCATCACAGAAAAAGCCTTTTATTCATTCATTCATTCATTCATTTTCTTTTCGGCTGAGTCCCTTCATTAATCTGGGGTCACCAAAGCGGAATGAACTGCCAACTTATCCAGCATATGTTTTACGCAGCGGATGCCCTTCCAGCTGCAACCCATCTCTGGGAAACACCCATACACTTCTATTTACACACATACACTACGGACAATTTAGCTTACCCAATTCACCTATAGCGCATGTCTTTGGACTGTGGGGGAAACTGGAGCACCCGGAGGAAACCCACACGAACAAGGGGAGAACATGCAAACTCCACACAGAAATGCCAACTGACCCAGCCGAGGCTCGAACCAGCGAACTTCTTGCTGTAAGGCGATTGTGCCACCCACTGTGCCACCATGACGCCTCAGAAATATTATTCCTAGGAAAAAACATGACATATTCAATACTTATTTCCCCCCCCCTCCCCCCACTTTATAGTCTTTATCCTGATATTTCTTGTCTATTCCATTCAGAAATTTTATTTTTATTTACTTTTATTGAGTAAAAATTCTGTGTCAGTCTCTGGTAAATTTGACATGAAATATTCACCGTAAACACATTTCATGACAAAAAGTCAGGGCAACAAATATTTTTATGTTGCTTTAACTTATTTGAATAATAATTACATTTTTAAGTTGTACAAAGTTTAAGTAAAAGTAGAGATGAATAGAAAAGTTCATTTGATTCAACTAAAAAAGTGAAGGCAGCAAGAATTTATTTTTACAGTGCAGCATTCTGGTTGTAGTTTTCAGCACCGACTCCTTACAGAACCCATTAAACTCTGATACTTTATTTTAAAAAAGTGTGCAAAACAGGAACTGCGAACAATGCCTCATGAGTGTCTTTAGGCGTCTCACCTGTTAATTTAGAGACTAGTATCCTCTCCAGTAAACTCATCTATATCAAATACACACACACCTTCCCCAAAACACACAATCGCAGGATGTTTGATTGATTCATCTTTCAAAACAAAGCATCTTTAAGAAGAGCGGCCAGCTTGGATGTGACACTTTGGCTGGTGCTCAATAGCAGCAGTTGCATTTAGAGCACAGTGTGTTTCCTATTCTCACGACTCACTGTATTTATTTATACATACAAACACACACGCACACGCACACACACACACACACACACACACACACACACACACACACACACACACACACACACACACACACACACACACACACACACACACACACACACACACACACACACACACACACACACACACACACACACACAGAGAGAGACACAAACACGTGCGTGGAAGATAGAGCACTTCTCTGTATGTCAGTATCCGCTCTCATTCCCAACAATGCCACCGTGTGACCTTTGACCCCGGCGACTCTGAGTTGCTTCCTCTGTGTGTGTGTGTGTTTACTTTGATGTAACCGGAGGACATCTTTCTGCCAGCTTGTTTTCACATAGGAGACTAACAGGAGCTTCCTAATGTTCAAACACACACACATACACACACCAACACACACACACACACACACACCAGCACACACAGGATAAAGGGGCAGGCTTTTTTGCCCTACCGGTAAAAGTTGAAAATAGGAAAAGAGACAGTTGTTTTGTGTCAGACAGGATGCAGGTTTTGCATATAAAGCTTTTAAACTTTCACTGCAACCCAACAAACACTCACACACATGATCACACACACATACAAGCATGGCAAATGATGGGTACTGAAGCAGTAAATCTGATAGAATGGATGGAAAGAAAATAAAAGATATATATATTTTTTTAGAGAATGCTTTAAATTCATAAATGTTATATGCTGTATGACTGAAGGTCTACACATTCAACAAGAATGCATATTATTTATAAATACTTAGAAAGGAAACTTCTGAAAATGTATTGTGTAGCATTCATAATATCAAATTATCTTTTTAATTCTATGGTTTTCAGTCTCAGGGCATAATAAAAAAGGTGTTTGGGCTGCGTCCGAAATCACTCAAGTAGGTACTAAATTTGAATTTGAATTTACCGCACGACTATTAGACATTTTATTTAGTATGAATGTGAATAGTATGAATGGAATTCGGACGTACTACATCCGCCATTTGCATTATCACGTGACCTACCTGCGTCATTTGCATCTCTTCACTCCCATTTATGAATTGTGTCATGTGGCATCATGGGATAGCATAGCATCCATTGGAAGTGCACTTCAGACTCTTGCTGGAAGTACTAAGGCACCGGGTACTTTTGACATACTGTTTTTTGAATACTATGAATTCGGACATACTACTCGGATCAGATACTTTTTTATGTACTACATAGTAGGGAAGTATGCGATTTTCGGTTTAAGTCTTAAAATGTACAAAATTAGAGCTCAAATAAATACAACATCATTACCTAGCGGGCACTTTGATGTCAAAACGATATAAAAAACAATATAAAACAACACATTAAAAAAATTCTAATCCATATGATGTTAAAACCTCGATATCCATTTGACATCCACAAGTTGATGCCCTTTTGACCACCAAAATAATGAAAGTATTATAATATAAGAAAAGTTTTATTAATCTGAAAGCTTAAATTACAATTTGTGGGGGGTGGTGGTGTTGTAGGGGGGTCTCTCCACACCACCACCAGTGTGCAGCATCCACTTGGATGATGTGACGGCAGCCACAGGACAACGGCGCCAGTGCGCTCACCACACACCAGCTATTGGTGGAGTGGAGAGATAGTGATAGAGCCAATTCGGTGGATGGGGATGATTGGGAGGCCATGATGAGTAGGGGCCGATGAAGGGAATTTGGCCAGGAGACCGGGGTTATTTAATGACCACAGAGAGTCAGGGCCTCAGTTTAACGTCTCATCCAAAAGACGTCGCTCACTGTCACCTTCACTTAGGGGGTCATTAGCACTTATACAGACCACGGGTTGAGTGCCCCCTGCTGGCCTCACTAACACCACTTCCAACAGCAACCTAGTTTTCCCATGTGATCTCCCATTCAGGTTCTGAACAGGCTCAGCCTTACTTAGATTCAATGAGTAACCGGTCTTGGGCTGCAGGGTGACATAGTTGTGGCAATGATATCAATTTGATGTTGTTTTGACATCAGGGTATTCAATTGACATAAAACGGTTTACAATTTTGTACATGTTTTTTTTATTTATTTTTTAATGTTTTTTGATGTTGTTTGGAAAGAAATGTGCTCGTTAGGTACTCAAGCCTTCAGTGAAACAATCCGTCAGAAATCATTGTAACATGCCAATCTGCTGTTTATTTCTTATTACAATAAAGTACATGTTAATATATTTTTTCTGATTTGTATTGATTTTCAGAAACATCAAGGAAGAGCCTTTATTGTGACTTTTGATGCATTCTTGTCATAATTTTTTAAAATCTTAAACCCAGACCTTTGGATGATATTTTAAATATTAGACTGCTTTTCTGAATGTAATGAGAATGTCTCTCTTATATGCATATCAATGCACCTAGCCTATTTAACATATGCAAACAGAATTGCACAAATCCACAGAGAAGCCACAGCATAGTCCAGATGCGCTCCAGAAGCAGCAGCGGTGAGTCTTTTCGGGGAGACTGGAGACAGGATGGGGAGACGAGTGTGGGAGACACATCGGGGCGTCTCCTCTGATATCTACCATATGCGTGTTACTCATCAGCCTATAGAGCACACACAAACACACATATACAGTGCCCTCCATTACTATTGACACGCTTGGTAAATGTCAACAAAGAAGGCAGGAGAAAAAAGTTTTTAATTTATTAACCTTTTGATCCAAGTCAAAAATGCAAATCGATTTGATGTCAATTGACTACCTTGATGTCAAAATGACATCAAATTGACATCTAACATTGGCATCAAAAAACACGTCAAAAACTGAATAAAGGAGAGTCATGTAATCAAATTGACATCTAACATTGGTGTCAAAAATTGGTAAGGTAGTTTACATACATTGTCTGAATACAAAATCCAGTATAAATTTGTCGTTTTTAACTGAAACTTTCAGGTTCTTATATTATAGTACTTTTTATGTCGGTTTTTTTTTTTGGTGGTCAAAAGGGCATCAATTTGTGGATGTCTAATGGATGTCAAGGTTTTGACATTAAATCGATCAGCATTTTTGACATTTTTTTTATGTTGTTTTGAAATCAAGGTGCCTTCTGGGATATTTTGCTCAAAATATAAAACAAGTATAAAAATTATGAAAAATAAAAGCTTGATCCTGTTTCGAGGCCTTTTTCTCGAAACCCTTTTAAGCTATTTGTGGTGATGTAGGTGAAGTCTGATTGAGGTTTGGGAAGCTTTCCGGCCCCAACTAACTTCTGCAATTCTTTGCATCCTGCACATTTCTTTGACCACTGGAAGCATCATCTTGACAGTGTGTTTGGGCAAGAAAGACGTCCTGCTCAGGCCTGATTCATAACACTTCCAGCTGACTGGCATTTATTCTTCATTGTCCTGATAGTGGAAATGAGCACAGTTTTCCCTATTTTTTTTAGAACAATTACACATTTTGTGAAACTCAACAACCTTTTTCTGCAAATCACTGCTACACTGTAAAAATTAAAAATGCCTCAAAATTCACAATTGGACTTAAAAGTAAAAAAAGGACTTAAAAAGTGAGTATACTTAAGTTGACTTAATTTTTATAGTTATGCATAGTTCATATACAGTACTTAAAAGGTTTACTCACTTTTTAAATGTAAAGTCAACTAATCATTTTAAAAACAACGAGTTTACTCACATTTTAAAAACATATATGAAGTCAACTAAGTGCTTTTTTTTTTTACAGTGTATGTTATTTGGTTTTACCCACTGGGATGATGAATAAGTTTAGGTGTATTTTTTATCTCCTGTTTACACCCCTTTGATTTTTTTTTGCCTAGTCCCCCAGGTGTACTAAAAATGTTAAATAAATAAATCAAATCAAATAATATAAAAAAAAAAATCAAATTAAAACGCATTTTGCCCATATAAATTCATAGGGATGCCAATAATTGTGGCACACTTACAGTTGAAGGCATAATTATTAGACCTCCTGGAAATTTGGAACTTTTTTTCAACTATTTCCCAAGTGATGTTTTACAAAGATTTTTTTAAACACACTTTTTAAACATAATAGTTTTAATTTCAAACAACTAATTTCTTTTGTCTTTGCAATGATGACATTACATAATATTTTACTGCTTGCTTTGTAAGATACTAATATTCAGCTTAAAATGCAATTTAAAGGCTTAACTATAAGTTAATTAGTTTAAAGTTAATTTGGCAAGTCATTGGAGAACAGTGGTTGGTTCTGTAGCCAATCAAACTAAAACAATTCTTAAGGAGACTAATAATATTGATCCAAAATATGTAAAAAAAAAAAAAATTAGCTAAACAAGACTTTCCCCAGAAGCAGAAAAATATATAATAGGAAATACTGTGAAAATGGTTTGCTTTCAACTAACAACTTAAAAAAACAATTTGTTTGCAATTATTTTTTTCTCAATGAGACCAGTTTAACTCTGGTTTAACCTAGGAACCATATATGGTAATTCCATTTAAATTGATTACAATATCATTTGAATAATTACGGTAATAACCCCCAGTAACACTTCAGGTATTTCCAATGAGTAGCACCCTGTACCAAGAATACCAATATTAGTACCGGGTACGGTATTATAAAGCTAAAGTATGTGAAGCTCTAGGCTACATACAATTAATTCCCAGGCATTGCTTTGACTCATAATTCTTTATAATAGCCTAAGGCCTGACTTTCAGTGTTCAAGTGTTACTGCAGGTCTTTGTAATGCCGTGGCGCTGATGAATTGCTTTCTTCAGGAGTCTTCCTCTGTTTATCAGCTCTGTTATCTGGCACAGACAGACATGATGTCAGAAGGGAGAAGCTGCCATGCTGAGACAACTCAAGCATCAGTGCCATCATACTGCTTTAAAAACAGCCCTCAGTTAGGTTTAAACTCTGATGTTCACCATGAAGATTCATATTCAGTTTAAATGAAGTCAAACACAAGACACGTAATGCTGAAAGAGCAGTCTCAGCTAGTGACTGTATTCTGAATGTAATCAAAACAACATTCTTGTGAAAAAATAGTGCATACTTAAAATGATGGTAACACTTTAGTTTAGGTCTCAATTCATGGCATTAACAAACCATTAACTACTAGCTTAATAAACAACTAGTTAGCTGCTTATTTTTAGTTAGTAAGATAGAAATGGGTTTAGGTTTTGAGTAGGATTAGGGATGCAGAAAATGATCATGAACAGAACTACGAATGAACAGTTAATATCTTAATAACAGGCAGGTAATAAGCCAGTAGTTAACAGCATGAATTGTAATCTAAACTATTGTGATAACAAAAATACTTATATTGTTATTTTTATAGCTATTATTTATATGAATGATAATTTTTTATATTAATAATAGTCTACAGTTGAGGGCAAAATTATCAGAACAGTTTTCAAATATTCTCCAAGTGCCGTTTAATGGAGAGGTTCAACTTTTTTAAAACATAACAGCTTTAATAAACAATTTCTATTGTTTCTGCCATTATGACAGTACATATTATTTTACTAGTTATTTTGGAAGAAACTAGTATTCAGCTTAAAATGCAATTAAAAGGCTTAGGCAATTAACTAGGTTAATTAGGCAAGTCATTGGACAACAGTGGTTTATTCTGTAGCAAATGAATGAATGAATTTCTTAAGGTAACTGATAAGATTGCTCTTAAAATAAAAAAAAATAACAAATTCTCAAAACTGTATTTCAGCCAATCTAAAAGAAAATAAAAGTTCACTGGAAGAAAAAAAAAAAAAAAAGGAAATAATGTGAAATTATCCTTGCTCCGTTAAACAACTTGAGAAATAATTATTTTTAAATAATTATAATATATTTTATATATAATAAAAAATTTAAAAGGAGGGCTAATATTTAAACATAACTTGGGAAACATGAATAAAACATATTTTAAATTTAACAAGAGGGCTAATAATTAAACATAACTTGGGAAATATAAAGAAAAATATTTTAAATTTCACAGGAGGGCTAATCGTTTTTGCTGTATTTATTAATGTGTTAAGTGATAAAAATGTACATTTGCTAATTTATTCAGAATTTAACAATATCTATAACATACATAATGTACAGTATAGGGTGGCACGGTGGTGCAGTGGTTAGCACTGTCGCCTCACAGCAAGAAGGTTGCTGGTTCGAGCCCCGGCTGGGCCAGCTGGCGTTTCTGTGTGGAGTTTGCATGTTCTCCCCGTGTTTTCGTGGCTTTCCTCCGGGTGCTCTGGTTTCCCCCACAGTCAAAAGACATACAGTATAGGTGAATTGAGTAAACTAAATTGGCCGTAGTGTATGAGTGTGAATGAGTGTGTATGGATCATTCCCAGTACTGGGTTGCAGCTGGAAGGGCGTTCGTTGTGTAAAACATATGCTGGATAAGTTGCCGGTTCATTCCGCTGTGGCGACCCCTGATGAATAAAGGGAATAAGCCAAAGGAAAATGAATGAATGAATGAATGAATGTATGTTGTGTAACAAAAAACTTTGAACTAACTTTTTAACGATTTACACCCTCCTTTAAAGTGTTCCCACAATCATTATTATTAGTAGTAAGAGTAATAGTATTTTAGTTGTCTGATTGTACTTTAATACATTAACTTTCCCAAACACATTAACTTGATTAAATCAATCAAATGAAAACGATAACTGAGCAAACAGTAGGAAAACCCAATCATGAAATTCCTGTGATTCCTGGAGCATCAGTGGTTGAGTTTCTTCTCCGGCATCTGATTGTGCTTCTCCTCTTCTCTGCAGGAGTTTGATTAGCTGGATCAGATGGGTTTGTGTGGGATAAAGCCAAAACCTGAAAACCCCCAATTCTCACCCCTGGAGGACACTTCACTGAGAGATAAAGACAACAACCGCATATTCTGACTGTATGTCTGTTACGTCTTGTGAAATCCCACATGAAAAAAACCAACTCAGGAGTGAATGTCTTCAGTTTTTCAGTAAAAGTTTGCAGAACTGTATATAAGACCAATGTTCCTCACTTAAGGTTGGCAAATTTGTGTCTAAATAAGGTACAAAACTGAAAATTCCCAACGACACGTTTAGTAATGCACCAATTTAGATTTTTCATGGCGTATTTAGATTTTTTTTTAGTTTTTACAAGCAAATTAGACAATTATATATATGTGATGATTTTGGGCACACAGTGTTTACGTAACAGTTTTAACAATGGAAAGAACTACAATCGAATAAAGCATTGTGAATTAATACAAATAAAAACCCCTAAAATCTTTATGGTGCACTTTGCTCACTCCTACACTCTGATTGGTGAAATTTCTGCATAGCATCATGGGAAATGTAGGATTTATTAGCACAAATTCCACTACTTTGCTCACTTCTCTGATTGGTGGAATTTCCGTGCAGCATCATGGGAAATGTAGTTGTTGTTTTTTTAGTACAAATTCCACTACTTTGCTCACCTCCTACTCTCTGATTGGTGGAAT
>CAIGQV010017835.1:4215919-4235138 GCA_903798115.1 Danio jaintianensis | reverse complement strand
GGCAACAAAGCTTTTGATCTCTACTAATTAAATTATGCAAACAAATAAGTGATCATACTCAATTTTATCACATTATTAATAATTAACCACTTCTTGCTGACAATGTATAAAGTATAAGCAATCGTTTAATATTTTATTATGCAATCTATTAAATCTTGTTCTAAATATTTTTGGCATACTACTCTTATATAATACCGTTATATTGAACAACAGTTTAGCAGTCTAAGAAATCATGGTGAAAAACTATAATGTATGAAACAAATTTAAGTTGTACTCCATTTTTAAAGTCAATAATATAGTCAATTACCTTTTTAAAATTTTCACATAATTTAGTGAACTTAAAGGTGCCACAGAGTACATCGATTAAAAATGTTAACTTGTTCTCTGCTATCCACAGTACATTGTAGGGATGTGGCTTAAGTAATTTCACAAATCTCATTTATAACCACAGAAATTAACCCTATAGAATAAAAAGCTAGGTTCGACTATATTGCCCTCGCTCTCTCTCTGACACACACACACGCGCACGCATTTCATTCTTTTGTCAAAAAATATTTTCATAAATTGGGTAGATGCCTTGTTAACAATCTTTTCAACTGAAGTGGTAGTGAGGTTTATTTTAGCTAGAAGAAATGAGTGAGCTATCTTTAAACCACAAAGTAAACTAGCTGTCCTCAGTTGTGTTGTGGATGAAATAAAGGCTAAATTATGATTACAATCAACAAAAGTGGCAGACAGATGTATTTAGAGTTGAATTTTGAAGAGTTAATGCATATGAAAACACAGGGAAGAATTTTATAAATAGGGAAGAATTTTATAAAGTTTATTGGCATCCATTCACTAACAAAAAATAAAAATCACAGTAAGAACTGAGTGATATGACACAATGCACACACATGCATGAAACAATTACACTTCATAGTTAACATGTGTTTGTTGCCTCCTCAGAAACATATACACGACAGATTTCACAATATACACGTTAAACTAAGAAAAGATTCATTTAAACAGACTGGATTTCTCTTTGAGGTGAAGCCGAAAACATTTTTAATCATATCACACATTTTAACTAACTGTAAACATTCTGTGATCATGCATGGCTGCCTGCTTCACAAAACTGCTTCTTCCCACATACATAGTATTTTTAATAAAAGCTTAGATAAACTTATTACTGCTGTAATCTCACTCGAAAATGTTGTGGGCAATCAAACCCAGCCTGGGGTGTATGTATTTATGATCCTGTGTGGATCATGAGAGTTTGTTTTTGTTTTTCACCAGGATTTTACATTCACATGATAAACATGAGAATGAGTGTTTGAGTACTACACTGTAATAAATATCTGTTAATTAACAGTTTCTGTATTTTGTGATTCACAAGTTTTTTTTGTTTATTTATGGTTGTGATTTGCATTATTGCAAATTCAACTCCACAGTTTAACAAAGTGACTTTTATTGACATTTTAGGAGTTTGAAATGATATAAATGTAGAATAAATAATATATAGAGAAATAAGTCTGTAAAATAACAGAAAATGCAAATGCAGTTTATTACAAGGTTTTTGTATCGTAACAACAACATAGACAATATATCACTTTACACTATTAAAAGGTTAATAAAAAAAAGTCACTTTTTCAAACTTTTCAAGATTAAAAGTTGTTGGAAGAATGATCAAAGTCCCATAATGCAATTCAAAAGCATAAATAAATGTGGGAAAATAAAAAAACATGAAATCACAAAATATGGAAAACTGCTAATTTGCGTATTTACAGTACACTATGCTCAATGTTTTGAACTCTATTCAGCTATGCCTAGTGATATGCACATTTCCATTCTATGGCACCTTTAAATTGAATAAAAACAACCTAAAATGCAAAGTTACTTTAGATTCACCACAGAACCGGTTTTCAATTCCCAACCCTAGAATTGTGTCCTGTTGCTTTCAATCTCTGTGTGACACAAAGACAAGCACAAACAGTAATGTAGGCATGCAAACATAAAGGCCAAGGAATAGTGTTAAAAGGGCCTTCTGCTGCCTTTACCTGAAGACGCCTCACTCCCAGTGAAAGCTTTATAATGCTTAAGAGAAAAACAGAGGTGAACACTCAGACTAATAGATACACACAGCACTGAAGACCATATAAGGAGAGCTGATGTGATTTAAGGCTTGTCCAGACAGAGCTGTGTTCAACGCATTGTGTCATAGATTAATTAAAAACTGTCTGAGCAAGTCAATATGGGGAAACACAAGGAATGATAGAGAAAGAAGATGACAGTTATAATTTAAAGCCCAAAGCTGCTATATATGCTCCGGGTGTGTGTTCACGGTATGTGTGTGTTCACTAACTGTGTGTGTGCACTTGGATGGGTTAAATGCAGAGCACAAATTCCAAGTATGGGACACCATACTTGGCCACACTACACTTCACTTCACTTCACTTCATATGGAGATGATTTCCTTGTGTTTTGACTGTTTGGTGGACTTGTACCTCCTCTCTTTATTTCTAGTGCTTACATGCAAGGAATCGGAGTCTTAAATCATTAATTTTTATTCCTGCGAGAAAAAAAAAATACAAGTGACTAAATAAAATAGTGGATTTGAATGGCCGCTCATACCTTCTTGAACCTTTTACTGATCCATTTGTCCCAGTGGTTTAACATATCCAGCCATTTGGCTTCCCTGTGTCTTAACACTGCCAATGGCACATCTTGGGCCCTGTGGGAAAGAGAAAGAGAGAATAAGAGACCCGAAATTGACCCAAATGTAGTACTGTTAACACACATCATGCAATATATTATGTAAATGAGTGGCAATGTGTCAATTTACAACTTTAATATAAACAAAGTTTTATTTTGGAAGCGATTGATCATGATTGATTGTATAACAGCGCTAATGAAATGCTTTTGCTTCTAATGGACAGAATGAACAGTGTTTGTGGCACAAAAATCACTTTTTCAAGGACTTTCACCTTTAACGTTCCATGCTGGTGAAATGACTTGTCTAAAAACAGCTACGCTATCAGCTATTTGATTCGTTATGATTGTTATTTGTTATGATATTGCAATAATGGCACTCCCTGTTCTAATCTAAATGTAATTGTTGTTTCCTTGTTTGTTTAAAAACAATGTTATGTACATTATGTTAAACTAACCAGTATTTATCACAGCATCAAAATGTTGTTGCTCTTCTTGGTGATTTGACTTGATTCTATTGCCCTTAGTTGTAAGACGCTTTAAATTAAAGCATCTGCTAAACGAGTACAAGTAAATTCAATGATTCTCATAACAAACCAGGTCAAGTTTTGAACTTTTGAACGGATGCACATAGACTATTTTTATAATATACCACTTCTTTTGTCATATTTCGAAGATACCCTACGACTGCATAGAAATCCTCTGCATAAACATTCTGCTAAACTTCTCCTTTTGTGTTCCACAAAAGAAAGAAATGGTAAGTCAGATGGGTTTGAAATGATATGAGGGGGTGTAAATGATGACAAAATGTCTCTTTCTAGGAGAACTACTTATTTAATCTATAAAAACATATTGGTCTTAAAAAACTGTGCAACCACTAAACCAACAACTAAAATAGCTGCTTCTTGTGACCATTTCCCTCAGACATTTGACACACATTACACTGGGATATTCATTCAACATATTAAACATGTTAAGTTTTCTCAATTTACATGTACAGCTGGTTAGTTTTTCTAAACATACGAATATATGTGTTCCTCATTCACACCTTCTGCATTTGATAATGAGTCAGAATGAAAGCACCATAAACAGTGAAAAGCCAGATCCTTCCATTCAAAACTTTGTATTTATTTATTTACTTAACAATAGAGTAAATGCAAAATCATATACATTACAAAATACTTCAATACTTGTTTTAAAAAGCTTTTTTATTTGTACTTTTTATTAAAAAATCCTGAAAAATAAAGCGTCCTACTTTACTTAAAAAACATATTCAAAAGATCTTTTCAACGTTAAATTATAAGAATCGTTTTTAAACAACAAATTAGCATATTAGATTGATTTTTCAAAGGATCACAAAACCATTAAAGAAATAGTTTGCCCCAAAATTACAATTTTGTCATCATTTATTCACCCTTCACTTTTTCAAATCATATATGAGTTTCTTTCTTGTCTTGAACATACACACATAAATTATTTTTTTTAAATGCTGGTTGCTCAGACCCACTGACTTCCATAGTATTTTTCCTACTATGAAAGTTGATATAGGTTCCAGCAACCAGCATTCTTCAAAATATCTTCTGTTGTGTTCAACAGTAGAAAGAAACTAATAAAAACCACATACAGTAAATGAGGGTAAATAATTTTTGGGTGAACTATGCCTTTAAGATTAAGGAAATAATACAGAAATTTAATGTATGGCACTGCCATAAAATAAATACATAAAAATATATTAAAATAGTTATTTTAAATTTTAATAATAAAACATAATTGTGCTGTTTTAACGTGTGTTTAACATGTAAAATGTAAAAGAGCAATTCTAGCATTATGGATGTGACATTTGCAGTAAAAACTTGAATCAGGAATTCACAGAGTAACAGTATATTGAAATATCTGTTTGTATTTTCCATAACAACTAACCACAGAGTTAAGGGATCAGAAAAATGTCAACCAGTATGTGTTTTATACTTTAATTGGGAGAAATAAACGTGAGTGTGACCAAAAAATTATGCAAATTTAGAGTATACAACATACTTTGTAAACATTCTGTAAATTAAACTGCACAACCCAAAATAAATACTAATCGAAAGGATAAAAGTTGGCTCTGTATAGAGCAAACAAATATTTATTTTATTTAAAATTTTTTTGCATTTATGATGGAAAAGCTGCGTTATAAATGTGACAACTCCCTGTTATGGATGTGACATGAAATTGGCACTTGTGTGATTTTGTTAAAAAAAAAAAAATGGTTTCAAAACATTGACAGAGACGTTTTAAAGTATTTTTACACTATTGTAAAATACAAGCACACACAAACAACTTAGAAAGGTTTTCGTTATTTTGGTGAAATTTTTTTTTTTCATGGCAAGGTTGATGTTTGCAGGGAATTGCTCAAAAGATATGCTACTTTTTAATTTCAATAAATTGTGTTTTATTATAAGTTCGGATTTTACAGAACTATTATTATATTATATTATATTATTATATTTTACTATTATTTAAAGAACTATAACTACTTTTAATTTATAATGATCACATATTTGAGTAATTTTATGCTTTTCCCTGTAATGAAGCAGTGTGCAATTAGTGTATTGCGTTTATAACACATAAAAGTTATTACCAGTTAAATACTCAGAACATTGTATGCATTAAAACAAGCCTAATTATTAGTAATTTGACAACATAATTAAGCTGAAAAACAATGTCATGACTAATGCAAAGAGCCATTCAGAAGACGACTATAGGCACTTTTAGCCTGACTAATTATAAAGGAGAACCTCTCTGTGTTCAAGCTGTGGTTAACTAATTTGCCTAAGGCCTCAATGGTGAACAGGCATTATTTTTTCCTCCTGTTTCCTCTGGTCAAATATGAAGCATTTAGCTTGTGGCCTAGGCATGTAATATTAGTTTGCCAGCACAACAACCACCATCAGTTCCTCTTACTTAGATGCTGATCCTAACCACTAGAAATTTGATATGAAACCAATGATTCTTTCAATGTTTTTCCCATCAAGCTATAACTTGCAGGTTTTACTTCCTTTTCATTTTTCAGAATAAATGTGAACCAAAACAGAGGAATGAAGAGAATGTATCTTTTTATTTGATTTTATTTTGTATTTATTTTTCACAAAGAAGGGACAGTGCACATTAAAATGCATTCCTGAAGAATGTAAATATACCCAAAGTAGCCCTTAGCCAGATTTATAGGCCTAAAAACCAATAAAAATATATCAAATTATAAACAAGACATAAACAAATATGCAAATGAACAAGTTATATATTCATACATACATGCATATATGCATGTATGTATAATGATAAAAGAAGCTATTTCTTAAAATTATACTTTAATTATATGATACACATTCTCTAATAGAATGTTGTATTAAATTCTGCTGATGAGATGCTCTTAAAAAAAAAAAAAGAAAAAGAGCTTGACCAGTTTTCCTGATCGTTATGTTGGCAGAGCTGCAGTAACCTCAGGGCAGCTGTCCCATAAACCACAGGAAACGGAAAGCGCCTGAATGCTCAGTACAGCGGGACAACTATCACTTACTCATCTATTCCACTCTCTTTAACAATTCAACAGCAACAGACCAGCCCGCTGCTGCATTGGGCTACTGTTTGAAACCGTTAATTCTTCATAAAAGAACATTCTGACAGTCCCAAATCCAAACAGATCTATAAATAGCTACATGAATGTCTACTTCTCTATAGTCTACTTCCTTTATATAGTGCTTTTATCAAAGACAGCAACCTGGGGCAGATGATAACAGACTTGAAACAACATTGCGACTATCTACAAAGTTACTTAGGATGAAACACCCTGATGCTCTATTTTAAATTTTACATTTAAATTTAGTCATTTAGCAGATGCTTTTGTCCACAGCGACTTAAAAACAAACATTTTATGCCCACTTCCAGTGAAAACAAAGGTGGCAATTTCAGACAACTATCAAAACTGGTTCAACGAGTTACACAACAAAAATTCTATAGGTCACCAAAAAGATTGAGTAATCTTGATCTTAGTTTTTGTTTCCAACTCAGCATATTTAAAAAGATGATATATTTTTAACAACCAAAATCATTAAATATGTCCTTGGTAACTAGCTGATGGGGTATGCATCATTTTTATGTAAAAAACAAAAAAATATGTGCATGTTGTATATATGTACAAATATATAATGTTTTCATTTGCTACCAACGTGTTTTTCATAATGTTCATTTTTTCTTATTCCTCCAAATATTGCTTTAACTCTTTTGAAGTTAAAATTGTAAATTGTGTTGTTTGTGTTATTCATGACAGCTTTTTAATTTTAAATTAAATTCAAATTTTACATTTAAATAAGTAAATCCAGAGAAATTTAGAATTTTAAATGGATTTCTTATAAAGAGATAGGACATTATAAACATTAGCATCATGATTTTCTATACAGCAGATTTTAAATAATGTGTACTGACTGAGAAAACCATTTTCCAAATAAAACTTCACTTCACTTAAGACTTCACTTAATAAAAAAAACGTATCTTATTAAAAAATGTATTTTATATCAGACTGAATTTCTATGAATGATGTTACATATATTACACTACATACTTCTGAAATATATATGTACAAAATAATATATTTCTCCAACTTGTTTATTTATTTACTTCTACTACCACTTTTTAACGGGTTACACATGTGACCAGGCATAAAATATACCAAATTTTAGAAAAGGAATGCAGTTTTTTTATTGACATTATTTTAGTAATATTATTTTTTTATTATTGGACTGTAGGACAAACATACATGACACACGTACGTTGCATACGTAAGAGATTAAACAGATTAGGTAACAGTAAATCATTCACACAGCTTCCTTTGTTTTGAATTCCTCTGATTAACTGTGTGTCAAGAATCTAAACTATGCTCCTTCCAAACACTTTTCTACTACTGACACACACACACACACACACACACACATTAAAAGTCCGAGCGTTAAATACTTTTTACTACACACTCAAATCACGTGACCCAGGTCCCCTGCCTTACGCCCAAATCCCTCAAAACAAACAGAATAAGACACGATCCAAAACCCAACGCACTACTTACATTTCGGTTGAATACTGCTGGGCTCCTCCGATGAATCCATACTTGTCGGTCTGTCTGGAGCTGGTGAACCCGTTGATTTCAGAGTCCGATCCGAAGGAGCTTTTCTCATCAAACTGACTGTCCAGAGTCCTCACACTCATAGTGTCATCAGAAGACATACGTCCATTCTCCAGCTGAGCCATCATGATCCTCTGCTAACTCAAGTTCACTCACTGGACATCACCTGCACCAGTCCATGGGCATCCCAAATAAAGTGAAATTACGGAGAAGCTTCAATCGTCTTAATCAGGCCGATCAAAACTAAAGCTACACCGTCCCACCGCTAGTTTAACCAATCATTCAAGTCCACTTTAGCCGTATTTCCCTCGCGCTGAATGCAGATTTGTGCGTCTTTTAAAGCTACAGCGTCTTCTAAACGGATTACTGTGCGTTTAAATCACCAGAGATAAATGCTAAATTAGCTTAGCGCGCAACGTGTCACTATCCCACCCTAAATTGAAGTTTAATCCCAAAACAACGGCGACCAAGAAAGTAGTTTAGCTATGCAGAAACAAAAACCGCGGATTAAAGCGTGTTAACAACCGGACGAGCGAAACTACGCCTGAATTTCCTGAATCACATTTTTCCAGTCGGCGGATTGTCAGAAAGTCCTGCGGGGCTGTTTTCATTCAGCAAGCCCAGCTTTGAGCGGCAAAACAGAGCAGATTCCCGGTCAAAACGCACCGACGGAGTTGTCTTTGTAGTTTAAGGAGAGGTCTCATGGTTGAGAGGTAAATAATGGCGTAAATTACACATCAGTCGAGCCGTGTTTTTAGTGTTGGGGTGGTGGTGACATTAGCGCCAGAGTTTCCAGTCTTTCGCTGTTGCGTTTGACAGTTCTGCACATGCGCGTCTCTCTCACTTCCGGAATCCACAGGTTATTTTTTTTGCATCGAATTTCTGTGGAAAGATTTGAGACGGGGTTTTTTTTTGGTTTGTTTGTTTTTTTTCTGGTGTCAGGTAAATGTAAAGCAAATTAAAGGGGAGTCTGGCTAATAGTTAATATAGATGTATAAAAGTGTGCATATGCAGCTCTGTAATGATGAGGCTTAAATATCCTGTCTGTAAACACTTTTTATAGGTAAGTTTTTAAGTAAAATTTTCATTTGAGTTTTATATCTACTTTATAAACTACAAAATTTCATGTAAGAATAATATTTAATTACACTTTAGTGTAAACATACACTTTATAGTGTTTAGCCTATTTGTAGAAAATGACCAAGTCAATCCAAAACAGTCTGTATAAAATTTGTACGTATAGTAAATTTATATTCATTCATTCATTTTCTTTTCGGCTTAGTCCCTTTATTAATCTGGGGTTGCCACAGCGGAATGAACCGCCAACTTATCCAGCATATGTTTTACGCAGTGGATGCCCTTCCAGCTGCAACCCATCACTGGGAAACATCCATTCACACACATACACTACGGACATTTTAGCCTACCCAATTCACCTGTACCGCATGTCTTTGGACTTGTGGGGGAAACCGGAGCACCCGGAGGAAACCCACGCGAACACGGGGAGAACATGCAAACTCCACACAGAAAGACCAACTGACCCAGCCGAGGCTCGAACCAGCGATCTTCTTGCTGTGAGGCGAACGTGCTACCCATTGTGCCACCGTGCAGCCCATATATATATATATATATATATATTTCAATCTTTATAGGCTTTTTTGCCAGTGCCAGTATCCTTAAAACCACTAGGTGTTACCCATTTACATAAATATATCTGCTACGCTGTATAAAAACAAACCAAAAAAAATCAAGAATTTTGTTTGTTTTCCACTGCCAAAAGTCAAAGTAGTTTAAAATGTCATGTGAAGGGAGTAACTAATGACAGTTTTGTTCATCGATAATGTTTTTACCATTTCTGAAAAACCTGTTTATGTATCCTAAGTTATATTAAAACATAATACGTTATTGTCATTACGCTTGTAATAAATAAATAAATAAATAAATAAATAGACAAAGCAGGGCAACTGAGTATGAAGTTTATTAGAGGTTTGAGATAATGTGCTACTCATACTCCAAGAATTCAGGGGCCTTAAAATGTCCAGTTATTACTTGTAGTTCAGTTAACCGTCTGTAGGGGGCAGTTACAGACAGAATAAATACAATTGCAGTCATCTCTTCTCATGGCCTTCTCTTATGCTCAGTCCAGTAATCCAGTGTTTATTTTGTATATAAAACAGACATCAGTCTTGTGTTATAATGCAAGACAGATGTTTTAATAATGAAAGCTGCTGATGTGAGGGTTTAATTGAACAGATATGCAAACAGAAATAAACAGAGATAGAACATTTTCCTTTCTTCAAGATTCTTCTTTTTCATCACCATGTGTGATAATGTAACAAAGTGACTTATAATCAATATTCCCAGCCACGTCTATTGGAGCCACTGCAAAAGCCTGGTCAACCTGAAACACATACGATCAAGATCAGAACATCACCAAAGATTCAGTCTTATCACAGCAGCTGATGATAACATGAGATATCAAAACCTATTGTTTGCTTCAGAAAGATGAGAAACAGTATTTCTATTTTCAATATTTTTATTGCCTTTTTTCCAGATAATATACAATCTTATAAATGTATATGAAAAATAGAAGTCCTATCAGCAAAGAGATGACATCAAATATATAACAACAACAAAAACAAGAAAACTGTAGAACTCTTAAATCAAACTTTTCTTTTCTTACTTTTCTAACCCCTTCTAAGCACCATCCCTCCCATCTCCCACCCCTCCCTATTTCCTGAGGCCTTCAATAGGTATGCAAAGATGAATCAAGACTCAGATAAATAAATAATAAACCAATTAAAAAAATAAAAGATAAATAAATAAATAAATAAATAAATGGGTAAATATAGAAGAAGAATATGTAATGTAAGTACTAAAAGTCTCTCTTTCTCCCTTTTAAAATTCTAGGGAAACAGTATTTTTATCTACAGATTTGTTTATGCATTTTATGCATATTTTTGAAATGTAAATATTTACCTCTTCTGCTGTGAATTTATCAGCTTGGGTCATTAGCAGCCTCTTGAACCTGAAACAAACAACACCAAAAAAGGAAAAAGGAAAAATCTTGTTTACTTAATATTATTACTACTAATAATTGTTAGTAATAATTACGAAAGATGCTAGTCTCTGATAAATAAGTACTAGTATCTAGTAAATAACTAATATATTTAAAAGAAACAAATATGTATGGAAAAATATACATGTTTACAATATTTAATTAAATATTGTAGTATGAAGTATATGATGTATTGTAGTAATAGAAGTATGGGTTTATAATAAAAATGTAGGCTGCTATATAATAATAATTCATTCATTCATTTTCTTTTCGGCTTAGTCCCTTTATTAATCTGGGGTCGCCACAGCGGAATGAACCGCCAACTTATCCAGCATATGTTTTACGCAGCGGATGCCCTTCCAGCTGCAACCCATCACTGGGAAACATCCATACACACTCATTCACATACATACACTACGGACAATTTAGCTTACCCAATTCACCTATGCCACATGTCTTTGGACTTGTGGGGGAAACAGGAGCACCCGGAGGAAACCCACTGGAACACGGGGAGAACATGCAATCTCCACACAGAAACGCCAACTGACCCAGCTGAGGCTCGAACCAGCGACCTTCTTGCTGTGAGGCGAACGTGCTACCCACTGCCCCACTGTGGTTCACTGTCGGTCACTGGTTCGAGCCTCGGCTGGGTCAGTTGGCATTTCTGTGTGGAGTTTGCATGTTCTTCCCGTGTTGGCGTGGGTTTGAAAGCAGTAGAAACAATAAAAGAAGAATATAAAACATCACATAACATCATAATAAGATCAAAACCTAGAGAGCCACAACAGTAAAAACAATAAAAGGAGAAATAATATAAACATCACATTTACTGATTAATTATTATTAATACATATAAGTATTAATATCTAATGTTAGATACTAGTATCTAAAACAATTTAAGCAGTACCTTGAAAATAATTACTATTATGCAGATCATCATAGAAGTCAATGATTAAAAAAATGTTAAAACTGAAATTAGTATCAATAAAATTATTTGTCACTACTAAATAAGTGCTAGTATTAAAGGAATAAGTACTTGTATCTAATGAATAACCTGTAGTATCTAATAAAAAAAGTAGCAAGTGTCTAATGATCTATTTAAAGGGATATTTCACCCAAAAATGCAAATTCTGTCATCATTTACTCATCCCAAGCTAATTGATATTCTTGCTTCTGTTAAACAGAAAATAAGATATTTTGAAGAATGTTGTGGGGAAAAAAACAGCCATTGATTTCTGTAACAGTGGCTGTTTTTTCCCCCAACAATTACCAAAATATCTTGTTTTGTGTTCAAAATTAGAGCAATTCATCAAAATCTTTTTAAAAGGGGACTAATACTTTAAGAATAAGCTAACAACTAAGCTCCAGTACTTAAAGGTAAAATTACTAGCATGAATGTTTTATAGATTAACTGTTTAAACAGCTTGCCATATTCAGGTTTTTTTTATACACGTACTCATCTTTATTGACAACTCCTGTGGCATTTGGGTCAAACAGTTTAAAAGCAGCAAGGATGGTTTCCTCTGGGTCTGTGCCTGTTTGAAGACAGGAATATTACTTAATATATAATAAATCCTTTATCATTTTCTCATTCATAAAGGCGTTAAAATATTTTGAAAGTTTAATCATACCATTGAGCTTTTCTCCGAAGAGAGTGAGGAAGACGGTGAAGTTTATGGGCCCTTTTCCTTCTGTTAGCATGGACTCCAGCTCTTCATCACTCACGTTCAGCTTCCCTGATATTATAGCATACAGTATCATTATTATTTCACTAGATGTGTGATGAAAGTATTCTGAAAATCTAAAGTGAATATATTGTGTACCTAGTTGTGCATAAGTTTCCTTTAGGTCAGATTTGTTGATAACTCCATCCCGGTTCTGATCTATGCAGCCAAAAGCCTATAAACAAGAGTGTAAGATATGTGACATCATTTATAGTATAGATGATTTAGAAATCCTGCAGTCTCATATAAAATACTGCTGTGTACGAGAAATCAGTTAAGTCAGTTTTATTTGGAAAAGAATTTTCTCAGTACACATTATTTTAAATCAGCTTTAAATCATAATGTTAATGTTTATAATGTCTTATCTCTTAACATCTATGGAACAAGTCAAATTAAAATGTTGTCATTCAGACTTTTTTCCATAAAAATATTAATTCATTCACTCATTGAGACATGAAAAAAAAAAAACATTTGCTAGTGTGGACTGTTTTCATTTAAAAAAAAGTAGGTTCAGTAATGAAGAAGGTTAATGAAGATTAGAGAGAGAGAGATTTTACACACTAAAAAATGCAGGGTTCCACACAATTCATTCATGTTGTCCCAGCACAAATTGATTGAGTTAACTTAACAAATTTAAGTGGATTGAACATAATATAATTAAGTTGTCCCAAAAATCTCAAGAATTGTGTCGTTTCAGCTCATTTTAAAGTAAAGAATACATACAAAAGTTTACACATAGAGCTGTGCAGTATATTTTGCAATTTTTGCAATTTACTTAATATATGCAACACTGATATACACTGAATATAAACTATTTCCCTCTTATATATCACATAAAAAGTAAACTGTTTAGGCTACTTGCATTCATAAGTCTTTCTGTACATATAAAATCTAATTTTAAAAGTTTAATTAGAAGCAAACCCCAAAATTTGACATACATTGAAATGATCTGTGTCATGTCATGTCATTTTCCTTAGGCTTAGTCCCTTTATTCATCAGGGGTCGGAATGAACCACCAACTTATCCAGCATATGTTTTACACAGCCAATGCCCTTCCAGCTGCAACCCAGTACTGGGAAACACCCATACATACTCATTCACACTCATACACTACAGCCAATTTAGTCCGGAAAACCGGAGCACCCGGAGGAAACCTGCGCTAACACGGGGAGAACATGCAAACTGCCAACTGACCCAGCCGGGACTTGAACCAGTGACTTTCTTGCTGTGAGGCGACAGTGCTAACCACTGAGCCACCGTGTTGCCTGAAATGTTCTGTGATGATATGGAATTAAATATAAAGTCTGACCTCCTTAAACTCCTGTATTTGTGATTGCTCAAACATGGAGAAGACATTGGAAGAGCCTCTTTGAGCAGTTTTCCCCCTCTTGGCCGCAGCTTTCTTACTAGCCTGTGAGTAAAAAAAGACAGTAAAATAAAAGAAAAAAAATATTTGGAAACTTTATAGCATTTATCTTCAGAAAAAATACTCAAGATCATTGAAAAATAATATCACAACATGCAAATGCGTAAAATTATCCTTCTAATGTTTAATACCAACTAACAAAAACTATTATTGATTATTTAGATTTCATATTATAGACCCTTATTATTTTCATATTAAGAGTAATTATATTCAAAACCAGAAAAAAGTATAGCGGTGTCCACTCACCATGTTCACTGTCTGCTTTCCTGTTGGTTTGGGCTCCTGGGTCACTGGTGTTGCTAATGGAGTCTTTATGTATGAGGACTCTTATCATTTGTTCTTCTATAAAGGTCTGCAGTGCTTCTGTTCGTCCCCTACATGGGCACCCAGAGCCTCCTAAATACAGGAGCTCTGATAACTGCACAAGTGCTCAGATTCCAGCAGGCTGGAAAATGAGATAAAGTGTGAGGATGGGGAGGGGAAAGTAAATGAGAGAGATTTGAGGGATGAAAATGATGGATGGATGCATTGAAAATAGCCCCTTTTACACAGTAATACCAGTAAATTGCCATAGAATTACCAGAACTTTACCTGTAAAGTAAAAAAAATGTGCTGTTCACACACATTCCAGCAATTTACTGAGCATGCTACAACTTCTCATTTCAAATTTTTCATTTTTTAAAAGCCCTGTTCACACATTATCTCTTCACAGTAATTTACTGGTAATTTTCCAGAAAAGTCTGTATGTGTGAAAGGGGCTAATGAGAAAATGAATGTGACATGGAATGAAACAAGTCTGGGTGGCAGAAAAACTGTCCCAAATTAAAAATAAATTAGGGCAACCAATGACCTGGAGTTATAGAGACTGTGTGTCCTTAGGCTCTTGTACAAACAGTGCTCGTGACTGTGAAATTCTGGGTTTGCCTGGATTGTGTTAAATGTGTGCCTGGATGTGTCATTTAAAAAAAAAAAAAAAAAAAAAAAGAGTCTGTTCTCTTTTTTATATATGTTCTCTATTTTCTGTCATTTATTTTGAATTAGCTACGCTTATTTAGAATTAGTTAGAACTAGCTATGCTTGCCTTGTGTATGAATCTTTCTATTGAATCAATTATTTTTATTGAGTGTTCAGTCTAATGATTTGGACAGC
Source organism: Danio jaintianensis (assembly GCA_903798115.1). Lineage (NCBI taxonomy): Eukaryota > Metazoa > Chordata > Actinopteri > Cypriniformes > Danionidae > Danio > Danio jaintianensis. The sequence continues at coordinate 4,219,938 of CAIGQV010017835.1, read as the reverse complement.
TCATTCGCACACAATAACAAGTAGGTCCATTCACATATAGAGCGCAGGGCAATGAGAAAATAAGAAGAACCAGTCTGAACCAGTCTGTTCATTCTCCACTGACCTCTGGCATCCACAAGACATTTTCATTAAGACTATTCTCTATGAAGGTTGTATGTGAAAATCCCTGTAGATCAGCCGTTTCTGAAATACTACATAAAATGTATTCCCTATTTCTTGCACATTTCTTGTTTTGCACAGGTTTGGTCATCACCCATGAAATGATTAGCCTAAAAAGCATAAAAGATAATGCTAACACTGCCTCAATGGCAGTACACAGTGAAGGAGACCAAAAGGCACTATGTGATTGGCTAAAGGCTGATTTATACTTCTGCGTCAACTGCACGCGCATGCTCCGGTCTCATGAGAAATCGAGTCCCCCCTGACAATCAAGTCCACTTAGGACCCCAATGGATCGTCTGCGTTGAATGCCTGATCAAAAGTGCTTTTTATAGTCTATTCTCAGTCTTGAGATTTTAACAAGACTTATCATATTAGTAACATTATTATCGGTAACTACAAGTTAAAGACACGCATAGTTAAAATAATTGAAAACGTTTGTAAACATTTAAGGATGTCTTCTTGATGTTTTTATGTAATTATATGTAACATTATATATTAACATAAGAAGTGGTAGCACGATGTAGGCTATCTAAAATAAAAGCGCGAAAGAGAAATTCTCCATGTTTTATGTAACTATAAGTCTTTTAAATTACATACATTTTAGACGTAAGTGAAGAGGGGGGGGGGGATGTTGGTGATTTACAGGATCTACAGGATTTCCAATGGTAAGTTAAATGTTCATCTCCCCATACAGAAAAAAAAATCATAAGAAAATCTCTGAACAGAGCACGGCCAGTTGCGTGACGGCTGATGAGCGTCACCTGTGCACGGCACCGGTCTTGAGTACCACAGAGGAGCTCCAGAAGGGGAGAAGGGACAGGCTGTTGTGTTTATCTGTGTGCGCCAGTTGTTCATTGTGGATGGTGCTTATGTTTCTTTGTTGGTTCACTGCCTTCTTCTTACTTATGCATGTAATTGGTTGATTACCTTGAGACACTTCCCTCTTATTTCATCACACATCATCACAGGAGCAAAGTGTGATGCACAAATACTATTGAATGTGACATGTTACCATGATTACTGGAGAGTGAAAGCAAGAAAATGAAAAGGATGAGGATGGCAACAATGATTTAATAATTGTTAAATCAGTGTGCATTGCAACACTACAGTGAATACCTTGTTTTGGTGGGCTTTCTTTACAATCACCAATACCAATCAATTCTTCAGCCAGCAGATGGAGAGTGAGTGGTTTTGTGTCTGAACAGATTTGACCACAGAACCGTTTACACCAGGGGTGACCAAACTCAGTCCTGGAGGGCCGGTGCCTTGCAAAGTTTATCTCCAACCCCAATTAGACACACCTGAACAAGCTAATTAAGCTCTTACTGATTGTACTAGAAACGTCCTGGCAGGTGTGTAGAAGCAAGTTGGAGCTAAACTCTGCAGGACATCGGCCCTGGTTTACACTATGAAAGCTATTCAATCAAATGCACTTTTCAACAACCACTGAATGTGTTTGTAGTGGATAAGCTACTTTTTTTTTTACCATGTTTACACCTGTTTAGCATTGTCCACTTGTGATCAAAATCATCAGATGTACACAAAATCCCATGCATAAACTGGGTCATTATTACTGTATGTATTATCTTTAAATTTAACTGATAAGAAGCAGCTGCAATGAACTTTGTGTCCTTTGTTCATCTTAGCTATAAAAGAAGCTCTCGAGGAGGCTTTGTGCAAACTTGGCCCACAATTCACTTTTAAATATCAGATTGCTTATCTTTTGTTTTTATTATCATTGGCTGTTATAGTATTGTGCCAGCAGCAACAAAAAATCCTCCATATTACAATATGGCATTGTCTATTATGTTAAGTTAAAGCTAGAAAGACTGTCAATCATTTCCACCAAACAAGACTCATACTCCTCCAATGTTTTCCTAAGTAATTTAGCCTCATTTAACAATTTCCCTTTGGGCACTTAACCTGGGGCAAGCAAAGTATTTTCCATATCAGTAGTGTGTGGTCCTCACTGATATCCAAGGTGACGAGTTTGCCCTGGCAACAAGAAGGGCCTGCGGTCTGAGCTGGCGTAGAAGGAGACAGGCGTGGGTATTTTTCTACAAAACAGGAGGAAACGGTTCTTTTGTTTCCTTAGATACAAGGAGTCAGGAGGGGGAAATTATGAATGAAACCCATCTTCTCCAATAGAGTATTGGTGTTTCGCAGGATGCCTTGTAATACCCAGTAAATAGCAGTAATGCAATCAGTTTTCTCAGATAGCTTTAGTGGTATGAGATGAGGTAAACTAGTCAAAGTCTTACAACAGACAAGGAATGGTTAATTCTCTGAGTAAAATGGAATGACTTTACTGAACAACATATTTGAGCTACCAAAATATTTGGATGTTGGCAAATGTTTAAAAATGGACCACACAAAGGACCATCTGGTGAGACTGGCTATTGGAATAGTCGTTCGTTGACCATGAAGAAGGTTGGATGAACTGACCGACAGCTTAAGTTGTATTTCACCATTCCAGTTCCATTTGCATTGTGCTATTCAGGAAAAAAAAACTGAAGAAAATCAGCAACTTATGCACATTTCTCTTTGAAATGGTGCACCCATGAGGAAGACACTCCATGGAACTTCATACCATGGACAAGGTAAAGTACAATCTTTTTAAAAACATAAGCTTTACTCTCTCAATGGTCAGATTAGGTTGTATAAATGTTTTCCAATGCATTACACTACAGATAGACTCATTTTTAATCTAAATGTACAGATTCGGTGCATTATTATATTTAATATAGTAGATATTTAATACTGTGTACTGTCATAAACCACATAACATAAACCACTGTCATAAACCACATAACTCAAATATCTGTTATCTGTAATCTAATGGCTCATGACCTTGGACGAACTCCACGTGTGATTTGTGTCACTCAGATATTGCACAATTGCATAATTATGTGTCCATAATTGTCCATTGGCAAGCGCTTCGGCATGCTGTTTTATGGTATCATAATATTGCAGAGCTCGTAACATACAAAAACTGATAAATGATGATCTCTAACTATAAAATTATCATCACGCCATCTCATAAAATGATTAAAAGTGAACTTACATCTTACTGGAATAAGTATAGAGACTCATACAGAAGCCACAGTTGTAAAAATATTATTATGCTGATAGCTTTCTGTTCTGATTACATTAGTAATGCAGGAGACTTGCAATGTGTGTTTAATATCACAAATTCTGCTCATATGGTGCTTATTCGATCATTTGCATCACATTCAGTTGCAGGCTGTGTTATTATATGAATTCATAATTCTGAAAATGATCAAAAGTCAGTTCTCTAGCTGATCTATTTAAAGCATCAGAATCCAAGAATAGATGAGAAATGTGTCCAGAAATAACGTTTTGTTTGCACTGATAAGCAGTTTTCGCAATGTTAGTATACTCTGACCGTAACCTGACACAAGTTCGCTGGGTGTCTGACAAACTTTGTGGCCCCAAAGTACACGTGTCTTTTTTGGGTCTTGACACACATAAATATATAAGGCATTGTTTGATTATGGAGCACCTTTATGTGTTATTAAACTAGTGTATAATAGCAGCTAACAAAAACATGTTCTAAGCGCATTTTGCTAACAATGGATGACGTGAAGTGAAGTTTTGCATTTTAAGTGAACATTACAGAAAATATTGAGGGAACTTTCAATTTGATCATATTGATCATATCATATTTGATCCATAGATTATGAAAATGTTATTACTGAACATTTAATATATATATATATATATATATTAAATGTATGCATAGTATGCATTGATACAGCATGTTAAATTGTTCTCTGATATCTAAATAGAATCTCCAGAAATGGTTTTACAGGTCCATCTCCAACCCTATAAAAAAT
>CAIGQV010017835.1:4168425-4210919 GCA_903798115.1 Danio jaintianensis | reverse complement strand
TAATTGTTTTATGTTCAATCCACTTAAGTTTGTGAAAACAATTAAGTTAACCTAATCAATTTGTGTTTGGAACAACATGAAGGAATTGTGTGGATCCCAGCATTTTCACAGCGTACACTGTAAAAAAAAAATGCAGGGTTCCACACAATTCCTTAACAAATCGATTAAGTTAACTTAACAAATTTAAGTGGGTTGAACATAAAACAATTAAGTTGTCCCAAAAGATCTCAATAAATGTGTTGTTTCAGTAAGTCCAAAAGTTTATGCATTGATTGATTGGTTGTATATTTAGTAGTATAATTTATATGATGCACTTTATAATTTAATAATATAAATATATAATTGTATTAAGCATTTCATTGATATCTTAATATTTAAATATAATATTTTGTATTCAATATTGTTATTATATGCTCATGTCCAAGTATACATCATTTTTAAATGACACAAACATATTTTTAATAGTGTGTTTAGCTGTTTTGTCCATATGGTGATAGTCAAAATAATATTGGACCCCAATGACTTTCTTTGTATGAACAAACTTAACTATGACTTTTATTTTATTCCAAAATATCTTCAGAAAATAGGTTTAGATCATACAAGTTTGGAAGTCCATATAGAAAATTTGGTTGAATATTTTTTTCCTTACTACATGTGTACATAAATATATATTTGTTTCTTTTCGTATGTAGCACATAATATTATTAGTTTATGGAAAAAAAAAAGTATATAGTTTTGTTACAAAAATAATTTAACTGGTTTATTAAATGATGAGAGAATTTTTTTCCTTTACTAAACCAATGAAATAAATTCAATTTAAAAATAAAAATTTCTAACCTAACCCTAATAAAAAAAAAAAACAATTAGATTAACTGTCCCTTTAGGTGCTATAAAACAAAAGCAATTCTTATTCGGTTGGTCAATGTAAATAAATAGATGGGTGCACTGATGGAAACTCCCAATGCTCTACCTTTTTTCCTGGAATGGTCTGTTGACTCGTATGAGTCATAATGTTGCTGATTCTGATTCATGTGACTCATCTCAGAGGTGGGTGATTTCCTGGCACTGGATCTTGGAGGGACAAACTTTCGAGTGATGTTGGTGAAAGTGGGTGAGGATGAAGAGCGAGGCTGGAAGGTGGAAACCAAACATCACATGTACTCCATCCCTGAAGACGCCATGACCGGCACAGCTGAAATGGTGAAATTAATAATAAAAATAAATAAACTCAAATACATGCAATATTTCACAGTGATGCCATTGTATAACCACTTTTTAGTAAACAGTTCTTTGAGGAATATTTTGTTTTCCTTAGATAGAAGACCATTTTAGTCATTTTAATTAACTTCTTTCCATTATAAAGAATATTTTGTGGAATGAAATGTGTTGTGGGTGTTAAAGGTGCTTCATCCATGCCAATAAAACCAATAACAAACATGTATTTTTAAGAGTTTACTTAAACATCCATATCAAATACATGTATTCTGACTATTAAGTCACATTGTTGTCATTATATCATTATTCTCTTCATCTAGTTGTTTGATTACATTGCCGGCTGCATATCTGATTTCCTGGACAAACATAATCTCAAACACAAGAAGCTTCCACTGGGATTCACCTTCTCTTTTCCAGTGCGTCATGAGGATTTGGACAAGGTCAGTGTCCTGATTTTGTGCAAACGTGAGCCTCTTAAGGTTTATTGATCACATTGATGCTGTCACAGATGTCACTGTAAAATAGAAATAAATAAAAATGTTGTGAAGAGAACTTTCATTCAGAACCTGTTGGTAAAAATGTCATACAAGAAATGGCAAGCACAGTGAATTTAAAGATCCCGTGAAGTGCCTTGAAATATGCAATATGCACAAACATATTTTTATCCAGTGTTTGACGTAATGTCAACAGAAACACGACGAGAGGCTGGGACATAGTGTAGCTCCTCACCTTTAAAAAAAAAAAAAAAACAGCCAATAGCGTTTTATTTTATCTCCGCTCTGCCAGTGAGAGTGGTTGAACTCAAGCGCATCAAATGAGAAGCGTCTTGAAGGGGCCGGGGCATATCAGACACTATAGAGCATTTGATTGGTCAAGATTTGATGAGAAACTGAAGTATTAGGTGACGTGAAAAAAAATAAAAGTTGATCCATTTAGGCGGAAGTGAAAACTACAAGCTTTACATATTTAAGTCAGTTTTAAATCTTCTAAACGTGCATTTTGTCACTGTTTTGGAACACACTAGCTCATAGATATGCTACAAACTAGCAATATTGATACTAACATCTAAAAAACTTTATTTTTATTTCATGGGACCTTTAAAGAGATATTTTAGAGCCCTGAAATTAGCTTTATTTTTCTCCAATCTAATTTTTTTTATTTTTTTTTATTTTTAGTCATTTCTACTTTTGTTCTTTTGTTTTGTTTTTCTTTCTGAACTCCATCTTTATGTTCTAACTTACATACAATTTATTAAGACTTTAAATACATATATAAATACATAATTGAATGAGTGAATGAATAAATGATCAGTTAACCCATGAGATATATAGTAGTTTTTTATTATTTTCAAAGTAATCTTTGTGATTTTAATTGAGTTAAGAAGAACTTTGATCAATTCATCCAAAATGTTCTCAGATTCTGCTTCAATATTTGCTCATTTTGTTAAATAAATAAATAAATAAATAAATAAATGATTATATGAATTAATGAACAAATGAACGAATGAATGAATGAATAAACAGGAACCCCATGAAATATAACGAAATATGAAATAGTACAATGTAATATAATAAAATATGAAATAGAACCCCATGAAATAGTACTTTTTTGTTTTTATTATTATTTTCAAACTATTTGTAATTCAATTAAAGTAAGTAAAACTTTAATTCATCCAAACTTTTCTCAAATTTTGCTACAATATGTGCTAATTCTGTATTTATGAATGGATTATGCCAGATTTTTCAGCTTTCATAAAAAAATAGAAAAACTGAAATCGCATTATAATAAATAAATAACAATATTTTTAAGTTGCATATTACCTCATTATGAAGTGTAGCTGACTTTTGAAATGTGGATTGGTGCTTTTTTTGTCCTGATGTACTCTTCAATCATGACAGGGGATTCTTCTGAACTGGACTAAAGGCTTCAAGGCTTCTGGCGCTGAGGGCAATAATGTTGTGGGTCTTCTGAGAGATGCCATCAAAAGAAGAGGGGTTAGTATGCATCATTTACCATCCAGCCCACGTTCTGCTCTAGGATATTTTCTAAATGATAATGAAAAGGTTAGAAGGAAAAATGGAAACCAGAAGAACATTAGACAGCTTAAAAGCTCATAATAAAAGGTTTTAAGGACCGACCTATAAAAGTGATGAATAATTCTTGTTTTAGGACTTTGAAATGGATGTGGTGGCCATGGTGAACGACACAGTAGCCACCATGATCTCCTGCTACTATGAAGACCGCAGCTGTGAAGTCGGCATGATAGTAGGTAAGAGAGAGCGAACGCACGCACGCACACACACTCGCACACACACACTTACAGCCATGTCAATATAATTACAGCCTGGATATAAACTTTACAACAGGCAGATGGAATATTTTAACAACCACTGGGGAAAAAAAACAGCAATAAAGCAATATGCTTGAAGCTTTTAGACAAGACATCTGTAGATAAAAACACAGCTTTTAATGGAACTGTTTTAGATTTGGGGTGGTTTTTGTGTAAGGAAAACATACAAATGCACTTTTAGGCATTTCTATTGTCACACTATATCAATACACTGCAAAAAAAAGAAGATGATTGTATTATTTTGAATTTTGTGTCTGGTTTCTAGTACAAATATCTAAAGAATTCTTAAGTCAACAAGTACTTTCTAGACAAGCAAAAAATATTGTCTTGTTTCCAGAAGTAATACGTCAAAATTAAGTGAATTGTTCTTCAAAACAAGCAAACAGAGTTATTTTGAAGCAAAAACAAGATTATTTTATAGGAAAAGGAAAAACTCACACTAATTTTGACTTATTATTTCTGGAGACAAGACAATATATAAGTTTATCGTTACCATTTTATATCTATATTCTGAAGGTTTTTATACAGAGAGATTCAACAAAATATGTGTGTAGTATTATCTGAATAATCAAGATGTCCCCAAAATCCTCTCTTTTATTCTAAAGAACATTGAAACTGGTTTCATAAAATAGTGGTACACAAAATAGTGCAAATTTAAAGAAAGAAAGTTTTCATACATAAACCTTTAAAAATTTGATTAATTTAAAAAAAAACAATGAATCAACTGAGCGAGTACTAATTGGTTAATTTATTTACTCCATTCACCTGCAGTGTTTCTGTCCATGTTTCTCCCTCAGGTACGGGATGCAATGCGTGTTATATGGAGGAGATGCGTAAGGTGGAGCTGGTTGAAGGAGAGGAGGGTCGGATGTGTGTGAACACGGAATGGGGGGCATTTGGGGACAACAGTGAATTGGAGGATTTCCGGCTGGAATATGACCGTGTTATTGATGAGACATCACTCAACCCTGGACATCAGCTGTGAGTGAGAATGCAAAATTTTGGGGTATAAAACTAAATCACAGAAAATCACAAAATTTTAAAAGTGATGCCACTGAAAGCATATGTGGATAATATGTGGATATAACTCTGGGAACAAATAGGGTTATTATTATATTAAAACTGTTTGAGTTTCTTTTTTCTATTGAACACAAATGAAGATATAAAAATGATGGAAACCTGTAACCACTGAATTCCTCAGTATTTGTTTTTCCTACTATGGAAGTCAGTGGTTACAGGTTTTTGGCTTTCTTCAAAATGAAACAAAATAAAGAAACTCATTATGCATGGAAACACTTGAGGCTAAGTAAATAATGAGTACATTTTAATTTTGGGGTACAAATAGATTGGGTGTAAATCTCTTTAACTCATAACTATCCCTTTATAAGGAAGATTGTGAGATGAAACAAATACGAATTAGCCTACTGCTTAAATACTTCCACTGAATCGATATAATTATAAAAAAAAAAAAAAAAAATAGAAGCTACTGGAACTACTTTGATAATCTGAGATTCAAATTCAGATTTACTTACTTCTGCTTTATTCCTACTTGTAGCCCTCAGACTAGAGTATTTTGGTGACCCGTAGTGAGGTTCGAAACCTCTACATTGGGAAACACTAGTCTAGATTATAATTTCACAATTTGTATTATTATTATCTTTTAAAACTCTGTTATGTTGAAAGCAAGTTTCCTCAGATATAATTTTTCAGCAGTTTGATCAGAATCTGAATCCAATTTGCTCACTCGATTGCATTCATGTTTAGGAAGAGCTTGTTAGCCGGAGCTCTTATGTGCTGTCCAGGCGACAGGGCTTGTTTTTCTGTACATGTGGAGCGACTGACGGCAGCCACGTCAGTGCAGGAATACACACGGCTGGATTAATGGCCAGGGAAGCAGATCATTAGCGAAGCTGCTCTGCTAATGGTTATTTACAGTGGATGCTAGAATGTACAGAGCTCAATGGGCCGGTCTTCTGTCCACGTCACCGCAGGCCATCTGTATTTCTAGCTGTCAGTGTTTTAGCTGAGGATGATGACCGATCTAATATGTACATATTCTTTTCTAGGTATGAGAAGCTGATTGGTGGAAAGTACATGGGTGAGCTTGTGCGTCTCGTGCTGCTCAAACTGGTGAATGAAGATCTGCTGTTCAATGGTGAAGCCTCAGACCTGCTAAAAACGCGAGGAGCGTTTGAAACACGCTTTGTCTCCCAGATTGAGAGGTACGACTGGGCTGCTGGAAAGCTCACTGACTGTAGATTTACATGTGTATGTACCAAATTGACAACGCATGAATTCATTCTTAACCTTGTTTTAATGAATTTGGAGTTGTTTAAATGAGCGACCAAGCTTCATTTGCATAAAACATGCTTAAACTAGGGCCGTTGTGCAATCCATTTCCTTTACACTCTCTCAAAAGCTGTTCAAATGCAATAAAACTCTCTCTCTATATATAGTACACTGCAAACAATGCTTTTCTTACTTAGATTTTTTTTGTCGTTTTTTGTCCAAATATCTAAAAATCCTTAAATCAAAAACATTTTCTAGACCAACGAAACTTGTTTTAAGAATTAATATGTCAAAATTATGTGAGCTTTTCTTTAAAACTAGCAAAATAATCTTATGACAAAAGGCAAAACAAGATTATTTTTGCTTACCCCATTGGCAGATTATTTTGCTTTTGATATTTGGACTAGAAACAAAAAAAAAATCCAAGTAAAGCAAGAAAATCAAGAAAAGCATTTTTTTGCAGTGTAATAAAATGTATAATTTGTTACTATATATAAATTAAATATAATTATAAATATGTTCAGTTGAATAATAACTCTGTAACAGGAAGTATAAGAATGCCAAACATATTTTCTTGCTCTTTCGCATAAAAATAAATTCTGTTTTTCGTAGATTGTAGTGTTTGCATTTACAAAGAGACATCGCCACCTACTGGCCTGGCATTCAGAATGCAGCATTTTCAGTCATTTTCATATGAATGAAGATTATTTTGAAAACTTTATCATCTGTATTAAAAAATGGTTCAAAAGTGCAAATGAATTGTTTTAAATATATTGTAGTCATTGTCAATTTAAATGAAACTAATGGCTTGAAATGTCACACTTTTTTTAAACATATTGTATCTATAATAAGTTATACTGTTAAATTATTGCTAAATTTAATTAGATTTATTTGTTTTTCAACATCAGTGACACAGGGGACAGAAAGCAGATATACAACATCCTCAGCTCTCTGGGAATCCTGCCGTCGGAGCTGGACTGTGATATTGTGCGTCTGGCGTGTGAGAGTGTGTCGACGCGAGCAGCTCACCTGTGTGGGGCAGGACTCACCGGCGTCATTAACCTCATAAGGGAGCGACGCTGTCAGGAGGAGCTCAAGATCACTGTGGGGGTCGATGGATCTGTCTACAAACTACACCCTCAGTGAGTACAATATGAGAGAGGAGGGGGGTTGTATTAGGAAGGCAGACGCACAAAAATGTGTGAGGGCAAACTGTAAAGTGCAAAGAGTGGTCAATCATTTATTTTAAAAGGCGTGATTGTGTTAATTGGGTGCACTGTAATCATCTGTGATTGTACTTCATTAAAAAAAAAAAAAGTATTCAAATATTTAAAAAATGTATTCTTAACCGTTGTTTCCATTCCTCTAAAAATGGTCAGTTTGAAGCCACTCCCTCAGAGATAAGCAATGGGTTTTGACAACCCTTTTCAACCAAGACGACACTTTGATTGTTGGTTCAGATCCGACAATTAATTTTCATCTTTTGACATTCAAAACACTAACTTTGAACCAGGAAAAGTGGTTCATAAAAAGCACCAACACATCGCTTTGCTCGAAGTCCAGGTAGAAGAACCATCAAGGGTTGGGTGTGGGGTTGCCATGACCAACAAATAATTACACACTTTCGACTGCCATTTTTGAAATAGCAGCTAAACACAATGCTAATGCAAAACTTGGATTTTTCCTTCTTCCTACTAACTTACGACAGGCCGGACAACCCTTACCTCAAAGAAACTAGTTCGGCTAGTTCTGTTTTCTGTGAGATAAGCGGGGAGCTCCTTTTTGTGAAATGAGATTATATTAGTGCTAAACGTACAATATATAATGTTAGATTTTTATTCTTTATTTTTTATTTTATTTTTGTTTTTGCCCAAAATTGGCACAATAACATGAAATGTTACAAAATATTCACACCTCACGTGGTGAATATGCGACTGTAATGCTCAAATGGCTGGATTAGGCCAAGTGAGACATTTCACTACTGAGATTGACAGCTCAGACTTTTATTCTCACTTGTAATCTCTTTCTGTATAAATTCGCGGCAAGCTGCATGAACATGTTGGTTTTGCCATATTTTGATGCCGATGTAGATTCACAAAACATCAACAGAAATGTGGAAAAGCATCATCTGCCATTGTTGATGGTGTGCTTGTGTGTAGCTTGTCCATGTTAGCATTGTTTAGAAAGATGAGACGTACTCAGCGATGTAAGATCTAGCTCTCTAGCCCGTGGAAAAGCAAACTGGTTTTCAAAAGGTTCGCCAGTCAAACCAACTCTGAAATAGCAATAGCTCTGAACTAGCATTCGGTTCATGCTGGTAGAAAATGGGTAAGATTTGTCTGCTAGCCCGGTGTGCATATTGACCAGAAACATCAGGGTTTATGTAAATTTAAGGTTTGTGATGTCACAAACCCAGGAAGAAATTCGTTCATTTGTTGAAGGCCTTAAAAAGTTAGTTATGTAAAAGGAAATATCTCTTAATTGTGTGGAACTTTGAATGTCGTAAATTTGCAGATGTTGTCTATATGCTCAAACAGCAACATTACAAACTAACTTTAGGTTAAAAAAAAGAAAAATCATATTTAAGGACTCCTTTAAAAGATAAAACACAATGTGGTGCACATCTAAGATGTGTTTTCCTGTTTTCACCAGTTTCAAGGAACGTTTCCATAAGCTTGTGTGGGAATTGACTCCTCACTGTGAAATTACCTTCATCCAGTCAGAAGAAGGCAGCGGTCGAGGAGCAGCACTCATTTCTGCTGTGGCGTGCAAGATGGCCGCCTGCATGCTGACACCATGATAAACCAAACGATTGGACGACTTTAGGTGGATCTCTTGAATCACCGCTGACCTGCTATGATAAAGCGGTCCCAGAAAGCCTTCTTATGGTGAAAGCGCTTCTCTCCTTTTGAACATTGCATTGCGTATGTGAAGTGGCCAACTGCTGGCAACATGTATTAGCCAGATGCACGCAGCTCATTGAAATATTTAACATGTGTATCATTTTAAAGCTGTATTTGCTTTTAAAGACAACATACGTCATTTGTTATTGCTGTTGTCCTGAGTACATTCAGGAAATTACTTTTACTAGCACCTTCATGGATGTTTTGGGAGGCTTGGAGGAAAGCGGAGGGAACTTGATGTGATTGTAAATATATGAGCTGTTCAGGTTCTGCAAGGTAATTGTGCACTGTTTATTGCTTGTTTTATTTATTAACTTAAATTATGTTTTTATTCTGTGGAAATCAGAACTGTTTGATTATTTAATGCAGGGTCTGAATATACTTTGTACATGTGAAAATGATTCATTATTGTAAATAAAGCTGGTGAACTATTGAGTGTAGACTTGATTTGTTTTGCTTTTAAAGGTCTGTTAAAATGTATTGAAGCTTATTGTGAACATAACACCATTCAAACATAAAGTTAAATCAATTTAAAAATACATTTAAGGATATTCTTAAACATTAAAATAATTAAATTGTATTCAATTAAAAAAAAAACATACATTTCTTACTATTGCTAAACTAACACAATGTGTTATTCATTGTATTACACAATTAATATACTATATACAATTTATTCTATATGCTTTATTCCATGGTCTGTGGTCAGCACTCATGCAGGATAAAGTCTAAATGGAATACAGATGTTGCTATGCTATACATCAGTATAGCATAATTTTTGTGACACTGTACAACGATTAATATTTACATTACTGTGAGGATTGGGTTTAGGATTGAGGTGGGAGTAGACGTTAATAAAATAAAATTTAATGGGTAATTTAATACAATAATATGAACAATACTCAGTATAATTACTGTTTTTAGATTACTGTGATGGTTGGTTTAGGGGTAGACGTTAATTAAATACAATTAATGGATAAGCTGTAGCTTATCTCGTCTAGTCAGTCAGTGACGACGTCGCGTTCCAAAGATTCTATCCTGATTACAATAAACATTCTATTCGGGCACTTATGACGTGCTGAATTCTCTCTCGAGCTCAGGTAGCTGAAGTTAGAGAGCTCTTGGCCGTCAGGTGAAGTCATATGCTTCATTGCGCCGTGTCTAGTTCTTCGCGGGTTTTTGCGTACAAACGTGATTCCCGCGCTGAGCTTTACATGTCTGCTGCTCTGTTGTGCTTCGGAGTGGCATCCGGTAGTTAGTACCGGTGTTCTGTTGTTTTTACGTACCTTGTCAGATTGTCCTACCTCCCATTCAAAAAGTAGGCAGCACATTTTGATGACGCAATATGCTACCCATCAGATTATACTACCAGTGTAAATTTTAATCTAGAGTATTGTGATATGAAGCTGTAATATCCCCTAACCTACCTAATCCCTAAACCCAACCTCAGAACCATTGAAATACAGTGTTGGTACTTGGTAGCATAATCTGATGGGTAGTAGAAAATGTCAGGACACCGGAAGTCTACTGGATTATAATTAATATCTTGAAAATCATGGAGGCAAGAAAGAGAATGAACAAGAGGAAAGAACCACGGTAAAGTTAGTTTGACGTTTGACATTCAGGGTAACACTTTACAATAACAGTACATGAATAATAATAATAGCCTATACTATAGTAAATTAAACTTTACTTCATTATGAACTAATGATGAGTTAAGGTATCATGAGCTAACTTGAACTACAACATGAGTCACATGATGGCTAATTACTTGTTAGTTCGTGTTTCTTAATTAACACTTTTTAGCTAAATGTAGCCTATCTAACATGAATGTATGTTAATGTATCTTTATGTCATCACTTTACTTGAAGGGGCACATTATCATTAGCTCATTCTTAACTACTCATGAACTTAGTTCATAATAAAGTAATGTTTAGTTTACATGTTAGTACATCATTATTCATGCACTGTTATTGTAGTGTTACCCATGTAGGCTGGTGATATACAGTAATACAGGGTCTTGGAACTTCCCATATCCAGCAATGGGGGAAAGCTGGATCCAAGAATAGAAGGGCCATGATCCAGGAGGAGGTACGGAACCTGGAGGAGGAAGGACGAAGGGCAAGGGCAGTGGAGCTAGCGTCCCAGGGAGCATGGACCAAGTGGGACCTACCCAAGTGGAAGATCACATGGGGAGATCTGAGAAACCTTTCCGCATCTCATTCATGTTAAGATCGGTGTATGACACGCTCCCAACTCCGACAAACTTGCACAAGTGGGGCTTAAGAGAGGACCCATTGTGCAAGCTTTGTGGGGAGTGAGGTACCATGGCACACATCCTGTCAGGGTGTAAAACAGCACTTGCCCAAGGTAGGTACAGGTGGCGCCATGACAAAGTGCTCATGACACTCGCTAACACCCTGGAGCAAGAGAGATGCAAGAAACACCAACTACACGGGAGAGCAATACCATCAATCAAGTTTGTAAGAGCGGGTCAAAAGCCACCAACCACAGTAACAACAAGAACCAATCTGCTGCAAAAGGCCCAATCATAGGAAATGAAGGTAGACCTGAGGGAAAGACTGCAATTCCCCCCGGTTGTCCAGACAACCCTGAGGCCAGATGCAGTACTGTGGTCTGAAGAAGCAAAGAAGATCATTCTTATCGAACTTACAGTCCCATGGAAAGAGGGTTGTGAGCAAGCGTTTGAGAGGAAGAGCGCCAAATACCAGGACCTCTTGCATGACTGCAGGGAGAAAGATGCAGGCAGGCATGGCTCTTCCCAGTCGAGGTCGGCTGTAGAGGATTCCCCGCCCAGTCAGTATGGAGGATGCTTACAGCCATTGGGGTGACGGGGAGGGAGAGAAAGATAACTATTCGCAGGATGGGGAAGGCAGCAGAGAGAGCTTCTTGCTGGTTATGGAGTAGGAGAGAGGAGCTTAGCTGGAAGCCAGGGGGGAGTTGATGGGCAGTGATTTGACCACTACTGCTGACCCACCAACGTTGAGGGTGTTGCGAAACACCCAATGATCGTTGGATATCGCCTGATGACATCAACTTTTCCTGGCTAAGGCTACATTCACTGAAAGTGAATGAAGGAGAAGCATCTTTGGATGTAATTGTAATTATTTATTCATTCATTTTCTTTTCGGCTTAGTCCCTTTATTAATCAGGGGTCGCCACAGCGGAATGAACCGCCAACTTATCCAGCATATGTTTTATGCAGCGGATGCCCTTCCAGCTGCAACCCATCACTGGGAAACATCCATACACACTCATTCACACACACACACACACACACACACTATGGACAATTTAGCCTACCCAATTCACCTGTACTGCATGTCTTTGGACTTGAGGGGGAAACCGGAGCACCCGGAGGAAACCCACGCGAACACGGGGAGAACATGCAAACTCCACACAGAAACGCCAACTGACCCACCCAAGGCTCGAACCAGTGACCTTCTTACTGTGAGGCGAACATGCTACCCACTGCGCCACTGTGCAGCCCTGTAATTGTAATGATAAGCATTAAATAGGTTACATGAATGGCGCATCTAGGACGGCACTCGGTGAGCACTCAAGAAGGTCGCTGGTTCGAGGCCCGGTTGGACCAGGAGGCCTTTCTGTGTGGAATTTTTGGAGTGTGGGTGCTCCGGTTTCTCCAACAGTCCAAAGACATGCAGTGTGTATATTTGAGAGAATGTATTTGCAATCGCCGGTAAAACATACGCCAGAGTAATTAGCGGTTCATTCGCTGTGGCGACCCCTGATAACTCAGGGACTAAAATCGGAGGAAAGTGGGTGAGAATAGAGCATCCCTCACAGACACGTGATGTCAGTCTTTCTGGGGCTTCAAACTAAAACAATACATAGATAATACATTGTTGATTGTCGGAAATATGCACTCAATTCAGCCACACTTTTTTTAGATGCAAATAGTTTGTTCCGTGTCGTCTGATGATAGTCTAATACAGTCATCAACTATCAGACAGTCATGAAAACTTGACTGTAATTTGAAAATTTTTTGGAAAATGTAATAATAATAATAATAATAATAATAATAATAATAGTTATAAGAGGGGTTGGTGATGTCTGCAAATGAGCCCCTCTGCGGTGGGTGGGAGCAGAGTGGGCCAACAGTGTCCAGACTTTATAATTCAATTAGTAGAATCAACTTATATTTAAATTTTATATCAGTGCTTCACCACTATGCCATTATTTCAACATAACCTACAAATGTTGTGTTATCTGAACAATATTAGTGAATGAAGTTCATTTAACAAAAGAAAAAATGTGATAACGCACTAATTCTAAAACATGCTAGTGACCTCTTGTGGCGAGCAAGCTAAAATGCATTTATTAAATATTCATATTTTTTTCAGTAAACGTCTCAAGAAGAGATTTGAGAACTATATTCAGAAAAATCACAACAACGTAATTATGTTTAGGGACACTAATTTAGTTAAAACAAATGTATATATGAATTCCTTTAGTTAACAAAATCATTACATGGCACACATCAAATACACACACACGCACACACACGCACACACACGCACGCACACACGCACACACACACACACACACATATATATATTCACATAAGACCTCATTACATTACAGATATGCTCACTGAATACAAACCTAAGAGATCCCTCAGAATCATATAAACTAGAAATTCCAAGGGTACAGTCAAAGCAGGGTGAATTCGCCTTCAGCTACTGCGCCCCTCCCTGCTGGAACCAGCTACCAGAAATGATCAGATGTGCTCCAACATTGGGCACATTCAAATCAAGACTGAAAACACATCTGTTTAGCTGTGCCTTTACTGAATGAGCACTGTGCTACGTCCGACAGGTCACACTATTATGTCTTTCTTTTCTTTTTTCATTCTTTTTTAACCTGTTTTAACACATTTCAATCTGTTTTTATATTATATTTTTTATGTTCTTATAGTTGTCTCTTTTATTCCTGTTTATGTAAAGCACTTTGAATTGCCACTGTGTATGAAATGTGCTATATATATATATAAAAAAAAAAAACTTAAGGTTAAAAAAAACTGGGTTCAAAAGTGTCATTTTAACCCAATGTTTACCTTAAAATGGACTAAATTCTGCCTTATGCAATCTTTTCAAAATATTTAAGTATTTTTTCATCAGTTAGTGTAAAGCAATTCATGCAAAAATTAATCAACATATTTATTCTGACCTTATTAAAACAAAAGAATAAGGGATTGTGCTAAATTGTATTATTAATCTTATTGCTCACAAAATATAATAGTGTAAAAACTTTAGTGCTTTGAAAGATTTCGACAAATCATAACAATTAAAAATGACAATGAATTATTATTTTGTGGCTGCATTGTGATACTTTAAACATGCTATAAAGTCTGTCATCAAAAGTTTCTTGTTCAAGATTTGCTGGTGTATTTTGACCCATAAACAGGACATATCTTCATCTGTTTATAGCATGCCTGTTTTGTGGTCACAGCAAGCTTGTATTCATAACGGATGTGGCTCTAACCTTCTGAAAGTAAAAAATGATCTTCATGAATCATGAGACATTTTAATTGTTTATTGCATGTGCAAGTGAAGCCAAGTAACACTTATGTCATTTTATTTCCCTCATTTATTTTATCATCTTTTCCTGTAGCCTACTGCTGACAATAGTTGTGATTTACCAGTAGTTCTGTTCAAGTTTCACTGGTCAAATTTTAAAATATTAACCTCAGAAAAATGACTCGGTCTCAAGCCATTTCCAACCCAATATGCTAACGTTGCTAACCCCTTCTTTCATGTATACAATGCATTGTTTAACATCTGAACAGCTGAGAAAAGAAGCTTTAATGTTTACATGCTTAAGAATTGGAAAGTACTAAGTACACTATTCTACATTTAGAAATGCCATCTGCAATCTTAACTGACAGAACCGGTCATTTTGGCTTTACATAATGCAGCTGGGGCTGGACGGTGGCGCAGTGGGTAGCACGTTCGCCTCACAGCAAAAAGGTCGCTGGTTCGAGCCTCAGCTGGGTCAGTTGGCGTTTCTGTGTGGAGTTTGCATGTTCTCCCTGTGTTGGCGTGGGTTTCCTCCGTGTGCTCCGGTTTTCCCCCACATGTCCAAAGACATGCGTTATAGGTGAATTGGGTAAGCTAAATTGTACGTAATGTATGTGTGTGAATGAGTGTGTATGGATGTTTCCCAGTGATGGGTTGCAGCTGGAAGGGCATCCACTGCGTAAAACATATGCTGGACAAGTTGGCGGTTCATTCTGCTGTGGCGACCCCAGATTGATAAAGGGACTAAGCCGAAAAGAAAATGAATGAAATTAATGAATAATGCAGCTGTATGTGCAGCACTATGTCACCGAGATTTGTGTTGTCTAAAGAACGTAACTTATTTTATTTTATTAAGTGTATTTATGGATTAATATATCTTACTTAAATTATTTATTTATTTTTAAGCAATATTAATATCGTATTAATTAATATATTTAAACTCACACATGGTAAGATATAATAGCCTACATTAAAAAACACTGAAATAACAAACTGTTTTTTTGCATGTTGCAAAACTCTTTTCCCTTTATTATGAAATATGTACATGGTACAAACATATATCACAACAATTTTTGAAAATTAATTAATTAAATAAATTTAATAACATTAAACTCATTATTATTATTAATTATTATTATCATGTATTATTATTAATAATAATAATACAGGGGCTGCACGGTGGCGCAGTGGGTAGCGCTGTCGCCTCACAGCAAGAAGGTCGCTGGTTCGAGCCTCGGCTGGGTCAGCTGGCATTTCTGTGTGGAGTTTGCATGTTCCCCCCGTGTTCGCGTGGGTTTCCCCCACTGTGAAACCCCCACAGAGAATTGGGTAAGCTAAATTGTCCGTAGTCTATGAGTGTGCATGCGAGAGTGTATGGGTGTTTCCCAGTGATGGGTTGCAGCTGGAAGGGGCATCTAGCTGCTGCGTTAAACATATGCTGGATAAGCTGGCGGTTCATTCCGCTGTGGCGACCACTGATTAACAAAGTGACTAAGCCGAAAAGAAAATGAATGAATGAATTAAACTCATAAATTCTGAGGCGAATGACAGTCGTTGTCCCGCCCACTATTTATTCTTGCTCCGCCCACTTGAAGTGAAAAATAGGGGTTCGTTTGAAAGTCTCATTCGCTCTGTTCACAATGGGCGACTCGTGATAATCACGGAACAACACACACACAAATAAACACGAGGAAACATGTGGACGGAGATGAGAAACAACAACAGCAGCTCTTTTGAAGAACCACAGGACCACAACCTCACACAGGTAGAAGCAAACAAGCGAAGCTATGCAATGCATCAACAAGCTGTTTTGCAGTGCAGTTGTTATAAATGCTAACCCGCCGCTCTTTAAATATCTTTTTTTTTAAATTGGGGAAATACGTTTTAATGCAATATGTTTATGTTCAGATATTTCACTTTTGTGGCAATGAAATTAAAACATTCTTAGCCACAAAAGTGAAAGTGAATCTACACACTGTAGCCTGCTAATTTTAAACAAACATTTCAGATGACACTTCAGATGTATAAATGAGGTCAGTGTATCACTGTGTTTTTTTATTCTGTGATTTTTTTATTATTATTTATTTATTCTGTTTATGAGGAAAGGTTACAAGAGTGAGGACTGCATTTATAATAACAGATTAACTGTTTTTGTGAATAGTAAGAGTTTTTGGGAAATAGTAAATCTCTCTTGCTCCCCTCTCTCATTTCCTGTCTTCCAGCATGTTTTGGAAACTTTCAGTCATGGCATAGTTTCTTATCTTTGTTAAACAACAGTGTTGGGACATGCCCCCTCTCTTTCTGAGTCCTTTAAAGGGATAGTTCACTCTATAATGAGCATTTACTCACTCTTAAGTTGTTCCAAGCACACATGGGTTTATTTAAAATGTACAAGAAACAGTTGTTTGTGTTTACTTCAGATATGGCACTATTAACACTGTGTTTTAGCCATTAAATTTAATCATTGAGTGGTGCACTTATTAAGGTTAACATCAGTTAATTATTTAATCTGTTAGTTCATTTAAATGAAGTCTGATCATGGGAATTTGACGTCCCCAGTTCACACAGATACCTGTAGGTGTCAGCATAAAGTTCAAGACCACTAGTCTGCAGCTGTTCTTCAAAATAAAGCCACGCTTCCAAAAACAACTTTCTTTTTACATGTAACGTCAGTCTCCAGGAAGAATTAGTTATTTGTATGTATATGTTTGTATAATGCTTGTTTATTAAAGGGCTAGTTCTCACAAAAATCTTTACTCACCCTCAAGTGGTTCCAAACATTTATAAGATTCTTTAATCTGTTTGAGATAATCGGTAACCATTGATTTCCATTAAAAACATGTACTATGGAAGTCAATGGTTGCAGGTTTTTTAGCTTCCTTCAAACTATCTTTTGTGCTCAACAGAAGAAAAGAAAGACAAGCAGGTTTGGAACAAGTGAAGGATGAGTAAATGATGAGATGAGTTTCAGTTTTGGGTGCACTATCCCTTTAAGAATATATCTGTCTTTCTGTTTATCTATCTAGTTGGATATGGTAAATGTTATGATATTTAAATAAAAATGTAAATAAACAAACAATATATGTAACATCACGTTTTATTTTTATTTTTATTTAACCCCTCTACCAATTATTCTGTATTATGTTATTTACAGTAAAAGTCAAGATTTGCAATTGAATCAAGTCCATAGTCTTCTCATTGAGTAACTGTTTCTCTCTTCAGATAGTTTCAGTCTCTTCATGGCACCCCTCCAACTCCCATAGAAATGGTAATACATTAAGCAGTCTTAATGATGTCATGTTAATGATGTTTTTTTTAATATGCATTTTCTAAAATCATTGTCTTTAAAGGCTCAGTGACTGGCAGGCCACCTCCTCTTGCTGAGACTCCAGTGAGCAGACAGAGTGGAATCATACCAGGTACAATTTTCCCACAGTCACTGTAAAGTAAAACACTACCATATAAAACGCTTGGGTTCAGAAAAATGTTACTTTTTCTTATTGTTTTAATGAAAACTTTGAGCATTAAAATGATCAACAAGACATTCATAATGTTTCAGAAGTTACAGATTTATTTTCACATTAATGTTAAAATAATTGTTCATTTGAACTTTCTGATGAAGAATCCTAAAAAGACAATAAATAAATAAATAAATAAATAAATAAATAAATAAATAAATATTAATAAAAAAGAAAAGAAGAAGAAGCAGCGCCTAAGCCAACAATTTTTGGTTTCTAGAATTTTATTTTTAGGGTTTGAGTTTGGTCAGCCAAAGGATTTCCTTGCCATTAATAGAATGCTATTTTTTTTAATTTTAAGTTTGTAAAATTATTTGCACTAATGTACGCATAATGTTTATTCGACATTCCCTAAAAATAGCCATCATGAAACATTTGATATTTTAAAATATTTTAAAATACCCACTCTTGTATGTTTTGAGGTTGTTATTTTAGTCTTAACCTTAAATTATAATAAGGAAATATCTTAAATATTTTCTGTGTAAGTTATCATTTGGCTACTTTACCAATAACCTTGTTTTAAAAATATCATTTTAGTTATTTTACAACCAAAAAAATAAATGTTACTAAGGCATAAAAATAAATATTTCCAGAATGTTATTATTCAGTTCTCAAAAATGTAAATAAATAATTAATACAAATAATAATAATAAGAATAATAATAATAATTAAAAAACAAAATTTTGTTTTTGCTCGGACAACAACAATATTTTCAACAATAATACAAACATTTCATGAGTATAAAATCAACATTGGAAAGATTTTATGTTTGAGTAATCCTATAATACTGTCAGTTTTTTATAAAAAACAAAAAAAAAAATAATCAGCTTTACAACTTTTGTTTTATTTTATTTTTTTTAAATGTATTAGATTTGAAAACATTTTTAGTATTTTAATATAAAATGTTTTAGTATTTATATTAAATGCAGCACTGATGATGAAAATAAGACATTTCTCTCAAAAACATCAAATCTTGGACAACTCAAACTTATATACTGTAGTATGTTTCTCAATTCAATTTCCTCAAAGGGTTTATTATTAGTATTACCATTGTTTACTAATTGAAGTACATGTTTACTTGGTTTATTCCAATCTCTTTCTTGTCAGTCGTTCATCAGGCTGACCAGAGTCTTTTCAGTGGCTCTGCCTGGAGGTTAAATCTGTGTTTTGTTTTTGTGTGACGGTCATGTGGCTTATGCCTTCAAAACAAGTCCTGTCAAAACAAACGCTTCGGGAAGACGATTTATCTGCAACCTCTCGGCTCTCGGTGCTCTTTCTGCGCTGGATGACGTTTGTGTTTTTCCTCTGTGTGTTCTGAGAGTAGCAGAATTCAAGTGTGAAATTAATCATTTGATGTCCCCACTTGTATCTTCCTTTGCCTGATAGAGATGACGAGGTTAATTTTGTCTTGAAATACCACACTTAGAAACCACTGTATTTGTATAGACAGCAAACATTGAAACAATAAAGAAGTCAAAAATATTATTTAATATAACAGTTCATATACAAAAAATAGAGTCAGGCATATTTAGATCAAGTATTATTTCATGATGTCAATTTAAAGATCACTAAATAAATCTTTATACTTTGTTCCTATTCTTCGAACCACCAGGTTTTATCCAATTCTCCAATGCAATCTCACTGCAATTTGTAACATTTTGATTTAGTGGCTAATTTGTAAGATCTCATTCGTACATTTTAAGTATGATTTGCTCATCCCCCAATGAGGGGTAGGGTTTGGGGACACACCTCCTTTTAAAAATCATATGTTTTTATATGAATGAAATCGTTTGAATTGGTACAAATTAGACACTTTTCTGACAGCAAATAAAAGTTTCCTTGTGAGATTGGGTTGATTTCTTAGCAAGAATTTTTTTTCAGGGTGTTCATGGGGTATTAAATAGTTTTAATGTCTTAAATTTCAAAAACCAAAATTTAGGCCTTAGGTCCTAAATTTAGGTCTTAAATTCACTGAAATATGGTGTTGTACATCTTAAATACTTTTAAACAGGTCTTAATTTTCCTTTGTTCATGTAAAGCTACCCAATCTGTACAGCCAACAATCCATCTAAAAACACGTTTAACAAAGGGAACTCTATTACCAATATAATTTAATTATCTCCCTTGCATTCTTACAATAACATTTGTTTAAAAGTTATCCATGTATTTATGCATAAATGTGTGTTACAGTTTTTAAAACTTGTCTTTTTTTAGAAGAATAAATGTTTTGACACATTATTTAAAATATGTGGCTAAGAAATAACAGAATTTTAATGGGGCAAGTAAAAAAAAATATTACACTGGCCATTACAAAAAATCCTTAG
The DNA here is from genome assembly GCA_903798115.1 of Danio jaintianensis. Lineage (NCBI taxonomy): Eukaryota > Metazoa > Chordata > Actinopteri > Cypriniformes > Danionidae > Danio > Danio jaintianensis. The sequence continues at coordinate 4,190,759 of CAIGQV010017835.1, read as the reverse complement.
TGTTTTGCCCTGTAAAAGTGTGAAATTTCATTTATAATGGTTTCAAAAAGGTCTTAAAATGTCTTAAATTTGGCTTGGTGAAACCTGCAGAAACCCTGTTTTTTTTCTCATTTAAAACTATTTGATTTAGTATGACTGATCACTTATTCTGTCTTCTATATGAATAAGTTTATGACTGAATAAATGCCATAGAAAAAAATTACATACATAAATAAAATTATAATCTGTACTGTAGCCATAACAAACTGATCAAGTGCCACTCAATCATGCCAAGAAAAAGGCTGAAAAAAATGTGTAAATTTGTAATGCGTTTAAAAAAAACAAACGTGTGTTGAAAGTATTTTTGTTGTCATTATTTTTTATTTTAATATACTTGTGATTTTTAAGTTTTTGTAAAGGTACAAGCAATGCAAAATTACTCAAGGGATTTCAACTATTTGTTGAGTAAGATTGTTTTAAAGTATTTTTATATAGAGCTGATTTTTAAAATTATTATTATTATTATAAATTATTATTTATATATATATATATATATATATATATATATTATATTATATTTTTTATAATATATATATATTATTGTATATTATATTTATAATATACATACATTTCCTGATGATTAAAATGTAAAGTGTTAGTTCACCCCCAAATTTTTATTCTGTTATTAATTACTCCCCCTCGTGTCGTTTCAAACCTCTGAGACCTTCGTTCATCTTCGGAACACAAATTACGATATTTTAAATCCAAGAGCTCTTTCGTCCTCCATAGATAGCAACAACAACAAAACAAACAAAAAACACAATATAAATGATGCACATTTACTGCAGCAATACGGCATTTGCATGTTGCACCGCTGACCCTTATTGAAATACGTTGTACTACGAGGAACACTTTGGCAAACAAAATTTATTATTTATTTTTTTTTGGTGCTCAAAAGTGTTCTTGGAGCTTCGTTTTATTACAGTTGAACAACTAAAGTCACATGGACTGTTTTAAGGATGTTTTTGGTGTACAAAATGTTTTAATTTGTGTTCAAAGATGAACAAAGGTCTCAAGGGTATGTAGTTTATCTCTACATAAATACTTGTTACGTAATCTGATTTTAAAATATGTTTCAAACCATGATTTTATTACGTTCAAAGAAATACTTGACACATCTGAACATCAGGGTGTTGTATGTGAAAATGCAGCATTAAAGCTTTGCTTTGGGCTGATTCCCCCCCCACCCCCCCCCCCCCCCGCTTCTTCAGGCTCAGACTGGTTTCCATGTCACGTCTGGAATTCTCCTTCTCCAGTTCCCTCATTACAGCACGTGAATGTGTTTGTCACAATATGCTGATTCTCAGGCTCCTCTCTTCCACCTCTGACCTTTCACAGGCCTCAGATTAGTACATCTGATGTTTACTAACAGAACTAAAGTGTCCACTTTGCAGTTTTCACCAGAAAAACCAGTACATCTCTGAGGGAAATGCCAACTTGATCTCTTCTCTGTGTGAAAGAAACAATTATGAGACTCTGTTGATGGATGTTTTCAGACAGCAGTGTGACGGAGTGTGTGTATGTGTGTTTTCAGGTGCGATCGCTGCTGCAGTGTTCATAGGCTTTCTGTTAGCACTCTACACTGTTCTGTGGAAATGCATGATTTCACAACCCAAACGGTATGAACCAAACAAAAAGTGATAGTTCAATGCTGTTTTTGTGGTTTATGTGATTTACTGGGACACCAAGTTTTAGAATAACATTGATATGACTTAGTCTATTAAGGTGGTTTACAGGGATGCACCTCGTTTCTCTGAAATTCAAAAGGCTTAAAATTCATAACTTAAAATTTTGCCACAGGTTTTCTGAGAGGATTGGGTTTAGGGGTTGGGTTAGGGCCATATAATAAGCGGTTTATACAGTATAAAATACATTACATCTGCAGTGTCCCTGTAAACCATGTATACAAGCATGTATGTGTCTGTGTAAAAGTGACATTTAAAGGAATACTCCACTTTTTTTTTTCGGAAATAGGCTCTTTTTACAACTCCCCTAAAATTAAACCGTTGAGTTTTATAATTTTTGAATCCGTTCAGCCTGTTTTTCCGGGGTATGGTGAGAGCACTTTTAGCTTAGCTTAGCATAAGCCATTGAATCGGATTAGACCATTAGCATCTCACTCAAAAAATTAAAGAAAAGAGTTTTGATAATTTTTCAATTTAAAGGTTGACTCTTCTGTATTTTTATAATGTACTATAGTTCCTAGCCATATCGGCCTACAAAATAGCAACTCATTTTCTGTCGGTCTTACACTATGAAACAACAGAAAAGTCAAGTTTTAAATGGCCAGAAAATGGCTTTTTTATTTTTATTTAAAGCTTAGTGTTCTCACCAGGAGATTGTCTGAATGGTTAAAAAAGGTGAAACACAACTATTCAAAAAATAAAATGTTTCACATACAAGGTTTAAGGCTAATCCAGACTAATCTGCATGTTGTTTTAACTGTAAATATCTTAACAATGACAAATATGTCACTTTCATAGTTTTGAATCAAGATGAGTTTTTTCAAAGTCATTTTTATAAAATAAAAGCTGATACTTGGCTTAAGCTCAATCCTCTTTATGAAACCAGGCCATAGTGTTTTGATAATCAAATGAATATGAAGCATTCATTCAACAATTAAATTATTTTTTTTTCACAAACTTTTCAAGTTTTATAATATCAGTATATATTATTATAATATATAATTATCAAATATATAGTAAATTATGTATTTAAAAAACTCCTGAAAGGAATAAGCCAACAAACAGCATTGAGCTTTTTTTAAAATTTATTTATTTATTTCTTTTATTGATATTGTGATGTCCAAAAGTATAGAAAATGGAGGACCACATTAAAATAAGTATTGTGACATCAAATGTATATTACATATTCATCAAAAATTTCTCTTAAAATGGAAGACGAACAACATTCAAAGGTATTTTTAAATTCATGTGCATTTTTCAATTTTCATTCAGAGTTTTATAGCTACTACGAAAGATACACAATGTCTATGCAAATGTATGGTGCGTACACCCCTATTAGAACCCAAACATTGATTTCAAATTATGTGCATATGGATTTATTAAACAAATGAATGGTGTAATATTAAACAAATATGATATTCATTCATTCACAAGACTCCTTTTTTACACAAAAGAATGAACCAAACAAACCTTTCACATGAAGTGCACCACTGTGTGTTTTGGTTCGAAAAATCATATATACTCAGTTGAAGACAAATTTATTAGCCCTGCTAACAACTAATTTCTTTGCCTTTTTTGTCTTTGACATGATGCATAATATTTTACTAGTTATTTTTCAAGACTAGGTTAAAAATTTGGTTAACTAGACAAGCCACTGGACGACAGTGGTTTCTTCTGTAGCCAATAAAGAACAAACTTAAGTAATAATAACATTTTACCAAAGCTTTTATTTTATTTTATTTTATTTTATATTATGTTATTATTATTTTTTTTAGTCAAATACTGTGAAACATTTCCTTTCTCTGTCATAATCATATTGCATATACACCTTAGTGTTTAACTTTTTGTCTCCCTGTCTCTTCTTAGGAGGAACAAAAGAGTGAGTTTGAAGGTTCATGAGCAGAGGTCTCTTACGTGCTGACGTCCACCTGACGAGTTACTGATCTTAGGTCAGATCTCTATCAGCAGCAGCTTCAATGTCTGTTTGGCTGATCACTACACCGTATTATCCAGTATCCCATTTGGAAAATAGTTCTGAAAATCTGTGATTTGGTCATTCAGCTGAATGCATGTGCGTGTGTGTGTTTAAAGGAAATGACCAGATTAAAGGGATAGTTCACTCAAAAAAATGAAAATCATTTACTCGCTGTCAACTTGTTTCAAACTCATTTCAGTGTCTTTCTTCAAAACACAAAGGAAGGTATTTTTGAAAAATGTTGGAAACCAGCAGCCATTGACTTCCATAGTATCCCCCCCAATCCCTACTATGGATGTCAATGGCTGATGATTTCCCACACATATCCCTCAAAATATCTTCTTTTTTTATTCAATAGAAAATAAGCAAAAACAACAACCAAGGTTGGATACAACTTGAGGGTGTGCAAAAGTAAATGTTTTTTTTTTTTTTTTTTAAATAGATGAACTGTTCCATTTATTAAACGTTTATTAAAAGTTTTACTTGATAGGGATAGTATTATAAGAGTGACCAACAGATAAATGCCCACTAGATGTCACTAGATGAGTTTTTATTTTTTCACTCGACGAAATTAGGAAACCCGCCAAGAGTTCTTCAGTCTTTAGCCTATATATTTTATCGTTGTAAACTTGCATGTTTGGGAGTTTTATTTTATTGCCGATATATGCTAATTAATACATAAAAGATAACAACTTTTATAAGACTAGACGTTTGTTTTTCTCCAAACGTCCCCTTTGGCCAGGTGAACTCTGCACCAGTGAATAAGTGCATGCGTGTGGGTGTGAGTGAGTGTGTGAGAGACATTTGCCTTATACAGCAGTATTGGTTAGAGAACAGCACATTTCTGCGTTAAAGTCTTTGGGTACACGTGTGTGTGTGAATGTAAGAAAAGGGAGTTACAGAGTTGCACATTTTTATTGTAGATAAATAACTATGACTGTATAACTGTATTACATGTATAACTATAAATAACTAACTGTACACGGTTAACGATTTTTTACTTATGTAATCATTTTTCATTCGCGTTTTTCACTGTGAATATAGGACTTTTATTTTGGATTAAAATGTGTTCGGTGTAACTCAGATTTAGTAGTGTGGTTGTATAAAACTTGATACAAGTATGCAAATGTGTGCTTTGATTTTGCGACGTCTTTGTAGGCTACAATTATTTTAACGATCGCTTCAGAATGAAAATGTTGCCATCATTTACTCACGTCATTCCAAACCTTGTGTTACTCTTCAGAATAAAAATGAAGATCTTCTGAATGAATTGTGAAAGGTTTCTGTCCCTCCATAGCATATATGAAAACAATGCAGCACAGCAGTAAAGGCTAAATAAAATTAATAATTGTAACTGCTGTGCTGACTGTACATTCAGCTCTTATGAAGTGAAACTATAAGTGCAAAAAACTTTACACTATATTTATGACAATATTACCTTTATTCCACAGCCCAACAAATGAGCTCAAGCTTTAATTAAAACTCTTTAAAAGTTGCTTTAATGACAGGCTGAAATTTTTGAAAAATATTTAATAATTAATTTATTTGCAATAATTTATTGCAATAAATAAGACACTATTTCCATTGAATGTATAACAGTGTGAAATCATTACAGTTATTCAACAATAAATATCCTTAAAACATTTTTTTTTCTTCTTACATATAAAAAGTGTTTCCTTGATTGCCTCTGAAAATGTTTTCCTAACAATCATCAAAAGAGAAATTGTAAAAGTGCTCGATGGCTGCTTCAACAGTAAGTGGTAAACTGTGAACACAAAAGCTGAAATGCAATGAACACTCAATGCGGTTTGTTTTACACAATGTAGAAATACACACAGTGCATTTAATACATAGTAATGCTTATGATAATACTCTTTAAACTGGAGTGTGTGAGTTGCAGTTTCCTGTTTTGAAGGCTATAAGTGTTTCCGTCATGAACAAGACCATTTCAACCATATGAAACCTAAATGACAAAATTAAATAACAAATATTACACAATAAAAAAAGTCAAACAATTTTGCACTACTGTTCTGATTTCCTTCATTGTGAAATGGTGGAATCAGCTTGCATCTGTTATCACTTTGACTCAGGTTTGACCTGGGTAAGATAATCACCGGTATGAATGATGGTGAAAGATCCACAAGCTGAATATCTCTCATCTTCAGAACAGCAGTTTTACAGCAGTAACGCAACGCTATCAGAGAAGTCCATGTAAAACGCATAGAGCTGACAGAGCAGGATCACATTCTGCTTACAGTGTTTCATTGATGGCATGTGATTGGTTGTTTTATTTCCCTCGGAGACTCACATGCATTTACAGTAATGGCAATCATACGACTGCCAATTCAGTGTAATAATTGAGGTAAATTAACTGGAAGAAAGTTTTAGGGTTATAACATGGAGATATCCCATTCGGTGGGTTTTTGGGTGGTTTCAGGCATAATCTCTGCCTTTATTGGCACTGACAACTCTACAGGAGGGCACAAAGGCTCTACAGTTATTTCGCCGTTGGACTTTTCATGGTTTTCAGGCAAACTTGAAGGCTCTGCATGGATGTCGCCGTTTGACTTTTCATGGTTTTCGAAGCAAACGTTGTCATATGTAGCTTTATTGTTGAGCTCCATCTCTTTTTCTTGTTCTTCTTGAATCTGCAGCAGAAGTGCGTTGTTCACTCCAGGCCCTAAGAAACACACATACAGTCCTTTTTATTAGTTAAAGCCCCCTTGAAATCAAAATAAAGCTTTTTTTTTATTTTATTATCAGTATGTTAAGCTCTGTGTCCACCAAAATGTATTTTTTTTTTTTTTCTTGAGCTGAGAAACTGTTTTCGGTTATTGTTACTGGTAGCTTAATGTTTTTTGAGTGACATCAGCATAGCGAGGTGCTAAGGTGCACAACTTGTAACCGACTGAAAAAATCTCTGCAAAAAAAGCTCATAGCTGAGCGTTTTTTAAACAGCGCTCGAATTTCTGCAGGGCAAAAACACTTCAGTGGACACAGCCTTAGGGGCCGTTCATACTGAATGAGTTTTTCCTCTCCAACGCACTACTTTTCTATTGTTTTTCAATGTTAACACATGCTGGACGGATGTGTGTGTAACCATTACTCTCGTGTCTTTACACACCATGTCAAGTTTAAAAATCTTCAACTTTCACACACAGAGCAGCTCATTACTGTCAGTTCCACAGTAGTGGACCAATCAGAAGAAGATCTGGATGAGCTGAGCCTTAGCAAATGCCAAAACAACAATTCCAGAATAAGAGCTTGGAGGTGGGGCAACTGTTTACAGTAGATACTTGGTATATGACAACTGATTTATGTACAGTTATGTCATGCCATGCAGATGCAGAACGTGATCTCTCATTTCATTCGGCTGCTGTCTGTTTGGTGTGTTCACGGGCAGCTTTTTGGTCCAGACAGAACAAGATGTGAGCCAACGAGAAGTGACAACACAGTTGGGTTTTGTCTGCTCTTTTCTTTTCCTCCTTGTCCAGACTGTTTTTATTTTATTTTAAAAATATTAATGTACGCTATACAGCATACGCAATAGTCCAGAAGAGCAATTAGAAGGCCATTGTGGATGGCTGCTACTCCGTTTTTAAAAGCTAGCATTTTAGTCCGTCTACACTGAAATGGACTAGCATTTCCAAACTAAAACGGGGTCTTTAGCATTTTCCGTTTTCGCAGGCTGAAGATACTGGAGTACTGATATACCAGAAATCAGTAAACATAACAAAACTTACATGTTTTAAAACTAAAATGCATTAGTGTAAGCAGCACCTTAGAAGACTGTCAGGGTTAAGTTGCTGTATTTTCAAAGTTGCTTACAATCAATAGACAGTAAACAGTGAAAATATTTAATGCCATTTACACTAGTGCATTTTTGTTTTTACAATGTATAAGTATTGTTACGGTTACGCCTGGTGTCCACATTACTGACAATACTGACCTGTTAAAACAGACTATTTTGAAAATGCTAAAGACCCCGTTTTTGTTTGAAAATGGCAGTGTTTGGAAAAAAAAACAAAACGTAAAAATTGTAGCATAACTACATTTTCTATTTTGATTATATACTTAAAGGGTTAGTTCACCCAAAAAAATGAAAATTCTGTCATGCAACCTGAGACCTTTATTCAACTTCAGAACACAAATTAAGCTGTTTTAGATTAAATCTGAAAGTTATCTCATACTTCATACACAGTGAAGGTCATGAGACATTCAAATTCCAGAAATTTCTTTAGTAAATGTGCACCCTGATCTGATGCGGAAGACACAGGCGAATAAAGTGATTTTTAAACCATTTTTTTGGCGTACAAAAGTGTTCTTGGAGCTTTGTATGATTACAGTTAAACCACTGGAAGTCACATAAAATGATTTGACAATGTTTTTGGTGCCTTACTAAGATCCTTAAATAGTATTTTAATATGTCGTGATTATTGTTTTAAATATGCCTGACAATACTTTTTATATATATATATATATATAAAAGGTGTGAGCATCACGCACATACAGTAAAGGCCAAGTGAGTGATGTTTTGTTTCGTAACTTACCAAAGTAACTGAGCAGCACAGGCAGAAATATGAGGCCGTGGGCCATGCCGAGAAGAGTGATGACCAGATTGAGTCTGAAGAAGAAGATCTGGATGAGCTGAGCCTTAGCAAATGCCAAAACAACAATTCCAGGCAGATTGGTCATCGCAACACCAGCAAACACCTGAGAAAGACAACATGGGGAGATATTTAATGTAACTACAGACTAGAGCACAAACCAACAGGTTTCAAAATTATCTTTTATGCTAATTTACTCTAACGGCTATTTTAAACTACAATATACTCTGTATAGGTATATATAGTGTGTGTATATACTTGTAGATGTAAAAAAAAAAATGGTTTCATGATCCTTTAAAAAGTCAAAAAACATTTGTAGGCAGAACAAAGTTAATATCTGTGTCTCATTAAGCTAAACAATTGGTCTGTGCAAGAAACTGCACATTTATTTACAATTGATATTCATTAATTTTTGTTGGCCTCTCAAAGTGCCGGCAGCTATTGACATGCATTTTATGAATCATTTTAAGGATCACGGTTTCAGATATTAAAAATCTTCTTCGATGTTTTACAAAACAAATAAACCAAAGAAATCACCTACATTTTGGAAAATAATTTTTTTTAGAATACAATAATCCCTTTAAATATACATAAAGTCTAGAATATTGGTAGTACTCACCGCACTGCCCATGTTAGCTGTGGCTTCCTTTGCTCTTTCCACCTTTGTGGGGCGAACACTTAGAGCAAACGAGCGTGTTGTATGAGACACAAACTCCACTGATATACCAACAGCCTAAAAAACAAACCACGTCTTAATAATCTGGCTTCATTCATGCTTTTATGAAATGCATTTAAGTGACACTTAAGCACATTTTGATGGCATTTCATAATCATATTGTCACAATGTGGTTTAAAAGTGCTGTGTGCTATTTATATTTAGATGGAGTCAGAATTTATGATTAATGTTGCTGTTTTCTGAAAGCATAAGCTATATATACATCTTAAAATAAATAAAAAATGAATGTTTTGGTAAACATTTTTGTGTTTTTTTAGCATAGCATGGTTATTTCTAGTCAATTTATAATCAACATGTGTTATTTATAATCAGTATGTGAAAAGGTATCAGTGCCAATTTATATTAAATGTAATTTGTTGATCTTAAGGGAATAGTTCACCCAAAATAGTGTCATGTCTATAGTTACAGGTTTCCAAACATTTTTCAAAATATCTTTAGTGTTCAACAGAAAAAAGAAACTCATAAAGGTTTGAAACCACTTGAGTGTGAGTAAATACTGAGGAAATTACATTTTAAAAGTGCGTTTAGACACATTTCAAGACTTCGGTACATATCCTAAGTACCTATTTTATCTTTAAACATGATTTTTTGTTGAAGTGTTGCATGCTATTTGGAATGATCTGAAAATATGTGCCCTTTAAATGTTTATTTTTTATGAACTGTGGATTCTCAGACACACTCACCGTCACCAGGTTAATAAGTGACACGGCGTTGAAGTCGATGCCCCATAAGGTCATGACGCCAACCGTGTCCACAGTGATCATCACTATAGTGAGCAGGTTCAGAAAGCCGGATCTCAGGTCCATGCCAAGCAGAATACAACACACCACGAATGTGGGCAGCAAACACACGGCGATGTTGAACAAACCCTCATTCACAATATTCAGGTACTGCTCGTAATACACATACGTCACACTGCAAAATAAAAAACAGCATGTGTTTTACTTGTATACATACACTGTAAAAAAATCTTCCTGCCTTAATTTTTTTGTTGAAAAATAGTATGTTAAACTTTGTATAGCTCAATGTAATAGATTTAATAGATTAACTTACTAAATTAAGTTAAATTAACTTAAAAGTATTTGTTAGTGTGGCTTTTTGTCATATAATTTATTGTCTTTAATCATAAAATTATCTTGCGCACACTTGTAAAAATTAAATACACCTTAGTATAATTTAGAGTGCTACTAATATTATTTGAAATAATACGCTTAATTGTCAAAGTAATATAATAATATAATAAGTTTTTGGACACTTAACTGTATACGTTTTTAAAATTAATCTTATTTTCTATTTTAAATACAACTAGTTAAACATTTTCGACACTTTAGTAGACACATTTTATATTGCAATCAAATGAAAATGTATCATAGTTTACATTTATATTAAAAGCAATATTCTTTTTGATATAAATATAACTTAAATACAAATTTACATGATTTTCCAGAATTACATGTATTGTCTTTGAAATGTAGTATTGTGTATGCATATTGCCAAATGAGTACACCCCATTTTGAAAATGAATATTTTGATTCATTTCTCAGTGAATATAGGTAATATAATTTGGTGCAATTGAACAAAACAGATTTATCAAACAGATATATTTATTAAAATAATATTTTAGTCACAAAACATCTTTAGAAATAGAAAGATAATACATTTAAATTCATGGGATATATTGCAAAAAAATTACAAACTACACAATTTCAGCTAAATTTTATGTATTTTTTTGGTTTCTCTTGATTTCTCCTCTTTTTAAAATCTTTATTTAATATTTTGCCCCAACATATCATTTTGTGTACTAATTTTTGGACCATTATAGTATTTTTTGTTAGATTAACTCCAGATTTGGCTTTGGTACTGACTAAACTAATGAATATGCACACTTATATTATTGTAAATCATCCTATAGAAAATATAAATTTAAAAGAGAGATTTGTGAGGGGTGTACTTATATAAGCTGAACACTGTATATATATATTAGTGTAATATGGAATAATACACTACTGACTAAGTTTAAATGTGCTTTAGTACGTTAATCAACAGGAAAAGAAGATGTACTTTATGATGATTTAACTCTATTATTTATTTTAACCCTATATACGTGTGTTTAGATGCTGTCATGAAAATGCAGGCTACTCTCCTTCATAGAATTATGATATAATTTGCAAGTACAGTTCATTAAAACATATTTTAAGATTTTATGTACATTGTAAGTGCGCATTCAGTTTAAGTGCACTTCTTTTTCCACATGGGCAGAACTCAAAGTGAGCAACTTTTAAAATAAGTGTGTCCCATTAAAAGAAATATATTAAGTAGCTCAAGGATCCTTGATGCAGTTTAGTCATTTATGAAGTAGCTCAAGGACACACTATCATTCAGTATTATTACCTGCGCTGATTATCGCTTGTTATCTTATCCCAGGGAAGAAACAGCAAGGGTGTGGATGGTAAATCCAGAGAGATAAGTGAGGATTAGAAGAGGACACCTACGTGTAAGGGAAGACTTCAAAGTCTGGAGAGGTGCCGTTGATTTTCCTCATGGCCATGGTAATGTCATGGGCCAGTTCTCTGGCTTTCTGTAGTGCTCCTGTGTACTCCTGCGAATTCACCAGAGGAGTGTGATAGGCCATGAACCGAGAAGCTGGAAAACACACACACACGCACGTCATTAACTGTGAACTGACTAAGATGTGTCTGTAATGAGCTGTTTGTAGGCCTTAAAAGACTGCAAAATCAGCAACAATAAAATGCTGAAAGAGCAATATAAGTTGAACAAACGTTCTTGCTTGGGATTTGGTTACGACATAAATATACTTAAATAAAAGGCTATTTCAAAATCCAGTCAACTTTCAGAAGGGCGACACTGACTAATGAGCACAAATATATCTAATGTTATAAACTTTTTTGTGAAGTTTGTGCCAACTAAAAAAAAATCCAATTCAAATAATATTTTGAAGCGAGACATTAAGTGAACATTACAAAAATCTGTGTAACTAAATAATAATTACTTGAAGCTGCTTGAAATATTTTGCAGTGTAGAAGAGAATTAGCATTTTAGCAATTAGCTCTTAGCAGTTATTAACAGTCAGCTCAAATACTGTGAACAATTCACTTAATAAGGACTAGAAATACAACAAGATTTGTGTTTATGGACTTAATGAATCAAGACAACTGTTAGCATTGTAGCTTAGCATATTTAGGTTATTAGCTAGGAAGAATTGGTATTTTAATGACTAACACTTTAGTTTAAGAGTAAGTCTTGAACTACAATGAGGGGAGTATATGTGCAAATGTTGTGAACAGTTCCCTAGGACTAGAACTACAACAAATATGTCACTTTACATGTTTGACAGCTTGACAATCGCTCTAGCCATTATAGCTTAGCAACAAATTAGTTTAAGAAAATTAATGATTACTAGTTTTTAATTTAGTAGTTAAAATGGCTATTTTTTCAGAAATTGTATTTGCAAATATTGTTACACAAAATATTTCAAATATTTCACTAAAAAAGGAACAGAACTACAATACATTCAAGTGCTTGATGAACTGAGACAACCGCTGCAGTCATTAGCATTTTAGCAACTGACAGGTTTCAAATTTAGGAGTAAAATTGGGTATATAGCTTTATCGCATTTTATCCAGACAAATTATACCTCAAACAACTGTTGTAGTGACTGTAGCTTAGCATCTTATGCAAGTTAGGGAATTAGCATTTTAGCAACTGACATTTTCAAATTTAGGAGTAAAATAGGGGCTGTAGTTTTGTCACATTTTATTCAGTCAAAGTAGTCATACCTCAAACATTAAGAACAGTTCACTAGGACTAGAACTACAACAAAGTTTGACAAATTGCCGTAGCCATTGTAGCTTAGCATCTTTAACAATTTAAGAGAAGTAGCATTTAATGATTGGTGTTTTTTTTATTTAGGAGTAAAACTGGCTATTTGTACATAAAGTAGTTGCAAACATTTCACTAAATAAGGAATAGCACTACCACAAGGATGTGAGTTCAACTGCTGTAGGCATTAGCATTTTAGCAATTGTCAGTTTCAAATTTAGGAGTAAAATAGGGGCTGTAGCTTTGTCACATACCTATTTGTCACATATAACAGTTCAAACAAACAAAATTAATGTATCTCACCTATTATTTCCCCAGTTTCATTGTCTCTAATCACAGCTTTATCATAGGCTCCCAAACCACTGGAAATGAAAGAAAGTTTTAGTGAGTGCATTATTATGAAGATGTTTTTCTAGACTGGATGGAAAGCTTCAGTTTTCAGTTGGTTCAGACTTGATTTACTTGCTTTTCTTACCCTTTTGGACACTGTAGGTCAGGTCTGTTGCTAAGAAAGTCTGGAAAGAATCTGTTGAATTCTGAAACATTAGGCCGCAGAACCCCATTTTCAGGTTTGCTCATACACTTCTTAAGACAGGTAACGAGACCGGCTGTCAAAGGACATTTAAATTTTAGATCTCCAAAAGAAAACATTGCATTGAACCGTTTACATAAACGACAAGACCTGATAGTAACTGCTCAACATTATCACTTACTCTCATTGGCAGGACAAAATGTATCTTTGTTTGGACCAAATGTGTAGAGGCGACAGCATCTGGATGCAGGGTTCAGCCAGTCAATATAGTCATCCACCCAAGAGGATGCTGGGATAGCCAGATAAGATCTAGAGAAATCAACAACATTTAGAACAAAATCACTACCGCAAGTAAATCATTGATACTAGAACTTTGATAATAGAGAGTAGTGTTGTCAAAAATATTGGTATTTCGATACATATCAATACTGAAATATTTAAAACAATACGATTTTGCTGTTGGTTAGTATCGATAGCATCAATATCCGTGTTGTTTCTTTTTTTCCCTTTAAATCTCCCTATAAAAATAATGCAGGTAATCCCTCAGAGTTATTGGAGTTTTAGCTGACAAGGAACATTTGTTTAATGCAGTATTGAAAATTTTGTAATTTACCCTCAAGATGTTTCAGCGAGCAGTTAATATATGGATAACACTTGTTTTAATCAGAAAAAAAGATAAGATTGGAGAAGACTGAAAAATATATCTCATTCTGATCTTTTTAAAAAAATCTCAAATTGTTTACATTTAAATGTATGGAATTTTTTACCTTGTGGTATCGAAAATCTATTTTTTTCAAGGTATCGTATCGAAGTTAGAAATTCCAGTATTGTGACAACACTAACAGAGAGTACGGTTTGGGTTCAGCAAGTTATTTTTTCCTAAATAAACTTTTACTTCACTCAAAAACACTTTACAATTTAAAATTAAAGCGATAAAAAAATGAGAATAAAATATTTTTACATTGTTACTAATGTTTAGATTTAAAATAAAATCTATTCAGTTTACTCCAAAATAGTAAGCATAAGTATAGGAAATAAAATAAAATAAAATTAATTAAATCATAAATTAAAATCTATTTCAGACTGTCATAATAATAACCAAATTAGCATGTAAAAAAAAAAAGAAAATATTAAATCCTATATATGAAATGTAATTTATTATTATTAATTGTCTTCAGTGTCACGTGATCCTTCAGAAATTATTTTAATATGGTAATCTGATTATTATTGTGACAAATTTCTCACTTAGTTGGCATTAAACACTAAACTACAGTAACTAAAATAAAAACTGATATTGTAAAATTCTTAAACTATTATGCTGGTATCCTGTCAGGACCATGTCACTATGAACTTCTTATCGAACAAGATCGATAACAAATCTGTAAGTTCAAGGTCTGATATGATTTATTAAATACATTATTTATTTTAAATGCATAACACTGTTACATGCATTTTGAAAAGATATTAAAAAAGAAAATCCCACAAAAATCTGAATTATATACAGCACTCACCGCTCAGGATATTCAGTGGCATAGCGGATCTTCTGGGTAAGAGAGAACTGGTCACATCCCACACTGGAACACACTGCATTTATGCCCTCCTCGCTGTTGAAGTTGAAGCCTCTGGTCGTGATGAAATACGTGGGCACACCAACCTCAAAATACTTAAACAGGTATGCAAAGTAGTCCAGCATGTAGGAGTCCTGGTTATATTTACACACAGAGGAAAACACAGAGGAAACATTGTGACTTATTAATGAATATCTGAATGTTTTTTGTTGTTGTTGTGTTGTCTAGTAGCTAGTGTGGAGGAGTGTTCAATAAACTACTGTACTTACAGTTGGCATGGCCAGTTCCTGATTCAAGCCCACTTTAACATGAAACATGAGGAAGACAGAGCCAAAGAACATCACCAGGAACAACACCATCTAAGAGAAGACACAATGATATGTTTTACATGATAAAAGCCTTTATAAGGTAAAAGAGAAGTACAAATTTTATTAATGGATGTAACTTTTAGCTATACACTGGTTATTTTTCATCTTTTTTTATTCAAATGTTGTGTAATTTCAAATGATTTCATACTAATTTAATGTTCTTTTTTTCTCATATATTCAAAAATGTTACAGTTCTGAAGCCTTAACGCAGATGTCTTGACCATCTCACTGTAGACGTCTCACTTTTAGGATTGATACTGCACTTCTATATATTTCAAATATGTTAACTTCATACATTGCATTAAATCAAAAGCTTTTAATACATATTAGTTAACCTATTGAATTTATTTAAATGTACTTAATTTAAATGTTACATTTCATTATTTAAATATTAATAAAGTAAAATTTAATTAAATTCAATTCACCCTCTAAAGTTCTGTTAGTTCAAATTATTCCATGTTAAATTCAATTAACATCAAATTAATAAAATGATACATATCTACATAATAAAATACATCTAACTTAAATAATTAATTTAAAGGTTCATTTAAAAAGTAAATTTAACACAATAAAAGAAAAAAATGTGTTTGTCTGTTTTAGATCTACTTTCTTTTACATCTTTTTTATTTATAATCTTATTTATAATCTTTACAAAGGATTTTGACCAAAAGTACATGTGTGTTTCTTTCTCACTCTCTCTCTGTCTCCCTCTGTGTGTGTGTGTTTGTGTGAAAGTGTGTGTATGTGTGCAAACACTGTAAATGTATTGTTCATATAAACTAATTTTAACACGCACTTGCTTGTGTGTTACTTTGCTTGTATTGACAGAAACCCTATAAAGGCAGTGTGTAGTGAATCTGTGTGGACGCACCACTACTACTCTGCTGAATGAGTTGAGCAGGAACGGAGCGTAGTATTTCCTCATGAGCGGCAGCAGGATGCCCTCATTTGGTTTTTGTGGTCGTGGAGTGTCCACAGTCACGCAGCAGGCGATCTCACAACGGTTTGAGTCTTGACGGCGAGCGTCCAGAGAAAGCAGAGCCACAAAGGCAGTCATCTGGAGAACAAAGTCCATCAGCACAGCCAATGCAGCATACAGAGCGAAAGACTTCACCGCTGGCATCGTGCTCAATGCTCCTGCACACACACAATGAGAAGAGATCAGTCAGATGAGTGTGTTTCTTCATACTGTAGATGGAAATAACCTGAACCTATTGACTGCATTAATATGATTTAGAGCAGAAGCAGAGCAATTGCTTCTCTAAAAAAATATCTGAATAACAAATATATACACTCGGAGTTACATTGTGTTGTTTAAGTGTTCCTTTTATTTTTTTAGCAGTATATTGTTAATATATATTTGCATAATAAATTATTTTTTCAAACTAAATATTTGATTTGCCAGTTGCACATGCTTATGAAAAGGTGAAATGTTTTAGAAATGTCAATATAATGTATGTATGAACTATAGTGTCATTCATTTGAAACGTTTTTTTTCTGTTTGACAGATATATTGTTTAAAATGTAAGTGTTCTTTTTTTAAAACAAAACTAAAAAGTATATTGTTTGACTCAAATTTAAATAATTATTGTTATTATTACGTAAATATCTGTTGTCTATGCGTTGAGGTGTATGTGAATTTTTTGTATTTAGTCAAGTAGTAAAATTATGTATTGAGTAACTAAGTTACAAAGTAATTACAAACGTAATTTAAATACAATTTAAATGATGCAATAAGTAATTCATTACTTTTTTTAAGTAACTTACCCAGCACTGCTTAATATAAGTATATTTTACTTGGATACATAATATCAAAGTTGCATTACCACTTTTCTAATTGCTTTTGCTGTTAGGTGTAGAAACTTTCTGTTTTATGATTAATTTTATAGTCAAATTGACACATTTATAATAATAATAAAACGATTTTTATCATCATTGCATATTGTGCAAAGCATTGAGGTCTCTGGTTCACTTAGGTAGGTAAGAATTATGCTGAGTCACGTACTTACAGTAAATGTATATAGGTAGAGTATACACTTCAGTATAAAACAAAATTCAGTGCTTTGTTATTTGAGTAAAACCTACAAAAAAAAGCAAAATTTTAAATGTGAAACGTCAACTAAGTAAAAATTATTCAGCAAACAATGTTACATTTACGTAACTTATTTAAGCAAATTACACCTAATTGCTTACATGAAATTTACTTCAAAAGTAAAAACTTGCCAAAGAAAAATGTACTTCTTGTTTCCTTCAGTGTACATTTTGCCTGTAATGTACATGAATCATATCTGTTTTTATTAAGGGTTGTACTTTTCTGATGCATCATGTTTCGCTGACATGCCCAAGTGAGTAAAGGTCAAGTAATCAAAACTGAAGTTTGCTGCGACCGATACTAGGAGATCTGTGAGACCTGCTTCTTCTGTATATGATTCTGAAAACACGGATTAATTATAGAACTTAAGCAACTACTTAACTTTATATGTTATGATTAACTGTCATGTGATTGCTTTTGACATTGGCAGTCATTACACCAATTTATTTTAATTATATAAATATAATAGAATTTCACGAATGACAGCAGAATCTCAGAATGATTGTGGATTACATGGATTTTACATTTTTTTTATTTGCAGTTAAAGTATTTAGATGTTATTATTAGTTAAAATAGTGACACTTACAAAAATGTAGGCAATAATGCCATATAGAGTGTATATGAGAATATTTATCAAATAAACACTGTGATCTGCTGTGTGATGAAAAGAAAAAGCGTTTTATGGGGTGAAGCAGAGTTTAAGATGAGTAGGAGATTCTCACCCAGGAAGAAACAAACAGATTCAGACAAACTGCAGAGCAGCATGCTGGGAGCCACGTTTCCTAAAACTCTGCCGATCTGTTGCTCCCGCTGCTCTCCTGGTCTGCGCAGGTCTCTCTGATCACCAATAAACACAGGACGGACACAAAGAAAGCATGGTTTATGAAGAAGAGTCATAAGTAGCAAGACATAATGTAGTTTTTTTATTTTATTATTTTGACATTTTAGACCTCCACTGCAATATATATAATGTTTTCATAACAGCACATAGAAAAAGCCAGAATTATGAGTATTTTTATTATTATTATTATTATTATTTATATATTTTATTGCACATTTTTTAAAATACACTTTTCATTCATTCATTCATTCATTTTCTTTTCGGCTTAGTCCCTTTATTAATCCGGGGTCGCCACAGCGGAATGAACCAACTTATCCAGCACATGTTTTACACAGCGGATGCCCCTTCCAGCTGCAACCCATCACTGGGAAACAAATACACTTTTCATTTCAAATAATTCATTGTTAAACTAAATAAAATGCATTTCTTTTTAAGCTAACACTTATTTTAACTATTAAAAATGTGTGCAGAAATAAATATTAAACAGAAAAAATGTCAAATGGTGAAAAAAAATAATCTAATTTTTTTTTTGAAGTTGCCAAGATTTCATACTCAACAACACTGCATTTATTAGGTCAAAATACAGAACAGTATAATAGTAATATTTTGAAATATACAATATATAAACCAAACCTTTCTATTTTAACATATTTTTAAATGTCATTCATTATACGGCCCCACACAGACCTAAAATGCCCCGGTTATACATTCCCTTTAAACCATGCCTTCTTGTGGCTTATTGAATAATTTGACTACTGCAAAAAAACAACTACAACACTGAAGACAAATTGAATGAAGAGAGCAATAAACCAACATACCTGATACTCCAGAACAAAAATGAAGATGTTATCTGCTCCCACAGCCAGCACAAGGAAGGGCACCACCTGCAGAATGACCAGCGAGGACGACACACCAATCCAGGCATAGAAACCCATTGAGGCTATGACAGAGCAGCCGACCACCAGAATCCCACCCAGGCCCACCAGGAACTTGGAGTCTACCTGCAAAAATATAACCATGGTGTGTTAAAGCAGCATTAATACACATTTATTTGTCAAAGAAGAAAAAACATAAGGAACACAAAATGTGACATGTTATCTAAAAGTACTTTAACTGATTTATGATCTTCTCTTAACTGTGGAATACATGTGTGGAATACAGAAATACATGTGGTCACTACTTATATGACCCAGGACAAATATAAATATACACACACACACACGCGCACGCATGCACGCACACACACACATGCACACGCACACACACGTACACACAATAGAAGGCAAAAGTATAAGCCCTGTAGAATTTTAATTATTTTAAAAATATTTCATTTAAAAAAAAAGTGATGTTTAACAGAAGTTAATTTTTCAACAAAGTATTTCCTATAATATATATATATTTTTTTCTTCTGGAGGAAGTTTTATTTTATTTGGCTGCAATAAAAACAAAAACATTAATATTATTAGCCCCCTTAAGAATTCCTTTTCCCTGATTAGCTACAGAACAAATCACTGTTGTCCAATAACTTAATTAACCTAATTAACTTAGCAAAGACAAAATAAATGAGTTATTAGAAATGAGTTATTAAATTTTATGTTTAAAAATGTGTTTCCGTTAATCAGCACTTAGATGTATTTGCACTTAGTAAATATTTGAAAAACACTTAAAATTTAGCCTCTATTAATATTAACTTTCAATAAATCTATTCTAATAAAACACATAAAAATTAAATAATACTTCAAGCCTGCAATTATTCATACCCCTGGCTAATTATGATGTAAAGGTTTTTTTCAGATGTAAATAAATGCTGAGAAATATTTTTTATTTTTTTTCACAATGATGCTTCTTGTACATTGTCTTATTATCTTCTGGGAGAAGCATGTGTCATTTCCGGTCAAAAAACCCCCCAAAACTTGCTGGTTGAATAAAAGTAACTTTAAGTCAGAATTTGCCAGGGATATGAAACATTTCAGGCTTGACTGTAAATAAAATAAATACTACACTACATAAATATAGAATAAATACTAAAATACATCTATAATTATTTTATATACAGAATGATATCAAGAATGCACTTCAATCAAGACATGCTGGAGTTTCCATTGGGCCTTTATGTTGAGAAAACAGATGCTTCTTCTATTATTCTCTTATCGGAAATGAGAAAATTCCCAGTAAGTCATTAACCACGTCGTTACTCACCAGGATACGCTTGCAGGATGAATATTCCCCAAGAGCCACGGCGATGTAGAGGAAGATGACAGCATAGCTTATCATGAATATGGGGATATCCTCCGCTGTCGTTCTGTTAATCTCATCCTCCAAAGACCTCTGAAAATCACCACACAGTTTCATTATGAAACAGATAAATGTCTCCGAATGACCGTCCGCTTGTTAAATATGACTTCACTCGTAGAAATGCTTTTTCTGATGGCAAAAGTGAATAATTAATGTTACTAATATATATATATATTATATACTCAGCTTGGTTTCAGACCTTTATGAGTTTATTCTTTAAGAACATTGGCAACCGGTAGCCATTGACATCCATAGTAGAAAAAAAAAACATACTATAGAAGTTAATGGTTACCGGTTTCCAACATTTTTCGAGTTTTGTGTTCAACAGAAGACAGACACTCAAACAGGTTTGGAAGAGCATGTAGAGGATGAGTAAAATATGACAGAATTTTCATTTTGTGGGGGGTGAACTACACTGTTAAAAAAAATCCGTTAAATTTACGTTAAAATACCGGCAGCTGTGGTTGCCAGGATTTTTCTGTAAAAACTACGGAAGTTATATAGAACTGTTTAAATTTACGGAAAATAACCGTATTTAATTAACTGATACAATGTTCAGTTCACAAAAATGTAAAGTCATTAAATGCATTAACCTGTTCATGTGATTGCAATCAGCAAACAGATTTTCACTGCATCAGTAACTACAGTTACATTTAAACAAAAGAAGATGCAAGATAACATCAGACGCTCTTAGTTCATCTTAGACTTGAACACAGATGCTACTATCCTGCACAATGGTGACATAAAAACGTTTTACAGTATTTTGCAGTAATCTACTGTTTTTAACATTTTACATTCGTAATTTAAATTTACGGAATATTCCCGTTAAAAATACATTCCACAGTGTGATTTTTTCATCGAACACATTTAACCCCTTAAATCCCACAGCAAAATCCTCACTAGTGTCCTCACTACAGAGGGTGGACACTAAGGCAGTGATGAAGTTAATGAGATAATTAATTGTCTAATTAAAGGAAGATTGATAATGATTGATGAACAACTGTTAACAAGCAGAATCACCAAAGTAAAGAAAAACAAGACCAAATAATACAAATTAAAGCCAAAACCAAAGATGAAATCAACTGAAAATAAAACTCTAAATAAAAATAAATTACACAATAAAAATTTTATTTCTCAAGATCTCAGCAGAGGATCATTAAACAACTCCACAAACATCAGGAGCTTCACTTATTACTGACCTTTGACTTTATTTCTGTCACGTGAACAAAAGCTCTTAATGAAATTTTTGTTGTTCATTTGAAATCACCATGATGGAGGTCAGCGTCTGCTTTAGTTGGGCTCTTCAACTTCTTGTTTTAACACTAGTTTTAATTTGGTTGTTGTAATTAATTGTGTTAATCACACTATTTGTACAGCATTTAAAGCCAAAAGAAAATCTAAGAATAAGTCTGATGAGATTAACTATGACATCAGAACCACCCTCACCTGCTTGTGTCATTAAATGTATGGTTAGTTATGTGTGAGGAATTATTAATATACATAAATAATACCAACAATTAAAGACTGTTCAACAAGCCTAAATACACCATTCACAATGAAAATGTTTGATCTACGGCAGAATTTATAAACACACAGACATCAACAAATAGTCTTTGAATCTCAACATTGGTGACAATCCAAAAAAAAATCAACCCAGAACAATACAAAGCAATCTACTGAAATATTACCCTCCACCCCAGAACAGCATAAAATAAAGGCAAAGAAAGAAATAGTAAGAACTTTAAGCTGCATAATT
>CAIGQV010017835.1:4149428-4168025 GCA_903798115.1 Danio jaintianensis | reverse complement strand
TATATATATATATATATATATATATTTAATAATTATTCTTGAAATGCACAGAAACAATTAAAAGTGTAAGATATTCTGTTCATATATTTGTGATCTGTTTCGCACTACTTCCCATTAGGTGGCATAAATACACCACATACTGGTTTGTCAACAACCATTAAACAAAAAAGAAGAGATAGGGGTGTTACGTGTTGATGTCATATACACAGTGTGAGCAGTCAAGCTGCTGCTGGACAATTGGACTGTGGACAATTGGACTGTGTAGTGTGTGTGCATGAATCATGAGCTTTGGCTTAACATTGCTTGCGATTTTCTTCAGTGTATGCCTGGCTTTACTGTGTTACTGCATGAAAGGTATATTTCAAAAAGCCATAATAGGGGCACTTTACATTACATCATAAGATCAACCTGTGATATAGTCTCACCTCAGCCATGTAAGCAAATGTGAAGTTTGTTGTTGAGTTTTTCTGATACTCCTGGACGATTTTAAGAAACCTGTTTTCCCACTCTTCAACCACCTTAAATTTTATGTCGGTTCGAGCATAATTGTTGAGGGAAAAAGTGAGGATCAGGGCCTCAGCAGCGGTGTACTCATCATCTGAAAATATAAAAGCCAAAGTCAGTTCCATGAGGGTTTAAAGGCAATAGACAGATGTTAGCGGATAGTTTTGTTTCTTACTATCATATCCTCCGACAGCCAGGAAGGGGAACACAGGGCCTCCATAGTCAGACATACAACTCATGCCAAGAGCTGTGATGTCTTTAAATGATAATGGAGAGCTGTGGGGAAAGCAGAAAATAGTAATGCAATTAGGGTTTTATAAAACCATTCAGCAAACAAGGGTATTGTTTGAACAGAACAATCAACATGGTTCAGTGAATAATTCAATGACTCTCTCCTAAAAAAAACTTAGAAGCATGCTACAATACATATAGGAGCCAGTTAGTAGTTATATCTGAATATGCATAGCAGGCAAATGTATGTGAAAATTAAAACACAGCACCTACACACACACACACATGCCAATGAAAAAAATAAGTAACCAGTTGGAAATTCTTAGGTTTGTCATATACTATATTCTATGCATTTGAAATAGAGATGTGATTTGTACATGTGTGCCTAGAATAAAAAGAATTTAATATACAGGTCAAATCAAGGTCACAGGTCAAGATCTTAATTTCTTTTCATCATTTGAGTACTGATGTTCACTGTTCATGTTTTAGAAAGCATTATCAGCATTTGTATTAAATCTATATTCATTTAGAGCTATATAAATTACATTAAAAATCAAAAATGAATTAAAAATTAAATCAAATGGAAAGAGCTATAGCAAATCAAATTAGAATCAAACTGAACTGGGACATCTTAATCGATACCCAACCTTTAAGTATTAAGCTTTTGTAGCACAAGTCTAGCATATCAGTAATAGCACACCAGCCTAGTAATACTTTAAAAAATTCCAAATTGAACCAGTTCTTATTTTGTTCTTGAGTGAATTGTATCTTTCATTCAATTACTGAGCAAATGATTCAAATGAATGGCTCATTTAAAGGCTTGCAGTACTTAATACAAAATACTGTCATAACAACATTAGTTTAGATTTAAACTTTATTAATCCCTTTGAGGCAATTAATTCAGACTTTTGTGGCGCTTCACTTAAGCACAATATACACTCACCGGCCACTTTATTAGGTACACCTGTCCAACTGCTCGTTAATGCAATTTTCTAATCAGCCAATCACATGGCAGCAGCTCAATGCATTTAGGCATGTAGACATGGTCAAGACGATCTGCTGCAGTTCAAACCGAGCATCAGAATGGGGAAGAAAGGTGATTTAAGTGACTTTGAACGTGGCATGGTTGTTGGTGCCAGACTGGCTGGTCTGAGTATTTCAGAAACTACTGATCTACTGGGATTTCACGCACAACAATCTCTAGGGTTTACAGAAAATGGTCCAAAAGAGAGAAAATATACAGTGAGCGGCAGTTCTGTGGGCGCTAATGCCTTGTTGATGCCAGAGGTCAGAGGAGAATGGCCAGACTAGTTCCAGCGGATAGAAAGGCAACAGTAACTGAAATAACCACTTGTTACAACAGAGGTCTGCAGAAGAGCATCTCTGAACGCACAACACGTCCAACCTTGAGGCGGATGGGCTACAGCAGGGTGGTCTAAGAACAGGAAACTGAGGCTACAATTCGCACAGGCTCACCAAAATCGGACAAAAGAAGTTTGGAAAAACGTTGCCTGGTCTGAGAAGTCTTGATTTCTGCTGCGACATTCGAATGTGAGGGTCAGAATTTGGCGTCAACAACATGAAAGCATGGATCCATCCTGCCTTGTATCAACGGTTCAGGCTGGTGGTGTAATGGTGTGGGGGATATTTTCTCGGCACACAGTCACCAGATCTCAATCCAATAGTTCACATTTGGGATGTGGTGGAACGGGAGATTCGCATCATGGATGTGCAGCCGACAAATCTGCAGCAACTGCGTGATGCTATAATGTCAATATGGACCAAAATCTCTGAGGAATATTTCCAGTACCTTGTTGAATCTATGCCACAAAGGATTAAGGCAGTTCTGAAGGCAAAAAGGGGTCCAACTCGGTACTAGTAAGGTGTACCTAATAAAGTGGCCAGTGAGTGTATAACACACACATACTAACACTCAAACACCGAATACATATACAATATACAAAAAATAAATCAATAAATAGATTATTTATTACACAAATGTATTGCTTCAGCCACAAATGTACATTTATATCAAATGTTTCCTATGATATAACCCATAGAAGGTCTATGCAAACATGAATAGGTGATACAAACAAAAAAACTGGAAGTCTTAAATGTTCATAAGGGAATGCAGTAACTACAGACATGAATCTATCTGACTTACTTAACACAGTAGATAAAATGGTCCCGCCAGTCCACTTCCTTAGTCACACCAAGCTCTGTCATGTTCACTTTGGCATTCAGGTTGTCGATGCTATTTTGGAAGTACTGCGGCAGACTGTTGACAGCGCAGTCAGTTAAAGAGGGGTTGTTTGGATTGAGCGGAGCATAGCAAACATCTTTAAGGCTGGCGGTACGGTTCAGTTCATCTGACCAGAACTCGATTGCCTGGATGCTCTGCTGAAGCTCCAACAGCTCTATGATCAAATCTGCAAGGTAGAAACATGCACAATATATTTAAAATGACTGTAACCTGATATTTAGGTGGACAGAAAACAATCATAAGAAAAGGATAAACGGACATTGGAACAGTTTGAATTGTTGATTGTTTATATTGATAAAGAGGGCTGCTATTAAAACAATCAGTGGTTCTGTTAGATTTCGAATGTAAAATGAATGAAGCTACACTTAACAATTTACATGTTCTTGATTATGAGAGCATTGTGAAACTGTAAGTTTAAACAGTTTCAAGTAGGGTTTTTCTGTGTCAGTTACTAAATTAAACAACTAGGACTGGCCACTGCATTCATGCACTCAATAGACAATCACAATCTGCTATTAGCTATAATGACAAAATTAATGCTTATATTGTTTATGTTTGCTGTGACGTATCATTTCAGAATGTGGGTTACTGAACATGTCACACATTGATGACGTCAAACTCCAGATGATTCTTGTGTGTCTGTGGTTTTTGCGTCTTGATTGTCATTCAGTCTGACATTATTACAACTGAGATCTTACATTTTAACATGGGGATTATGTTTAGAAGTCTGACAAGCTACTAATGTAAAGGTTTACTAAAAATCCCACAGTGTGAGCTGGGCTTTAGACATTCCTAGTACCCTTTCTTAATATTGACTGCAGGCTTACATTCAGTTCTGCTTCTGCTCCATCTAGAACCATATTCTTACACTACGTGAAGTTTTATAAACTAATTTCGAGAGGACCACGTGATATGATTGATCATGGCTGTTCTCTCATCCACAATCATCGATAAGCCAATCAGATCAATCCAAGCCTACAATAATTAGCCCATTTTCACCTTACTTCCCTTATCTTCAGTTTTGAAAAATCCCCTTTTTCCTTTGTTTCCTCCTTTACCAGCGGGAGCTCTCAAGAACTACCTGATCTTGGGCCCCCCTTTTCATGCTAAATGACTAGGTGGGAGCCCTGGGCTCAATTATCTCCGAGCTCAGGGTTCTCTCCCGGGACAGCATGCAACCTGCAATTATTATCAAGTAATATCTAAGTGTAAACTCTTGAAAGTACATAATCCATTTTACTAAGCTATAGGGGTGGGAGAAAACAAACTGATTAATCGATGCATCACGATTCTTTCTCTAGCAATTTTGAATTGATTATCGAACTTTGTTCATTCATTCATTCATTTTCTTTTCGGCTTAGTGCCTTTATTAATCTGGGGTCGCCACAGCGGAATGAACCGCCAACTTATCCAGCATATGTTTCACGCAGCGGATGCCCTTCCAGCTGCAACCCATCACTGGGAAACATCCACACACACTCATTCACACACATACACTATGGACAATTTAGCCTACCCAATTCACCTGTACTGCATGTCTTTGGACTTGTGGGGGAAACCAGAGCACCCAGAGGAAACCCACGCGAACACGGGGAGAACATGCAAACTCCACACAGAAACGCCAACTGACCCAGCCGAGGCTCGAACCAGCGACCTTCTTGCTGTGAGGCGAACGTGCTACCCACTGCGCCACCGCGTCACCCTATCGAACTTTGTTAATAAAATAAATAATTTTTAAGATGGCAGCACTATCATTCCAATCATAAACAATCTAAAGTTGGAAACATGTATTTTGTACAGCAGAAGAAATAGAAAAAAAAAAGTAAATCGTGAAGTCCCCAAAGATTCCCAACCCTAATAAGCTGAATGTTACTTGTCATAAAATGGAAAAAAAGAGTCTGTTGCAACTTCCATTTTCTTATGACTTGCAACAGTAGTAGGGAGGGCCATTGTTCTGTAGAGTTTACTCAGTCCCAACCCAAACACACACCTGAAATGTAGTTTACCTGACAATTACAGACAATCACAGTATTTTGATTGGGGATGAGAGACAGTGGCCCTCCAGGACAAGAGTTTTCCACCAGTGGGTGTGTCTCAATCAGCTACCTAGGTTGTGGATCAGTAGGCCGTGTACATGAATCCAGGCACTGGTAAGGACAGCAATGAACTTGGTTCACCAGATATTTGAAGTGTGACATCATAACATCCTTGTTGTACAAAACCAAATTCATGGAATTTATGAATAACAACATAACTTATAATTCAAATATTAGGTTTATAAAGTTTTTAAAAGTACTTTATAGACGAATAATTAGATACATACACCATAATTAGGTGTCATACACCAGCAACATTCCACCATTAATCATTTATAAAGGTTTGCTAGATTGTTCCTCTCTAACTATGTTCATTTACGTTTAAATACCAATAACAGTTTCTTTTCTTTTTTTGCTATGTAGGTAATTTGGTTCCCATGATTCATGTTTTGCACTTCAGAACATCCGTTAAGGGAGTATAGTGAGCATCTATGCTCCCTGATTTTCACGGTGCATTGTGGGACTTTTCAGGAAGTGAACGTGGAAGAATTTGGCGATTGAGACAGTCTTTAAAATGGGTGACTGCCTCATCAGTGCACTGACTACTCAACGAGTAAGATGTAGATGATTGAGATGTACCAAACTTTTTATGATTAGCCCTTTGCAGCAATCATTTTGTGAATCACAATTATAATTTTTTTTCAATTAATAGTGTAGCTATAGCACTGATTATTTTCACCTCTAAGTAAATCAATAATAATAATAATAATTTTAAAAAATTACCTTTGGAGATGATGCCACTGAAGTTCTGTTTGCCAAAGAGTAAGGAGTCATAGAAGTGGCTGGGCCGGCCTGGAGCCGTCAAGATCACCTGATTGGTGCGGTAAAATGGATCAAAATGAGCATCGTGGAAGGCTTTCTCCCGCATGGCGCGACTTTCAGGTGCCGACCAGAGCTGGACAGGATCTGTGGTCAGTTCTATATCCTTTATTCCCACCGCAAACACCAGCACAATCACAAGGCAGACCGGAAGCACTATGTAAGGATACCGTGCCATTAAGGTCCCCCAGGTCTGGAAAAGAGACCCTAGGAAGTCCTGAGTGGCAAGACTGGCTTTGTCAGAGCACGAAACATCTTTAGGGCTGATTTTAAATTTGATCTCATTTGCGTTTTGATCCTTGGTGCTCTTACCCTTCCGACCCTTCCTCGACTTTAGGTAGTAAGTTGTGCACTCTGTAATCACGTAACACAGGAAAAGAAAAAGGAAGCAAGAGAAGACTGTGAGGCAGATGACAAGCACCCCATTAAGGTTACCAATCATGAATGGTTTCGGCAAAGGCGGTGGTTCTGGCACCACCGGACAGGATTGAACACAGTCCTGACAGGAACAGGCCTCGTCACCGGTAGGTGTGACTTCATTACATTTTAACGCTTGTCCTGCAAATGCAAATGCTCCTGCTGGGACTTCAGAGGTCTCACCGTCTTGCAAAAGCTTGAAGTCAATATCCAGCGGAGCCAATCCATTGCTGGAGTCGCCCTGGAAATCATACCAGCGCTGTGGCGTACAGAGTGCTGCACCATAACGGCCGCACATCGTGGCAATGGCAAACCCTCCGGTGGATGGAATTCGTACATTTTTGCAGGAGTCAAACGAGGCTTCAGAGAAGTTAGTGGATATATATGCTGCATAACCCACCACGGCTTCTTTCACAATGCCTGTGGGTTGCGTGATGTTGGCCGTTTTGGTGACCTTTAATATCTGACTTTGGTCAGGACTGCAGGTCGTGGCGCAGTGGAGATGCGCAAAGTTTTCGGCGCAGGATGGGCAGCGGATCAGAACGGCTTTGGAGAGCGACAGGCTGTTTTCTAGAGCTTTGAGTTGCCTGATGGAGCAGCAGGCCAACGTCTGGCCATCGCCGTTGGCCAGCATTGGGCACACAGATTTCAGAAGCTCGTAGTGCTCTCCTGTCACATTCACGGCTCTTCTGTAGTCCTTACAAGGAACTCTTGGGGGGATAAGAGCCCCCTCCACTGCGGGGTTTAGACCACAGTCCTCATACATTGCGCAGAAGCCTGGTTCATGCTGAGCTCCAGTGAGAACCTGCAATAGATTAGAGATAGAAGATAAATAAAGATAACACAATCTGTGGTTTAGTCAAGTGTCTTATACTGTGGACAATAAATTGGACAGCATTCACACCACCGTTCATAAGTTTAAGATTGGTAACAATGTCAAATTATTATGAAGGATGTTCTTATTGCTCACAAAATGTACACATTTCTTATCCTAAAAAAGTTTTATGGACATTTATTGTATCGAACAAAAGACATTACAAGTGTTTTTTTCTCTCTCTCTTTGAATTATAATTGCACAGATGTTATAACAAGATCAAGTAATTGTTTTGTATTTGACATTTAAATGTCATTAATTTATTTGATAGTAGAATATTCCAGATCATTACTCCAATCTTAATTTTCATATGATCTTTCAGAAATCAATGATCTACTGCTGAAGGAAGATTTCTTGTTATTAACATAAGTTGAATCAGTTTAAATATATGGAAAAAGTTACATTTGTTTTCGGAAATTGGAAATCTTCCTAAGATTGCTTGATGTATTAAAAAAAGCAAAAGAATGGTTACTATTTGAAACAGATTTTCAAATAAACAATACTTTTTAAACTTTGATACAGACTTTTTAAAGACTTTAGCGTTTTGATAATTTTATTGCATTCTTGCTTGATAAAAATATCACTTACTGGCCGCACACTTTCAAACACAAATGTACAAACAAATTAATTATTTTTATATAATAATTAAAATTAAATGTATTAAAAATTCAACCTTTTCTCAATAACTCAAAACTAATCATTCGAAACAAAAGTAATTTACATTCCAGGTCACACATTCCACCATGAGAAAAAGTGAACAAATGAGGGGATTTGTGTTTCGTGTTTAGAAAAATAGATCCACAAATAAACTGGTAACACTTTAGAATAATGGTCCATTAGTTAATGTTAGTTCTAACATTAGCTAAGTATGAATAATCTTGTAAAGCATTTATTAATGATAGTTCAACATTTACTAATGCATTACTAAAATCCAAAACTGTGCTTGTTAACATTAGATAATGTACAGCGAGTTAACATGAACTAACATTATTTAACTTAAATAATATGAACTATCGTTAACAAAGATGATAAAATACCGTAATAAATATATCACTAATTGTTTGTTCATGTTAGTAAATACATTAACTAATGGACCATTATTTTAAAATGTTACCAATAAATCTGAGGTGACTCACACAAAAATGACAAATACACAAATAAATACAATTAGATAAACTAGCATACATTAATAAATGTATTTTGAGTCATGTAAACGGATTTTATTCATTTGCTAACGACTCAACCAATCATTCTGTGTCTCAATTAAGAAAATCAAGAAACAAATTGAATAAAGCTACAGAAGGCGATATCACTGGAAAAAAGTGTCAACTTTAAATATCAACTTTTATTTAATTTAAGTTTTTAAGTGATTCAGAGTTTAATTACAATCACAAACCACAAGAAAAGAACATATGTAAGTGTACACCTAAAATGTATTCATATATAAAAAAATTTGACAATTAATTAATTGCCACAAGCTGACAGAAGTTATTTTAAGGTTCAAAATCCATACATAGTTCTATATCTCATTACTGTGAAATGGTTTACATTTACTTTTGAATCAATGTTCTTTTTGTGAAAGCGAAACAAATGTTCTAACAAATTTCTTTCTCAATTCCTATATAAATGACATATAAATTACACTTGTAAATAACAACAACATCTGAACAATGACCAAAACTCTTTCCTTTCTATTTTAACATAAAACAGCCTCATTGCCCTCACTTTAAAGGATGATTCTGTCAGTCCTGTGAATTTACCTCCAAAAAAGGAAAAAAAAAGTCAAGTGAAGCCTTACCATGCAAGCAGCAAGTGTAAACAAAGTAACGGACCACGCAGAGTTCTTCCTTCGAAAATGCATTTTTGTTGCTCTTCAGTGTGTGTGGAGTGTTATTATTCCTAGAGGACAGACAGACGTGGGGAGCTTCAGGTGGATCCCTGCTCTTCCTCTGCCTGTGTTCGCACTGTACAGAACAGCAGGAGGAAATGAAAGACTTTCTCTCTCATTGGATGAACATTAGTGATACTGATGATGGCCAGACTCTTATCTGGCCTGATGTTTCTACCACCAACCAGAATGGACAAAAGCCAATCCAACTCACTGATCATTAACCAGATGGGCAGACTAAACCAAAGGTGTGTTATTGAAGCCAAAGGACAAAAACACACCCACCAAAACTTGATGACTCTCATTAATAAAATGCGTGCAAAAATACGGTCTGCAAAACAACTTTCCTTTTCTTCTTTTTCTTTTTTTGCTGGGAAGACTGACGTTATGCAATGAATATTCATTTACTTTTTTTTGTACATATTTTGTACCTTCGGTTACACTTGCTTTATATATATATTTTGAATAGTGATTTAAGTAAGTTTTTTCTTGTTTTTTTAAAGATAATCAATGAAAACGTTTGGAGGAGATTTGATCGGAGCTTAAAAACATTTAAGACAGGTAAGATTTATGACGCAGATCTGATGAAGCTTGTAGATCTTGTTGATCTACAATCAATGAAATCAAGAGAAAAATTTGTTGCTTGTGCAATATCAAAATATAAATTAAACGATTTGGGGTCAAAAAGATTTTTGATGAAAGAAAGGGTTTTATCTGTACCATCAATCTGTATTTATTTGATCAAAATGCACTACATTTTTATGTCATACTGACTCTATAAATACATAACTGTTCTATAAATACTTTATAATATTTATTTATTTTATGACCTCAAACATTTAAACAGTAGTGTATTTCACACCGTATGAAGTGAAGTTTTTCTCTTTTTTTTGTGAATGTGTGAGATGTCTCATACTATGGAAGCCCCTTCCCACCTCTGAATAAAAAATAAAAAGAAAGGTTATTGTGACTTTTTATCTTTTTACTTTTTTTTTTTTTTAAGTCATTTTAAGTCAAGTCTTTTATTTGAGATTTAAAAAAAAGTCAGAATTCTGAGATAAAAGTCTCAACCTTTTTTATTTTTTATTTAGAGGTGGGAACGGGCTTCTGGAGATACGGTATAGCGTGATAGGGTTATAAAAAATATCAAAGGGCAGCAAATGCAAAATCTGCTTGCACGACTATTACACTTATTTGAAAATCAAAAAGGACAACATCTCTAAATATCTATACATTTCATGGCTCTTGATTTCATTCATGCAGAACTTCTATATCAATCTACAAATAAGCCACTATAATATGTAAATACTGTACAAACTCCTGTCACTCATTTTCACAAAAAAAAAAATCCAATAAATTTAAGAAAAAAAAAAAATCAACAGATAACAGCATCAATGCGAGAAGGCAAAATTACTGCAGGCATTGGAACTGTTCTTTCTGCAGAATTGTGAATTGTAATTTTTCAGTATGAATGCGCCACAAAGATTTTAATTAATTTATTTATTTCAGGGTATTATCCAAGCCCCTTTAACCGATACCAGACAGGACAAAGGTTTACACAGTTGTCCTTCAGGACTGTCAGGTAAGTTATCAGATAAGGTTCAGATTGTGGATAAGATTAAATATGCGACTTG
The DNA here is from genome assembly GCA_903798115.1 of Danio jaintianensis. Lineage (NCBI taxonomy): Eukaryota > Metazoa > Chordata > Actinopteri > Cypriniformes > Danionidae > Danio > Danio jaintianensis. Next base: position 4,157,299 of record CAIGQV010017835.1, on the reverse strand, counting down.
ATAAACTGATACTGAACATGCAAAAAAATCAACTTGCCAATGTATTTGCAAACAATTAAAGGCATAGTTCAACCAAAACAATTGTGCAAATGCATTTGCTGTTTAAAAAACGTGGTGATGTGCTGAAATTAGCCAAAAACACTTGTGTCGCACCTTATCCCACATTAAGCAGAGTGTGTGATAGGACCCACATCATTATTAACTGTATAACAGAATCTCATGCAAATTTGTACATTTTGAATCAACAAATCAAATAGTGCTGTACACTGAATAAAACTGTGATATGGACAAACTGTCCTCCAACTTATATGACTGTATGTTTGTTTGTTTGTTTGTTTGTTTAAACGTTATTGTCCTTGTTGTTTTTAACACTGGTGACATAAATACAACCATACAACAATTAGAAAAAAACAAACAAACAACATAATAGCAACACAACAAGACAACCACATGAATTTTAAAGCTATCTTAGCCCCATACATATTACTACAGATCATTCTCAACAAACACACAATACACATCAAACAATGATCCGATTTAGAACAACAAATGCAATTGGGACAAATGACTTTTTATAAGCATTTCTTTGGGCGCTCGGAATTTTAAACCTACATCCTGATGGTAACATTTCAAAAGCTGAGTGAAGGTGATGTGTATGATCTTTAAAAATCACAATTGCTGTTTTTTCCATAAAGGAGTCAAATAAAATCTGCAGTGAATGTTGTTTGTAACCAGTTATCTTATTTGTCTGATTGATCATTTTCGATAATTTCTTCTTCTGTTTCAAGAGTTCGCCCTTAGCTGATGATTGATTATAAAGCGTGTTTGGCATGCTGTCCTGGGAGAGAGCCCTGAGCTCATGAGATCCTCGAGCCCGGGGCTCCCTCCCGTTGCAGGGCGAGAGGGGAGTTTGAGCTCAGGTAGGTCTCGAGAACTCCCCAAAATGCATTTTAGCTCGGGACAGCAGCCGCGTATTGAAGAACCCCCCAGAAAGGCAAGGAGATTGATGCTATATCCGGCTGCTGGATATGGCGTGGGGAAGATGAGAAGGCGGGGCTCCTGCGGGAGCAAAGAAGGAACAGACTGCGGGAGTCTGAGTGAAGGAATGGACGGGATTAACTCAAGCTGGGGGAGTCAAGCTTGGGGAACTCCTGCGGGAGTTAGGCTGTGGGGTTAGTGGCCCGCTGGAATCGGGGGGTTGTAAGGGGAGATTCCAGCGGGAGGGGTCCGTGGGCCGTGGGCCACGGGAGTCAAGCTTGGGGAACGACTTTGCAAGAGTCAGAGCTGGGGAGTGAGGGCCTATGTGGAAGGAAGAAAGAAGCAGCTAAAGAGGCTTGTTGCTAGAAGGAAGGAAGTAACGAAGGGACTTAATGCTGAAAGGGAGAGAGAGAAAGAGGAGGAACTCATGCTGTAGAGAAGCAGAGCACCCGGCGTAAAGGAGCGGAATACTTCAAAGCTGTAAAGAAGCGGAGCATCGACGCTAGAAAGAAGAGAAGAAGCGGAATACTACGACGCTGAAGGAAGCGGAGCATCAACGCTAGAAGGAAGAGGTAGAGCAGAATATTACGATGCTAGAGGAAGCGGAGCATCAACGATGGGAGAAGAGAGAGCGGAATACTACGACGCTGAAGGAAGCAGAGCATCAACGCTATAAAGAAGAGAGGAAGCGGAGTACTACAACGCCAAAGGAAGTACAAAGGAAGACTCCTGCGGGAGGGGGCCGGGGCGAGAACTCCTGCGGGAGTCGAGCTCGGGGAAACTCCTGCGGGAGTCAGAGCTGGGGAGTGAGGGCCTATGCAGAAGGAAGAAAGAAGCTATCGAGGCTTGTTGCTAGAAGAAAAGGAAAAGTAGCGGAGGGACTTAGTGCTGAAAGAAAAAGAAGGGAAGCGGAGGGACTCGTCGCTTTAAGGAAGAGAAAAGAGGGCGTGGTTCGACGCTGGAAAAGAGGGAAGCGGAATACTACAACGTTTAAAGGAAGCGGAGCATCAACGTTAGAAAGAAGAGAAGAAGCGGAGTACTACAACGCTTATAGGAAGCGGAGCATCAACACTAGAAAGAAGAGAAGAAGCGGAGTACTACAACGCTAAGGGAAGCGGAGCATCGACGCTAGAAGGTAGGAAGAAAGCAGAGTACTACGACGCTAAAGGAAGCGGAGCATCGACGCTTGAAGGAAGAAAGAAAGCGGAGTACTTGTTGGGGCTGTGTGATTGATTCCGGGGGAGTCAGAGCTCTGGGGGCGACTCCGTGGGAGTTAGAGCTGTAAGTTTGGCCTCCTACAGGAGTTTGGGACAGGGAGTGGGCGGTGGAGACTCCTGTGGGAGGTGGACTGGGCGGGACTCTTAACTCGCTTGGGGAGTGATGGCTTATGCGGAAAAAAGAAAAGAGTAGCGGAAGAGCTCAACGCTAGGAAAAAGGAGAGTAACGTAGCAACTCGACGCTGAAAGAAGAAAAAGTGGCAGAATAAATCGACGCTGGAAAGGGGGTAGAGAGATAGAGGTGGGGGGGGGAAGTTGGAAGGGGATGGAGGAAAGAGCGGAAGCATTCGACGCTGGAAGGAAGGAAAAGAGATGCGGAGAAACTCGACGCTAGAAGGAGAGAAAAGGAGATGCGGAGGATCTAACGCAGGAAGGAGCTAAAAAGTGGAGGAATTTCGCTAGTGGCCTGGGGGGGGCGGTGACAAACTTCTGTAGGGGTGGGGCCTCGGGGGCACTCCGGAGAGTGGAGCCTCGAGGGGGGTGGGGGCTCGAGGGCACTCCGGGGGAATGGAGCCCCGAGGGGGGTAGGGGTCCTGCAAGAGAGGGGAAAGGGAGGGGGCAGTGGAGGCTCTTGCTGGAGCGTGGCGGGTGAGGGGGTGGCCGGGGAATGGGCTTGGCGTGACTCTGGGGGAGTCGAACCTCTTAAGACTCCGTGGGAGATAGAGCTGTGGTGAGTGGGAGTGAGTGGGGGAGGGAAGCGGAGTATAGCTCGTGCTAAGAAGAAAGAGAGGAAAGAGTTAAAGCTAAATTAATCAAGATAAAAGGGGGGGGGGGGGAAAGGTAGCGGAGAAACTCAACGCTGAAAGGACTAGAAGAGAGAGAAAAGTAGCGGAGGAACTTGACGCTAGAAAGAGATGGATGGTGGATGTCGTCTGGTGAGAGACAGCTGGGCTTCCTTGAGGTGATATCGGCTGAGTCGGATGTAGGTTTTGAAGGCATCCGGGGACCAGCGGCCGAGGGCCTGGATTTGGTATTGGGAGAGCCCGTTGTGTGCTGCTGTAGTAGCGGCTCTGATTCTGGAGGAATGATTCGGGGGGGAAGCCGGATATGCGTAGTATTTATTTTAGGTGTTTTTGGAACCGAAAACGAGTTACTGGACGGTTAGCGTCATCAGTAAAAAGTGGGGAGGAAGGGTTGGGGTCTTGTGAATTCCTAAGCTGTAGGAAAGCTAATAGGGTTTGAAGGGAGTGTGTGGGGGAGGGGAGGTCAAAAATGTAAATGAAGTGCCCGTTGCAAATTTGATCTGTTTTACTCTGCTTGATAAAGAAAGAAATGTTTTCTCTATCCGGCAAAGTTAGATCTGAGATTGTGGGGTGCCTGAAAAACTCATGTGGGTGAAAGTCGGCTGGAGGAATCAGCTGGCTTCCCTGAGGTGGAATGCTAAGCGGGTTTGGAATGGGTGTGTGGGGGAGGGGATGTCGAATGTACATAGAATGTCCTTTGCGTAATAGATCTGTTTTGCTTGATAAGGAAAGACAGAGTTTCCTTATCCTGCGAAGTTAGATCAGGTATGGTGGGGTGAATTATGGGGTTGAATTAGATGTTAGTTTAGATGGATTGTCTAGAAATAAGGGGGGGGGGGGATCTGGAAGGGACCCGTGGAACAACTGAATCCCGCTGTGGTAGCTTGTGATTGAGCTGGCTTGAATGTTTCTTGAAGTGTGTAGGAGTGCGATGGATCAGTTGATAGAGGAGGGAAAACCTGGGAGAAGTGTTTGGTAAAGGGAGTGAAGGTGTTTGAATGAACTTCATGAAGGAGGTATGACTGAAGTGTTCTAGGGGCAACTGACTGTAAAGTGGGGGATGTGGAAGTTATGCAGAAGTGATGTAGCGGGAGGTTTAACATTTCTAAGTCCCTTTTCTAAATAATGAGGAACAGGTGTGGATGATGGTCAGCTTCTGGAGCTGGCTACCGTGATCTCTGAAATGAGAAACAAGAGAGAATCAGAAATGTGATTTTTACAACAAGGTACATGTACAGCAGACATAACGAATTGTTTTAGCTGATATCCGTGCAAGGCGTCTTAATAGGGGCATGAGCAAATGGAAGCGCCTTTTGTTAATGCATGGTATAGCTTTGTTGTCGCAATGTGCGAGAATGGTATAGGTGGGCATTCGTCCCCCCACAGGATGGCGGATGGATGGAGAGCTGAGGATATGGGGCGTGGCTTGGCTAGTGGTCCTGGGAGTACCTCTTGGAGACTACGTAGGCGAAGTGATAGTGGAGTGGAGTTTAAACCCACTCAGTGATAGTTAGTGATATTGAAATTTGCTTAAAATGCAAATGGTCTACCACCAAGTCAATGGATGAATCGTTACTCCATTTGTCAGAAACGTCCTCCTAGTCATAGCAGTCTGAAAGTTTGTTTCTTGCCGTTTCCATATCCGACCAACTTGCCATTGTAAACTTGCTTATGACACTTTGTGGCTCGTGACTCTTTTGTGTATGGACATAAGAGTCACTATGGCATTATGATTGGACTTCTATACTTGATGTTTTGCTAGCTTCAAATTAATCTTTCAGAAGAAGTTAATTCTATACATTTTTATTATTATTTTTTTTTTTTATTAACTGCCGTCGTCGAACAAAGAACTTAAAAAAATGGTGACGTCATTTAATATAAACCATGCTTAAATGGCATCGCCCTTGCAATCTTAAAATGGTTAGAATCACAGCATGTCTGGCCAAAGTTATTTTACGAGTCGTTTGCAGCTAGGTCATTCAAACTGTTGAGAGAGAAGGCGCTTCTCCTTACAGCTATTGGTTCAATGAACTGTCAATCAAAAGGTCGGCGGCCATTTTGTGACGGGTATGTTTACATCTGGAGACGCTACTCTATTAAACGCGCTCCAGTGACTCGTTGAGTGATAGCAGTGCTTTCCGTGGCTGTTTGTTGACGTATAAATGGGTTGTGGAGTAATGTTATAGGCAATAAGATTGCCTGGACCCTGTGCAGTCGAATTACTCCATGCTGTTGGGATGTTATGGATCTATGGACAGGTGGGAGGCTTGTGAGGTGAGTTTCTTGGTGGTTGTTATCATCTTTTGGTTATTGCCAGTTCGACAGGTGACGCTAATGTCATTCTAGTCACGCGAGACTCGGCTATCGAAGATATATAAACATGTTTAGTCTTTGTTGGAGAGTAGTTATTTTGGCGAGGTTTCTCCTTAAGTCATGCTATGTACCGCGAGTGAAACGATAGGGGAGAGATTTCGGCTTTGTTGCGATGGTTTGGAATCCTGGGTGCCGTCGTTTTGAGTGTTTGGTCGAAGTTTGTGGACTGTGATCTTGCTGGAGAATTGGGTTGAAGACGCGGCGGATGCGTTGTGTGAGGCATTTGAAGTAGAAGGTGGAAGAGCTGGTGGGCCGGCCGGTGTCTTGCTGGAGCTAAGGCTCGATTGCTGGCGAGGCTGCGGCTGAAGTCTCAGGGAGAGTGGGGCTCTGGCTGGAGATGTTGTTGTTGTTGTTGATGTTGTTTGTTCTTCCATATCGATAGGTTAAATGGTGCAATGCTGGAGCGTTTGTAGCGGGAAGCATTCTTCAAGACGAAGATGGCTAAGGTAAGATACTCTGGTTATTTATAGTGATTTAGGAATCATCTGATTGGTGGATCATGCATTAGCTAATGCGGGACCAGCTGCTATCAATCAGAAGCACGTGCTCCTCTCGAAATTAGTTTATGAATAAACTTCACTTAATTTCTTCTCCTTGTGTTACCAAACCATGAGACAATATTATATGTGAGAATACTCTCAATTAATGATCTATATGCCATGTTTAAAGTCTGTGTACTAACATTAAAACGTCTCGACTTGCGGAGAAGACCAAGGCACTGTCTATTAACAGCCTCTCCATTACTATCAAGATTCAGTTTATTGTCAATAATTGTGCCTAAATATTTAAAATTCGAGACCTGCTTAACTGTCTTAAAGTTTTTTATATACATTTATTTATTTTTTTTGTTTGTTTGTTTGTTTGTTTAGGGAAATCTCAATATAGTCAATGAATGGCATTATTTCATTTACCATAAACACTCAAAACCACTTGATATTATTTGGGTTTGTCTAACTAAAATTAAGTTATGAACACATGATCATTACCTCCAAAGCTGCTCTGAAGGTGACGATATGTGGGGCAACTTTTTGATAGCGAATATTACTTTTGAGAATGGGCAACAAAGTCGTATCTGGATCTGTTGCTTATTGATAGCATCCTTGGCCAAAGTTGACTAATTTCACCTTGAGAGACAGTCCATGAGAAAATTCAGAAAAAAAACTAGAGGTTCATATCTATAACCACCATATGCCATAGATTAGATTGTGACTAGATTGTGACATGAATTCAGGCACTGATTAAGACAGAATAGATCATGTCTCATACACATTCACTGCAAAAATGTTGTTGAATCTAGTCTTTGAATGGTGAAGGACCACCCATAATGCTCTTTGACTGACAGGTTAAGCAACCAATCACATTTAGTTTTGGGCCGCATCATGTTTAGGAGGTTAGGGGCATGGAAATGTTTACAGAATAACAGTCCGACACACAATGATGCATCATTCATTCATGAACATCTTTAAAGGTTTACAACAACAACAACGCTTCAATATCCTTAATGATCTGTCAGCAAAATCAGTAGGACATGTCTAGACTTTGTTCTGAGATTCACTCATTACACATACACATACACATAAACACTTATTTAACAACATATTTTACATGCCAATTTGCACATAACAGCTGCCATATAACATTGTATATAGTAATATACCTGTACATACAGTCGTGGCCAAAAGTTTTGAGAATGACATAAATATTGGAAATTGGAAAAGTTGCTGCTTAAGTTTTTATAATAGCAATTTGCATATACTCCAGAATGTTATGAAGAGTGACCAAATGAATTGCATAGTCCTTCTTTTGCCATGAAAATTAACTTAATCCTGTAAAAAACCTTCCACTGCATTTCATTGCTGTCATTAAACGACCTGCTGAGATCATTTCAGTAATCGTCTTGTTAACTCAGGTGAGAATGTTGACCAGCACAAGACTGGAGATCATTATGTCAGGCTGATTGGGTTAGAATGGCAGACTTGACATGTTAAAAGGAGGGTGATGCTTGAAATCACTGTTCTTCCATTGTTAACTATGGTGACCTGCAAAGAAACGCGTGTAGCCATCATTGCGTTGCATAAAAATGGCTTCACATGCAAAGATATTGTGGCTACTAAGATTGCACCTAAATCCACAATTTATAGGATCATCAAGAACTTCAAGGAAAGAGGTTTCTTGTTAAGAAGACTTCAGGGCGTCCAAGAAAGTCCAGCAAGCGCCAGGATTGTCTCCTAAAGAGGATTCAGCTGCGGGATCGGAGTGCCACCAGTGCAGAGCTTGCTCAGGAATGGCAGCAGGCAGGTGTGAGTGCATCTCCACGCACAGTGAGGCGAAGAATTTTGGAAGATGGCCTGGTGTCAAGAAGGGCAGCAAAGAAGCCACTTCTCTCCAAAAAAAACATCAGGGACAGATTGATCTTCTGCAAAAAGTATGGCGAATGGACTGCTGAGGACTGGGGCAAAGTCATATTCTCCGATGAAGCCCCTTTCCGATTGTTTGGGGC
>CAIGQV010017835.1:4092211-4105667 GCA_903798115.1 Danio jaintianensis | reverse complement strand
GGCCAATTTAGTTTATTCAATTCACCTATAGCGCATGTCTTTGGACTGTGGGGAAAACCGGAGCACCCGGAGGACCACCACGCGAACACGGGGAGAACATGCAAACTCCACACAGAAATGCCAACTGACCCAGCCGGGACTCGAACCAGCGAACTTCTTGCTGTGATGCGACAGTGCTAACCACTAAGCCACCGTGCCGCCCATATAGTTTAATTCGTTCATTCATTTTCTTTTCGGCTTAGTCCCTTTATTAATCTGGCGTCGCCACAGCGGAATGAACCGCCAACTTATCAAGCATGTGTTTCACGCAGCAGATGCCCTTCCACCTGCAACCTATCACTGGGAAACATCCACACACACTCATTCACACACATACACTACGGACAATTTAGCTTACCAAGTTCACCTATACCACATGTCTTTGGACTTGTGGGGGAAACCGAAGCACCCGGAGAAAACCCACGCGAAAACGGGGAGAACATGCAAACTCCACACAGAAATGCCAACTGACCCAGCCGAGGCTCGAACCAGCGACCTTCTTGCTGTGAGGCGATTGTGCTACCCACTGCGCCACCGTGCCGCCCATATATAGTTTAATATTGAATTTAATTTAGTACCATTAATTCTTAAATTCCACATTTATATAAATAGTACATGGTGCTGTTAATGTGTAACTTTAATTTTCAAATATTATCTTGATTTTATTATTAATCAAAATGGAATAGATGCAGTAATACCATAGTAAGAAAACCACAAAAAAACATAGTAACATTCAGAACTTTTAAATTCTTTCATACTCACTGATTAATGAGAAGTTCCTCATACAGTATTGGGATTATAATTTTAAATTCAAATTAATTTTTAATACATATACACATTATGACTTGATGGCAATTTTAAAGGCCCATAAATGAAAATAAATGCTAAAAAAACAGCCATAGGATTTGAAAAGCTCATCCAGAAAATTATGACATCATGGTTTAACATAAAGTCATGTGACTTATTCTGAGGTAGATTTTCATGAGTAATATATCTCAGTGGTTAATGCCGTTTGCATTACTGTGTGTCCAGCAGGTGCTGTCACATGGTGTGGGTTATTCATTTGCAGACCACATTCACACACACACACACACACACATCCACACACACACATGAAAACAGATCCATTCACTGGAATTAAAATAAAAGGAAGGCACGTTTCAGATGAATGAATGCCACGTTTCTGTTGGCAGACACGTGAGAGGGAATGAAAGATACAGTGGGAGAAGTAAATCACTTGGATTACTATGTTTTTTTTTTCTCTAAAATTAATATTCCCCTGCCAACTGGTTAATCCCAGGGATAATCCGCTCTTGTGGCCAGAGGAGACTCTTGTTTTCATATGAACTTCCCCTTTAGGTCACTGAGAGACTGTCAGACTTCCTGTTTTGAGGGCCTACGTTACCTCTGATTGATTGTGGCTGTTTTTTAGTACTTTCTGAAACAGTTTTGTGTTGTTTTGCATGAATAGGGGGCTGAAATCTATATTTGTGCTTTACATATATTGTAAATAACACTACTTTGTATCCACTTCATAGAACACACTCTTTGAAGTAGCTTTAAATCAAATCATGCTCATATTTATTATAATTTAAAGGTGAGAAATCTTATGATTGTGAGATTTCTGGCTTTTATAATGTTTTTGTTTTCTCATCTAATGGAAAGAAATCATCAACAGTACACTTTTAGATGTTTCTTTTTGTTGCACTTTATCAATTTGTCTGTAGATTATAATTACAATACATTATTATTATTATTTCAGCAGTGGCAGTTCATTCCGCTGTGGCAACCCCTGATAACTAAGGGACTAAGCCGAAGGAAAATGAATGAATGTATTTCTGCAGCTCTTAAATACACCACATATGACAGTTTTATTCATATCTATTTCTGAAAGTTTTTACAGAGGGGAACGATCATATAATTTTCCTGATTATATACAGCATTTAATTATCCAAAATGTTCTTTTCTGCTTTTTTATGTTACTTTAACTTATTTTATTCAGGTTGTAAGGTTTGAGGTTGATCAAGTTTCAACTTTCTTTAGTCATACACATTTTAGACAAATTTAAGTTAAAATTACTTCAACTAAATCACATTTGAAATTGAAGGAAACATTTTTTAATTAATGATTATTTGTGATTAAAAATAGTTTTCCAAATTTAACTTTTAAATTCCCAAACTTAAAAATGTAAAAACATTAACTCTAATTTGTAAAAAAAAAATTAAATAAATGAACCTGACTTCATACAATATTCAGCTTTTTGTGTTAGAAATGTATGCAAATTAGTGCATATTTAATTAAACGCTGCCTCATTTTCTCACAAACTGGTACATCTTAATACAAAAAATAATAATAATAATAATCTTTGGAATCTCTTGTTTTAATGTTGTTATTGTCTGGGGGAAAGTTTTGGAAGTTATGCCCAGTTGTGAGTTTGAACGATTGTTTTTTTTTTTGCTTTCGTTTATTGTGATGGAAATCTTTCTGCATCTTCCTTTTGTCTGAGTGAGATTCGAGTGACATCACGGAGACAGGAAGTGCTGTCGATGTAAACGCAGACAAGACAGTTCTTCCAAAACAATAGGTTAACAACATTAGCATATTTATTCCTGAGGTTTTATTACTTGATATGGTTTTACTTGTTTACTTTGGAACAAAAGGTAATACTGACATGAGCAAGTATTGATTTTCACCGGATTACTCACCTAAACTTCCTTTATAAGACACAAACAGCAGATGTGGTGTTCCTCGAATGAAACATTGTTGTTGTTATTTAATTTATCATCAAGACATGGTCATGACTGTTTTTTGTGTCACTTAATTTGCAGTAAGACATTTCTGGTCTACAGAAAACAATGTAATATCACAGGATTATTTTATTTTTATTTTGTATCAAATATTTAAACAGCCATATATACCATTATACAGTTGAGGGCAAAATTATTAGCCCTCCTGTGAAATATTTATTCTTTTTCAAATATTTCTCAAGTAATGTTTAATGGAGCATTTTCACAGTATTTCCGATAATATATTTTTTTCTGGTGAAAAAGTCTTATTTGTTTTATTTTGGGTGGAATAAAATGTAATTTGTAATAAAAAATAAATAAATAAAACTTTTAAGGTCATTATTATTAGCCCTCTTAAGCAATATTTTGTTTTCAATTGGCTACAGATAAACCATCTTTATACAATGACTTGCCTAATTACCCTAACTTGCCTAATTAACCTAGCTAAACCTTTAAATTGCATTTTAAGCTGAATACTAGTAAAATATTATGTTATGTAAAGTTATTAGAAATTATAAAACTATTATGTTTAGAAATGTGTTGAAAAACATCTTCTCTCTGTTCAACAAAACTTGGGGAAAAATATAAAAGAATTAGGAGAAACAGGAGGGCAAATATTTCTTCGACTGTAACCATTATACTATAAACATTATACTTTGTTTTAACTTTAAACATTATATGTACTTTATGGCCACATACTAGAGGCAAATACATGTTTTATTCATGCACTTTTTTTTCAGTTGAAAGACAACATCTAAAAACGCTTTTTTAACTGTATATCACACTTTATCATTTTTTTTAATTAAGTTGTAGATTTTAATTTCAAAACATAATTTAAAGGCCATTTTCTATGAGGTTTTTTTTTTCTCCTGCACTCCATTTCGGCAACAATTGCATACATTTAAATTGACAGTTTAATTCATTTACAGTTTTATTACAATCTTTATTTATTCTGGTTGTTAGAAGTATTTTGTGAACTATGAAGTGTACACATAAATAAATAAATATTTTCTGAATAGTTTAGAACTTAGGAAATTAGAACCTGACTTTATCCAGTGTTTTTATGTTATTTGCATATAAAATCAATTAACTAGAGAATGATGGAGATAAAACCTATTTATTTTTCCCCTATTCACCTGCAGTGTCTTTCCTTCAATCATCACCATTTTGCATTGATGATTAAGTTTCTGACAGTAGAAATGAAGCCCTATTATGGTTGCTAAACTGGCTACAAGGGCCAGTATTTTTTTCCTCTGCACCTTAAACAGAAAGTTATGACATTAGTAGGCTCTTAAAACTAACCTCAGCCCACAACACCATCCTTGCAGCATTAACCGAAACGCAATTCTGTTTGTGCATTTGAAACACCCTCATCCTGACACCCTCACAAAACCACATATAGTTTAACAAATGTTACACACACACTTAATGGATGTGTACAGCTGAGTGTGGCTTTAAAAATAAAGAACCTTGAACATCCATAGAACTTATTTTCCCAAAAAAGATTCTTTATAGAGAAAAGTGTACATTACTTTCGATTACTCAAAAAGTATACGTACTAAGCAGTGGTTATTCTAATAACTGCTTACTGAAAGGTTATTTATTAAACAAAAAATTTTCTTCTTTGCAAATGGCGAATAGTTTTTATTTTTAATTGTTTTATTTAATTTTAAAAGTTACTTAAAATGCAAGTAACTGTTTTTTTTTTATTATTATTAGTTTTTAAAACACAATTGGGCAGATATTATTAGTTTAAGCTTTTGTATATCATTATTTCAACTTTCAGGTTGACAGACATAAAATACTTATGATAAAAAACACTAATAATAATAATAATATAAATGTATAGTGGAGTGTATCTCTACAGTGTGTGTTTACATTTTGTATACATTTTCATACTATTTTTACTCATTCATATTAGTCAAAATAATATTCAATTTATCCAGATGTTCCTTCTTGAGCATCATTCTAAGAAGGTCCTTCCTTAGGGGAATCTGTAACGCAATCTCACGTCAACTTGTAACTTTTCAATTTTGGGCTAGTTTGTATGAATTTGTAATCACACATGTACGTTTTAGTACAACTTGCTCATCCCCCAATCAGGGGTGAGTCTAGCTCCAACCTTTGTCCTAGGTAACCTTAATGGGTCACAAAAAGTGTTACGGTATGGTTCACTATTTTGGTTCTTCTGACAGTGGAAACAGACATAAAAGAGTGTCTTTGTACTGTACCAAACCGTACCACTCAGTGGAAACGAGTCAGTAAGTGCCTGTGTTTAGGTTATAAGACCTGAATAATAAGGAGCCATGAGTATTCATTTATTTATTTTTTGCCTGTACATGTTTTTTGACTCAATTCAAAGACCCAAGTTCTAAACAAAAAAAGGAAAAACATCTTGTATGGCCTGTGTGCATTTTTGACCTTTAACTGCTTCTTGTTCTAATCTATTCTGAACTTTTGCTTTTGCTTATTGTGATGGCAGACAGGTTGTCTGAACAAACCATAATGTTTGGTTTACTGCCATGACAGGAAAAACTTATTTTTTTACATTATTTATCATTATTTAACACACTCAATTATCTGCACTGGTTACCGCATTGATAGTTAACATCATACCAATTGTGAATAGTGAGTCTTCACTAAACCCATCAGATGGAATGACAGTGTTATGTCTCAAGGAAATTACCTGACATGCAAAGACATGCACTGGCAGTCAGATTAATATGAGGCAAGTGTGAACACAAGCCATCAAAGTGAACAGGAAGAGGAGAGTGGGATGGTAGAGTAGCCACAGTTGTGGAAGAAACTAGGGGAAAAGACGGGGGAGAAAGAGCGAGTGAATGAAGGGAAATTCAAGAGTGAGGGAGTGAATGAGCCGAGCTCAGCTGCAGAGCAGGGGAGGATCCTCCTCCTCTTCCTTTAACAACACTTTTAGTTTTGCTTTGTGATTTTAGGCTCATCTGAATGAACTTAAGTGTTCATGTGGCAGCAGAGCAGAGTGACATTTTAAGATATTGTGAAATACTGTATATTTCGGCAGACAATAAATTATGTCAATCAATCCCATAATATATATATATATATATATATATATATATATATATTTCTGTAAACATCTGTTTGGATTTTTTGGAGAGTCATTTTAAAGGCTCAAAAATATATCAGTCTTATATGACATGATACACATTTTTAATTTTTTTATTTTATAGGAATAATATCTGCCATCTTGATTGTAATGAGATAGGGGGCATGGCTATGATATGAAAAACTAAAATGTTCTTAATAATAATACTAATTTAATAATAAGTTTTTAAAACACTGAAGAAAAATTATAATCCTGGACGAGCCCCCATTTGGGTTGGGAGCGGATTTAAAAATGAATAAATAAACAAACAAATAAATAAATAAAAAAGACTATTAAAAAGATAGTTTACTCCAAAATAAAAATGTATTCACTATTTACTTTGGAACCCTCAGGTTTGGAACCCAAACCTTTGAGTTTCCTTTTTCTGTTCAAAAGGATTTATTTGTAAAAAAGAAAATAATAATAATTAAAAAATGTTCAAAAAAAATTAACCATTGACTTCGATAGTAGAGAAAAGAAATACTTTGTTGGTTATATGTTTACAACTTTTTAAAAAATATCTTATTTTGTGTTCAACAAAAAAAAAAAGAAACTCAAACAGATTTGTGACGAGGGAATGATGAGTAAATGATGACAGAATGTTATATTTTGGGTGAACTACCCATTTAATATTGTGATATACACATGTGATATACACATATTTCACTGACAAAACATGAAAGTTAAGAATCATCCTGCTTGTCAGCATCATGAGGCATAGTGATGTCATTGTAAGTCATGCTGATTAGGCTGACCGCAGACATTTTTACATATGGGGGTGTTTTTGAGCAACAAGATTAGACCATTTTCTTTTGATGCATCATATACAATAGGCCGTATCAATCATAGATGAGGAAACATCAATTCCATTTTCAGATTGTGACTCACACACACACGCGCACACACACACACACACGCACGCACGCACGCACGCACGCACGCACGCACGCACGCACACACACACACACACACACATTCTAATATGTTTCTTTTTGTTATTTAAAATAAATAAAATGTGAGCTCAGACAGGCATTTCACTGTAAGGAAAAATAGGGCAGATGAATCTGAATATTATATCTATCTGCTAGATTGTGTGCTTTTATTTGAATTTACATTTGACTGACGACTGTAAACTGTGACTGCAGTGTGAAAAAGAGAAGGGAATGACTGTGAACAATGATTATCTACATATATACGTATCATGTACCACTTTAAAAAATATTTCATTCATTCTTCGTGGCCTTTACACCTGTTTGTGCATTTACTTTATCATATGTTTGTTGACTGTGTGACCGTTGTTAAGTTTCATTCCTGGTTGAAGAGTCATAATAAGAGCTCACCAGACAATAGCAATAAAAATCCCCAACCACCAAATTACATTAACTGTCAGTACTGACTCATATAGTGTAAATTTCAAATCATCATTTTATTTAGTATTTTATTTAGAGAATTGTTTTCATAAAGATGCAGACAGAAAGACAAACGGACAGGCACAGACAGTTGATGGATGGATGGATGGATGGATGGATGGATGGATGGATGGGTGGATGGATGCAGCACAGACAGACATACAGACAGACAGTTGGAAGATGGATAGACGGTCGGTTGGATGGATAGATGGAAAGATGGAAAATTGATGGATGGATGCAGGACACAGGGACAGACATAACTAGATAGGTAGTTGGTTAGATATGGTAGATATGATTCATTAGACATGGATGGATGGATGGTTGGTTGGATATGGATGGATGGATTGTTGGTTGGTTGGTTGGATGGATGGATGGATGAAGTGAAGTTCTCAAGATCTACCTGAGCTCAAACTCCCCGGGCTTAAGGATCTTATGAGCTCCCGGGACAGCATGCCAAACAAGCTTTATAATCAATCATCAGCTAAGTGTGAACTCTTGAAGTAAAGTTTATTTATAAACTAATTTCGAGAGGATCACGTGCTTATGATTGCTTGCAGCTGGTCCCGCATTATTCAATTTATGTTTCACCAATCAGATGATTCCTAAGCCACTATATATACCCTAAGTTCCATATAACAGCCATCTTCGTTTTGAAGAATGCTTCCTGCTACAAAAACGCTACAAAAAGCTTCTACAGCATTGCACCATTTAGCCTGTCGATATGGAAAGAACCAAACAACTACAACTTCAGCCAGAGCACCGCTCTCCCCGAGACTGCAGTTGCGGCTCAGCGCCATCCAGCCCCGCCAGGACGACAATCGAGCTGGCGATCCAAGCCATTGCAATGAAGCCGAACTCTCACCGCTCTCCTAGCGGTCCAGCCGCGGTAACGTACATAGCAAGCCTCTCAAAAATAACTACTCTCCAACAAAGACTAAACATTTTATAAACCTTTTAAAAGACGAGACTCACCTCTCAAGCATCCCGCCTGTCCACAGATCCATAACATTCTAACAGCTTGAAGTAATTTGACTGCAAGGGTCCAGGCAATCCAATCCGTAAAACATTAGTCCACAGCATATTCATACGTTGATAACATCCATGGAATGCACTGTTATCATCCAACCTAGTCGCTGGAGTGCGTTCAGTAGAGTAGCGTCTTCAGACATAAACACTAGCGATTTGGTCAACAAAATGGCCGCCAACCTTTTGCACTTTTGATTGACACTTCATTGAGTCAATAGCTGAAAGGAGAAGTGTCACCATCCAAGCTCCCAAAACTTGAAATGGTCCCACCCTCTCTCTTGACAGTTATGAATGGACCCAGTTGCAAAAGACCTTGTGAATGAATTGGGCCAGATATGCTTGTGATTTTAATCATGTTAAGATTCCAAACTTAATGTTATTTAATCATGGATTAAAGTAAAGCCCATAACAAACATTCCATTCACAATTTCTACTAAGTGGTGACATAATTTTCGTTTTTAAAGTTCAGGGTTTGATGTTGGCAGTTGATTATATAAAAAAAAAAAATAATAATAATAAAAAACTCTGCCACATCTGATAGTCATGTAACTTCTGAAAAGATTATTACTCAGCTAGTGAAAAACATTCAACACAACGAGCATAGAATCCAATCGTAATATGACATAGTGACCTATATGTCCATACACAAAGTGTCATATGCAAGTTTATGATGGCAAGTCGGTTGGATGTGAAAACGGCAAAGAAACAAACTTCCCGCTTGACTGCTGTGAATAAGAGGACATTTCTGACAAATGGAGTAATGTTTCATCCATTGACTCGGTTAGATACATTTGCATTTTAAACAACTTCTACATTACTAAGGGGTTTAAACTCCACTCCACTATCACTTCACCTACTCCGTCTTCAAGAGGTACTTCCAGGACCACCAGCCAAGCCCCATATCCTCAGCTCTCCATCCATCTGCCACCCTGTGGGGGGACGAATGCCCACCTCTACCATCCTTGCAGACCATGCATTAACAAAAGGCGCTTCCATTCACAGATGCCCATGCCCTTATTAAGACGCCTCACATGGATATCAGCTAAAACAATTCATTGTCTGCCGTACATGTACTATGTTGTAAAAAAAATTCTGATTCTCTCTTGTTTCTTATTTCAGAGATCATGGTAGCTGGCTCCAGAAGCTGACCCTCATCCAACCTATTACACTCCACAACAATTCTAAATGCATTCACACACTACGCAAAGGATACATTTCCACTCACACAGCCCACACCCTCGATGCCATGTTCACACTAGTTTTTTTGGTTTTCGAGATGTTCTGAACTAATATAAAATTTCAATCTTATAATCCACCCCACCATATCTGATCTAACTTTGCAGGATGAAGAAAATCTCTTTCTTTATTAAGCAAAGCAAAATAGATCAATTACGCAAAGGACATTCTATATACATTTTTGACATCCCCTCCCCCACACACCCATTCCAAACCCTCTTAGCATTCTTACACCACAGGAGAGCAATACCACCTCAGGGAAGCCCAGCTGATCCTCTCCAGCTGACTTCCACCCACATGTGTTTCTAGGCATAAGCCCGATTCTGCCATTTCCCCCTATTCCCCCTCCTATTAACATAGGAGCTCCTTCACTACCCTTCCCTTTTTTCTTCCTTTAACTTTTTCCCTCCAAACTCAAACTATCCCATACTTCCATTTACTCTCGTTCACCACAGCTCCGACCCATTTTAGGGGTCGCCCCAAGTTTCAATTGCTGCAGCAGCGACGCTCTAATTGAGCTCATATACATTTACATTTCCAAATACCACTATCGTCACACTCCCCCGCACTAATACAGCAGTAAATGCTTCTGCGGGAGCGCACATTGCCTCCATACTGACCCACTGCACCTCTGCAGCAGCAGAGACACTCCGCTGAGCTACACTCACCCATAGCACCATTGCAACTGCAGTGACGCTCTAGCTAAACCCTTATTCACTTTCATCTCTACATATCACTACTGACAGTATTTAATATTCCTGCGGGACAACTCATAACTCTCCAATACCGACCACCTCTGCAACAGCAGAGGCGCTCCGCTGAGCTACACTCACCCATAGCACCACTGCAACTGCAGTGACGCTCTAGCTAAGCCCTTGTTCACTTTCATCTCTACATATCACTACTGACAGTATTTAACATTCCTGCGGGAGCACTCATAACTCTCCAATACCGACCACCACTGCACCTCTGCAACAGCAGAGATGCTCCGCTGAGCTACACTCACCCATAGCACTACTGCAACTGTAGTGACGCTCTAGCTGAGCCCTTATTCACTTTCATCTCTACATATCACTACTCACATTATTGAATATTTCTGTGGGAGCACTCATAAGCCTCCAATACTGACTACCACTGCACCTCTGCAAAAGCAGATGCGCTCCGCTGAGCTACACTCACCCATAGCACTACTGCAACTGCAGTGACGCACTAGCCAAGCCCTTATTCACTTTCATCTCTACATATCACTACTAACAGTATTTAACATTCCTGCGGGAGCACTCATAACTCTCCAATACCGACCACCACTGCACCTCTGCAACAGCAGAGACGCTCCGCTGAGCTACACTCACCCATAGCACCACTGCAACAGCAGTGACGCTCCAGCTAAGCCCTTATTCACTTTCATCTCTACATATCACTACTGACAGTATTTAACATTCCTGCAACAGCAGAGACGCTCCTCAGAGCCTTATTCTCCCTCTGCACCACTGCGCAGCAGTGTTGCTCTGCCTGAGCTCAGACATACTTCCATTTAGCCATTCACTACCGACACACTCCCCAGCACTGCCACAGCAGTTAAAACGCCTCCGCGGAAGCATATTTACCTGTTGTTATTATTGACTTCCATTTCACCTCTGCAACTGCAGAGATGCTCCGCTTGGCTTAAATTCTCCTCTGCACCACTGCCGCAGCACGGACGCTCCGCCTGAGCTCACATACACTTCCATTTATTTATACTATTACACTTCCCAGCACTGTCACATCTGTTTAAACGCCTGCGTAAGAGTTCTTTGATACTGACTTCATTGCAGCTCTGCAGCAGCAGAGACGCTCCGCTGAGCTTATCCTGACATTTCACCACTACCATTATAGAGTCTCTCTAGCAGAGCTCATACATCCCGCATTCAAATTATTACATCTGTCTCACTCTCTCGCCCGGTCACGGCAGTTAAACACTGCTATGGGAGCACACATAGCATTTGCAAAATCGGC
Source organism: Danio jaintianensis (assembly GCA_903798115.1). Classification (NCBI taxonomy): domain Eukaryota; kingdom Metazoa; phylum Chordata; class Actinopteri; order Cypriniformes; family Danionidae; genus Danio; species Danio jaintianensis. The sequence goes on along the minus strand of CAIGQV010017835.1, from coordinate 4,094,052 downwards.
TGCCAGTACACCACTTCAGTAGCAGCGATCACTCTAACCTAAACCATTCACCTTTTGCACCGTTTCCATCTTTGCTCCTGCAAACCCTCTCCTGGTACCATCTTTCTAACACTTTCCATTCAGCAGCCGGTTACGGCTTTGATCTTTATTTCCGTTTGGGGGTTCTTCAATACGCGGCTGCTGTCCTGAGCTAATTAAGGCATCTTGGGGAGTTCTCGAGATCTGCCAGAGCTCAAACCCCTCTCGCCTTGCAAACGGGAGGGAGCCCCGGGCTCGAGGATCTTATGAGCTCCCGGGACAGCATGCCAAACAAGCTTTATAATCAATCATCAGCTAAGTGTGAACTCTTGAAGTGAAGTTTATTTATAAACTAATTTCGAGAGGATCACGTGCTTATGATTGCTTGTGGCTGGTCCCGCATTTTTCAATTTATGATTCACCAATCAGACGATTCCTAAGCCACTATAAATACCCTAAGTTCCATATAACAGTCATCTTCGTTTTGAAGAATCCCCCCTTCCACCCCTACTCCTCCTCCTTTCCTGGATGGGTGACACGGTGGCCCAGTGGTTTGCATTGTTGCCTCACAGCAAGAACGTCACTGGTTCTAGTCCTTACCACACCAGCCGACGTTTCTGTGCGGAGTTTACATGTTCTCCCCGTGCTCACGTGGGTTTCCCCCGTGTTCCCCGGTTTCCTCCCACCGTCCAAAAACACGCAACTTAAGTTAATTGACTAATCCAAATTGGCACCATAGACATGCTCCTAGTAAGTAGTTATTTCTTAAGACCAATCATTATCTGTTCATTAGCTACTACACCAGGGGAGTTCTGGAGATCTACCTGAGCTCAAACTCCCCTCTCGCCTTTCAAACGGGAGGGAGCCCCGGGCTCGAGGATCTTATGAGCTCAGGGCTCTCTCCTGGGACAGCATGCCAAACAAGCTTTATAATCAATCATCAGCTAAGTGTGAACTCTTGAAAGGATGGATGGATGCAGCACAGACAGACATACGGACAGACAGCTGGAAGACGGATAGAGATGGAAAGGTAGATGGTTGGTTGGTTGATTGGTTGGCTGAATGGTTGGATGCATGGATAGATGGATAGATGAAAGATAGATGGTTGGATGGATGGTTGGTTGGTTGGTTGGTTGGTAGGTTGGATGGATGAATGGTTAGATAGATAGATAGATAGATATATATATATATATATAGATAGATAGATAGATAGATAGATAGATAGATAGATAGATAGATAGATAGATAGAATATTTATTGTGTTTGTTGAAATTCTACATTTTACTGAATTTCTACATTTATACAAGATGGCGCCGACGATGATGGCCGCCTCCGTGTTGTGCTCTGCTGTTGTTTTTGTGTTTTTGTTAGTTTGTCCCGTCTTGAGTCACATTCCTACAATTAGTTTCACCAGAGACGAATTGTTGGACATTCGGACACATACACCACCTAATGTTTTTCCAGACTTGGATTTATGTGATGTTTTGTTGGACATTGTAGTCGGCGGAGCCGCGGTGCTGCTCAAACGCTGTCGGGCGCACAGACGAGGGAAGCGAGCAGGCGCGCTTGTGAAACTCAGACAGTGCGGGTTTCGAACTGCGTTGCCTAGCATCCATCTGGCGAATCTCCGCTCTCTACCCAACAAAATAGACAAACTTATTCTGCTCTCTCAGACAAACAGGGATTTTTTGCATTCTGCTGCTCTGTGTTTCAAGGAAACCTGGCTGAACGACGCCATACCGGACAACGCACTTCATCAATCAGCTGTTCAGTGCGGATCGCGACGGAGAATCAATGCGGAAATCGCGGGGTGGTGGGACATG
>CAIGQV010017835.1:4030234-4055679 GCA_903798115.1 Danio jaintianensis | reverse complement strand
ACCACTGCTAACCACTGAGCCAGCGTGTCGCCCGCAGGTTACTTATTATATTTTCTAATTATATTATGTTTGCAATAATATTTTGATAAAAGGACCATTTCAAACCACAAGTAAATGTAATAACACAACTAAATATCTAATAAAATAAATTAAAAAGAAGAAAGAAACGTCCTGGTTACGTACGTAACCCACGTTCCCCGAATAGGGAATGGAGATGTGCGTCTGGTAACAGACTATGGGAGTACGTCAGATGACCAATCACTCTGAAGAGTAAGAAAACGGGCCAATGAATGCCAAAATGAATTGGCAGAGCTCAGCTCCACAGCTGACAGTGATTAGCCATTAGTTCTATATAAGCTGCCAGCTGAGGAGTGAGCACTAGAATTTGCCTGCTGAAGAGCCAAACACTCAGCTAACAGCTGGAGACTCAGCTGCTGTGGCAATGGAGACGCACGTCTCCGTTCCCTATTCGGGGAACGTGGGTTACGTACGTAACCAGAAAGTTTCCCCTTCATACGGGAACTTCAACGTGCGTCTGATAACAGACTATGGGAGACTGTATGGAAAATGCCACAGCAGCTAAGCCCGTCACGCTCCTGATGTGAAGTTTGCCAAGCATAGCGTGAGCGCACAAGCATCACCAAGAGCGCAACCTTTCAAAGTCCCCTAGGCTCAAAAAATTACCATTACATGGGAATAATTACAATTTAGATCGGGGGTCGTAAATGTGCTTTTGCCTAGCTAATATAGTCTAGGAATTTTAGAAATACGACAGTATGTTGGGAAAGCGTGCCAGTCCCCAAAGGGGGAGGACGCTGCGGAGACCACCTGCTACCCAAGAGGGGAGACTTGATGGCAATAAGGACATATGAACTAGCCCTATGGAGGGGGAGTGCTACATATGATAAGCTGGTTAGCCGGTAGGGAAGACACGGGTCCGCCTGGTCAGGGGGAACACTCCGTGGCTGAAATAAGCATAAGGGATCACCATCGGGGACCGCACATAGCTGGCACCGAACCTCAGCATGTGGGTAGACCAAAAGTTGGCATACCAGACATCACACTGAGCCAGGCACCCGGCTCCTCCGCTGAGTCGGGTGCTGGGGGCCTCGGAGGAATTCTCTAGGGTTTGCCAAGCGGGAAACTTACTAGCAGAATAGAAAAGGTGCATGTATCTCCGGAATAGGGAGCATGGCGCAGCAATCATTTTTGACACTAAGTTTAATTTCGTCCCGATTGACCGGAGTGACCCAGTAATAGGGAGGAAACCGACTCCACTTGAGGATTATAAAATCTTGTGAATGTGTTAGGTGTCGCCCAGCCCGCAGCTCTGCGAACTCACGCCGTTTTTTTTTTTAAGTGTGCTCTCTCTCCCGGGGGACACAGCTTGCCCTGGCACATGAGGTGAGGGCAATGGCATAACTATAAAATGGACCAACCTCTGCTTTATTACGGCACTTCCCTTCTGCCGATCATAACAGAAAAGAGCTGCTTAGAGACGTATGCTCTATCTGTCACATTAAGTGCAGTGTGCGGACATAGCAATAAAAGGGCTGGGTCTGCCTCCTCCGCAGACAGCGCTTGCAGGCTCACTACCACTTTTAATATTAAAAAGGTTGGTAGGAACCTTGGCACAAGCTGAACCGGGGTCTCAGGTAAACGTGAGAGTAGGCCGGTCCATATTCCTGGCACGATTCGTTGACTGAAAATGCCACTGGAATCCTAACCCTCCTGACTGATACCAACGCGACCAGCAGAGCTGCCTTCGTGGACAGAAAACTTATAGATACTGAGTCGAGTGGCTCAACGAACCTAACCATAACCGCTGGGGCTAGAGAGGTCCCGAGAGGGCAAGAAAGGGGGGTGGGGACGGAATTAACAGCTGGACTGTGCCGGGGTGGTGTCTCCATTCTCCCAGAAACGTAACTGTCGTGAGAGCATGTAAGCTGGCACGGTAGAGCTCGTATGGGATATGAACGGTGCGCAGCTATTAAGCCACATGACTCCGGAGGAGCAGATGGCGAGCAGTGCTAAGACATGCGGCGGAAGCGCACATCAGCCAAACGGTTGATGTGCACTATCGCAGCCGTGCTGGCCGTCCTAACCAACACGTGTGTCCCCTCCCGTACCGGTAGGAACCGGCGGAGAGCGAGAAACACTGCCAACTACTCCAGGCAATTGAATGCCAATGCAACCGAAGTAAAATTTACGAACCTGCAGCTGCATGCTCGATACACACAGCCCACCAGCCCGTACTGGAAGTATCCGTCAGAATGACGCCATGACTGGACACTTGTTAGAAGGGCACCCAGGCCCGTAGAAGGCAAGGTCCATCCAGGGGCTGAAGGTGCGGAGACACAGCGTAGTGATGCACACCCGGTGCGTCTCCGCGCGCCATGCCCATCTGGGGACTTGATCGCGAAACCAGCGCTGAAGTGGTCTCATATGAACAATTGAGCGGCGTGATAGCGGCTACAAAATGTCATATGCCCCAGGAGCCTCTGAAAAACTTCAGTGAAACCACTATAACTGACGAATTAAACGGACAGGGCAGCACTAGCCCAGCGCGCTAAAAGCGCACCGTGATGGAGACCGGGTCCAGCTCCAACCCGAGATGAGAGAAGCTCTGCCCGGGGGACATCTTGCTCATTCTCGGTTGACCCGAAACTCCAACAAGCCGAGGTGCAAGAGCACCAGGTCCCTATGCATAATTGACTAATTCAAAGGTCTGAAAAAAAATTTAACCCAGTCAATGAATAATCAAAAATGCCGATGAGCGTGCGCCAAAGAGGCACAGGGCATCCTCCACGCATGGAACAGGGAGAGCCCAAAGGGGAGGACCATTTTCTGCCATGCTCGGGCCCCGTCGCACACCGGTAAAAACACGGTTATAAGGAGGCATGGAGTGAGCGTCCTTCAGCTCTATAGCTGCAACCAATTTCGCGGACGGACGCACTGGGGGATGCGTTTCTGCATGGGCATCCTGAACAGATGACAGATCAAAATGCGCAGATAGGATTGGTATAACCCACCGCTCTCTGGGTACGATGAAGTGGGGGCGTAAACCCACTCTTCATCTCGGCTGGATGGACCGGCTCGATTGTATCCTTCACCAGGAGGATAACAATCTTCTCACACGAGACAGGGGTGGCATAGCGATGACCGCTTAAATACACACCCGTGAACTCGGGAGGCCAAAAGCGCGATGAAACGCACAGCCAAGTCTGACCGTCCATGTGAGCTACTACGCCGGGCTGAGCAGCGCTAACCAGGCTGACAGAGTCCGAACGAGCAGCATCACCGGAACGATTGCTGACGTACCCGCGGAGGGGCAGCTTCGAGATGTGGAGTGCTCACCCCGGGAAGCAGAGCGTCCGGAGGAAGAACTGAAAATAAGAGATTGACTCTTACCTTCCTCCCAGGATCCCGCGGAGAGGCTGGAGGTGCGAGAGAGGAGCTCATCCTCTGGCGCCCTCAAAGCCTGTGGCGAAGTGCACCAAAGCTGAGAGCTGGAAGGCAGTGTGTCCCATGCTGGCAGCAATTCGGCTTCCACACCCAGAGGGAGGAAAAGCCACTCTTTTCGGATCGCTACATTCGTTCTTTCCCCACTGGGGAAAGAACGGTTCTCCTCCTCTCCCAAGTGGCCCTCCTTAGGTTCGCTTCGCAGTCCGATTACCGGACTTTACGGCGACCTATGACAGGAACGTCAACTACCCGTGGGGGGGCTCGGCGTGTTCACTAGCAAGTATAACGGGCTGTGACAGCGGAGCATTTTCGAGCCACGGAAAGAGCGCTCTCGGCGAGGAACAGCCAGCACGGACGGGTCCGGTGGGGAGCAGTTTTCCGAGCCCACCAAGACATGACCTGCTCCATCGCGCACGGCTGATCTTTCACCACCGAGGACTCCTGTGTAAAGTCCCCGGCGGTGTCGCCGAGTAGGCCTGCCTAGGATATGGGCACACCAAGAAAGCGTACTTTGTCGGTGTGGCGCATATCTGCCAGGGTAAGCCAGGGGTGGCATTTCTGGACCACTGTGTGGCCATCGTCCTCCCTAGGGCACGGGCGGCCGACTTTAAGGTCATGAGAGCATAGTCGACCATCGTGCGGTGCTTACGCACAAGCCTGGGGAAGAACCACCCCTGTGCAGCACAGCCATGTGGCCATGGTGCAGGGCAGAAGCGGCATGGCCCGCAGTGGTGTGGGCTCTGGCCGTGAGAGACACAGATAACCCACCCGCCTTGGACGGGGGTCTCAGCTTACCCCTCCAGGTGGCGGCGCCTACCACCTGAGGAATAGCTTCGTACCCACTGGCCGCTTCGCCATCAGGGGGAGGTGAAGGCGGAAGTGCACAAGGACCGGGCGGAGAAAAACGCCCTCTATGCCAGCGTGTGCTCGCTGTGCGCCCCTGGGAAGAAGGGGACTGGAGCTGGAAGGTTCATCTTACATCAGCCCCACGTCACACCCTCTAGTCGGTCCGGCGGTGAGACTGGGGGACAAGCCATCTTCAGCCACACCGCCGAAGCAGCCCAGGAAGCGAAGCCATCATGTCTGATTCGAGAACCATGACCACGCATTGCACCCCGTAGGATGGAAGCGAGCCCGGTCTGTCATCTGAGCATGACAGCTCGCCCTCCGATGCCGCGATGGACGTCTGATCTCCGGTGTCATCAAGCAGAGGCGCGGGCATCCCAGGGGATGCACAGCACAACCACTCAAAGCTTGGATGGAGCGTGCTGTGGAGGAGTGGGGGGTCCGTGGGCCCAGAGGCGACGGATAATCTCCCACTGTAATCCTCAGATCTGCCTGCGTGCTAACCGCTTTCACGAGGGAGCTTTCACCGCATCGACATGCTGGACCCCCAGACCTGTGATGCGATACCCGTGCCCATCATCCGGAGATAGGAACCACCGCATCCAGAAACGCACAGTCAGAACAGCGTCTTGAAAAAGACATGTTGATTGAATGTGTTGCTCTCTTAGGGAATCTGCTCTTTTAATGGAAACTGCTCTTTTGTGCACACCAGCGAAATGCCCAGGGGACGGGAAGCCCAGATCGACCGCCGCTGTCGCGTCATCTCCCGCACTGGTGAGTAAACTGGTTTCAGTCTTGAAATCAGGTTGGCAGATAGAGTGTCTTCAGTCTCGTGAGAGGCTCTGAAAGCTAAATTCTAGTGCTCGCTTCTCAGCTGGCAGCTTATATAGCACTAATGGCTAATCACTGTCAGCTGTGGAGCTGAGCTCTGCCAATTCATTTTGGCGTTCATTGGCCGGTTTTCTTACTCTTCAGAGGGATTGGTCGTCTGACGTACTCCCATAGTCTGTTACCAGACGCACGTTGAAGTTCCCATATGAAGGGGAACTAAAAAACTGACAGAATTAAAAGGTAAAAGTTTGGAAAATATTAATAATGACCTTTCATTTCCCACAAACTAAAGAAAAAACTTGAACATTTTTAGTCTAAACTTTTTCTTTTTTAACAAACATTTCTTCATCTTTTCACAGCACTGATTTGAATGATTGTGTATATGAGGTGCAGATTAGAAACTGATCTACTAAAAAGACAGCTTTGTGACAGATCTGAGTGGATAGAAAGCATAAACATTTGAAGATAAATGAAAACTATTCACATTCATCGCATAAAACATATGTCAGAATAATTGGCGGATCATTCTGCTGTTGCGACATCTAATAATCAGGGACTAAGCCGAAGGATAGTGAAAAGAATTCAGGACAAAGTGTATGGACTTGGAGATTCAAAGATTATTTATGATTATTTCAAACTGGTAGTTAGATTCTTCAGATGGCGATGAGAATATCAATACCAATACCATTTTAATTCTTTTTGGAAACCTACTTTTTTGAAGTCATTCCAGATCATTGATTTGATGTTAAACAAATTAGAGTGATCATCTACACACCATGCTGACAAAAGAAGTGGAAATCAAATTGATAGACATATTAGTTTTGTGTACTGCATTAACAGACTTTATGGCATAATTTAAAAATGCATTGTAGGCTGTATCTCCAAAGTTTTGATCTATGAGTCATGGTACCTCGTGTTTTACGATCTACGTGTGCATTGGCTACCTTGCCAATCATCTTAGCACATATTTTTAGACCATATGTGCCTGGGCTACTTTGCCAAATGTCTTAACACTACTGTACCAGACTACAGTATGTTTGCCTTGGCTACTTTGCTAACCAAGACATACCGAGACATGTGAAACAGATCCTGAATCCTGCCTTACACAAACACACAAATCTCAATGCTGCCACAAGAACACACAAACATATTGACCAGAACACTTTATCATATTAACACCAAACTTTATCATCATGACCTCATATTATCCACACCACATCAATTTGATGTTAGTGCCATCTATTAATGCAATAGTTCACCCAAAAATGAAAATTCATTCATCATTTTCTCCTCAAGGGTTTTGGTTTTGATCATTTATTTTGGTATTTTTTTAGACTGAAGCTCTCACATTTCCCCTAAAATGTCTTAATTTGTGTTCTGAAAATGACCAAAGGTCTCAAATGTTTGGAATGACATGAGGGTATGTAATTAATAACAATTTTCATTTTCATACACCTTAATCAAACATTCTAAACCATTAAATCAAATGACTAAAGTTACAATTATGATTTCAGTTATTTTAGCTAAGATCAACTACTTGCTGTTGCAGTTGCTCTGAGCTCCTCATTCCGTCTATACTTTGCTCAATTACTGCTTACAGCTATATTATTTTTTGTTATTGTCTAATTTGCATGTGTAACAAATGTTGATGAAAATGAAATAAACACTACGACTGAACTAAATCTGCTGGCTCTATACTTTTGGCAACTCACATCAAAGCAAGCATTTGTAGACATCTAGTGTATTTCAACCTTGAACTGAGGTAGTGAAAACATCAAAGACTCTCTGGTGAAAAAAGAGATAAGAATAACACCTGAGACAGCAGCTTCCATCTACTAGAACCCAGTTTGTGACTGTGAAGATGACAAAGAGCCATAAATGTTTAATAAAATGTAGGAAGGCTTGGTTTGTTTGTTTGTTTGTATGGTGAGGGTCAGCTGAAGTTCCCCATGTGTGTAAAGAGTGACGACTGCAGTGTAGAATTTCTATTAAATCTACAGTCTTCAAAAAGTAACATCCCAGCCTCTGAGCTATTTGCCTTTTATCAATAAACTTACTTCCTGTTCCTCGCAACATTTCTTTCCCAGCCGCCAAAGCTAAAGACATGAATGACACTGGCTCTAATTAATCAAATGCTAATACATTCACAAGCACAGGCCAGCCAAAAGCACTGACTTGTCTTTCTCAAGTTTTACCGAGACATCTGCAAGAGCCCAGAACCAAACTGGTTCCACAAGATGGGTGATGGAGGCGCTGCGTTAAGTGACAGCGCAAACAAATATCACAGTTCCAAACCTGAGGGAGGGATGACAACGTGTTCGGCATCTGTTATGATGGCTTAACACTCGGTGAAACCATATGGTGATTCACACATCACTAAGTGTCCACACTGCAGTCAAAAGATAGAGTATAATTACCAAGAAGCCAAATGAAAGGTTTGCAAATTACCACATTTCCCTCAGTGATGGTACAGTAAGTAATGAGTGTGTGCACGCAGAGGCATCCAAGTGATACGAGTAAGACAATGTTCCTGCTCAACTGCTCATGTGGAGGTGGACAGAAGTGGCTAATTGCTGTGTTATTGGCCTAGAATGAACGTAATACTTGATTAGACCCTTTTTTATGAGAATGGAAAGTTAAAAAAATATCAAGTATAGTAAAATACTACTAATTAATGAAGCACTATTAAAAATAGATTCAGGCTGTGCCTGGAATCACATACTCACATACTATAAAGTAGGTGAAAAACAACGTGATAAAATCCATTGTTTGATTTGAATGTATGTGAAATACACCATGATAACAACATACCGAATTTACTGTAGTATTTTCAGATTGCGGCGTCACGGTGGCGCAGTGGGTAGCACGTTCGCCTCACAGCAAGAAGGTCGCTGGTTCGAGCCTTGGCTGGGTCAGTTGGCGTTTCTGTGTGGAGTTTGCATGTTCTCCCCGTGTTCGCGTGGGTTTCCTCCGGGTGCTCCGGTTTCCCCCACAAGTCCAAAAACATGTTGTATAGGTGAATTGGATAGGCTAAATTGTCCGTAGTGTATGTGTGTGAATAAGTGTGTGTGGATGTTTCCCAGTGATGGGTTGCAGCTGGAAGGGCATCCGCTGCGTAAAACATATGCTGGATAAGTTGGCGGTTCATTCCGCTGTGGCGACCCCGGATTAATAAAGGGACTAAGCCGAAAAGAAAATGAATGAATGAATTTTCAGATTGCATTCAAATACACACATTAATACTATAAAGAATGTACTAGCTGTGAAATATTTATTTATTCAAAATAATTATTTACTCATAAGAGCATCTGAATTCGCATGCAGCCTCGATATTTTTTAATGTTGTGTTGGTCATAATTGACTTGTGATACCTAATGGTGTGGATGTTGCCTGATCATAAAGTAATATATTTGTTTAACTAATTTTTATATAATTACTAGTTCTATAGATTTTTTCATGTTCAAAATATTTCTTAAACGGTCATTTTATTATAGACAGAAAGACATTTTTTGGAGTAGTTTAAACTGAAATTAACTCCAAATTAGCTTCATTTTGACCTGATTTTGTTTCAAATCTCATGTTCTCAAGTAATTTCTCAAGTAAATTCAACATGCTATTTTAATGTCCATAAAATCTGTTTTATTTTAATAAACTTGTCACACTATGATATTGCATGAAAATACTCTTTAGTATCGTAAAACCACAAAAATAATCTTAAAGGAACTGAATAAACGATGAAGAAAAACATACAGCGATATGAGCCAGTCAACAACTCTCACAGTAGTTTGATAGCAAGTTTCACAGTGAAATGGTGGTGCCACTGTGTCAATTTGAACAGAACTTCCAACATCCACTGCTTCATTACTGCTTTCTGCAAATCTACATGAGAACATTCGTGGTCACATATTGAAAGATTGTTTAAAAGAAGTGCTTAAAACTGGCTGTTTCAAAATGCCTTTAACAATAAAAGATTTACACTTTTCACTCCAACTATTCTTTGGGCATGTTTTACTTATGATGCAGATGATGCAAGTCATAATGATGCAGTTATAGGAACTTCACACCAGGCTGTGCCCCCGGGAACTACATTTTCCTCTCTGAAGTGACGTATGCCTTCATACGGGGAGCACACCATTCAAGCACATCATTCAACAAAATAAAAGAAAAAAAGTCGAATGGAGGATGCTGTGATCAAAGTTGAATTTTTTTTTGAGTGTGGTGGGTTTCGTGAGGATGCACCTGGATATGGGTTATGCAACTGAAAGAAGAAAAGCGAGAGCTAAGAGACTAAAGGCACTAAGAGATTAAAGGACTCAGTATGGCTGACTTTTGGGGGCTTTTTTGTACCACCTTGGGTGAAGGTCCAAGTGAGCTGTAGGCTCTTGTTACCAAAATGGGACATATACACACTGCCAATTACCAATTGGTCCAAGAGAGCAGTCACTACCTTTTTTGCTTAAGGACACAATTCATCAGTAGCATCCATTGCCTCTGTGCTGTGTTGCCAATTTGTTTATGTTATGTTTATGATGTCACGGCAGTAGAAGCAGCACAACTATACACTGTTAAAAAAAATCTGTTGAATTTTATTGTAAAAAATACAGAAGTTTTATATTTAAATTTAGATTAAATTTAAGGAAAATAACAGTATTTCATTAACTGATACAATGTTCAGTTCACAAAAATGTAACTTCATTCATTTTCTTTTCGGCTTAATCCCTTTATTAATCTGGGGTTGTCACAGCGGAATGAACTGCCAACTTATCCAGCATATATTTTACGCAGCGGATGCCCTTCCAGCTGCAACCCATCACTGGGAAACATCCACACTGTTAAAAAAAATCCGTTAAATTTACGGAAAAATACCGGCAGCTGTGGTTGCAAGGATTTTTCTGTAAAAAATACGGAAGTTTTGTAGAATGTTTAAATTTACGGAAAATAACTGTATTTCATTAACTGATACAATGTTCAGTTCACAAAAATGTAGCTTTTTGTTTTTTTACTTAACTTAGATAATACTAGAAATTATATCTGTAACAGTGAAATACATAAAGCTTCTCATTCCCATTCTTGTTATAACTGATGAGTTTCAGAAACACAGTTATAACATCCAGAGAAACATTAAATTAAAAGCGTACAGGATCAAGAGCCCAATTAAAGCAGCCTCTGATCTCCACGATGGTGAGGTCAAATGAAAGATTTTCAATAAAAAATATAAAGCTCGGTTAATTATCAAATATTTTTGCAGATATGACAAAAAAAGTCAAACTGTAATCAGTGAAGCTGGTAATGCTGTTTGTGGAGTTGTTCAATTCTCTGTTTTAATTCAGCTGGTTTGGTGTGAGGCTGTTGCTGTATAGTTTTATTTCTTGTTCTTTCCTTCAGTGATTGTGCTTGTTAACAGCAGGTGTTCATCAGGGTCTGAATTCACTCATTTGTGGTCATTTACTCTGTCTAGTGGACTAAACTAATCAACTAATTTAGGGATTAGTGAATGAGAGTGTATGGTGAGATTTCAGACACTCTGATTACTTTCCCGAAAACAAAGGTTAGATCTGTTACATTTATTTTCCGTATTGTGTACAGAAATGAGCTGTTAATTATTTACAGTTTTTCTCACAGTCTTTCTTTGGTGCATTTCTCACAACACTATTTACATTTGCACAACAGTTAATGCATTTCTCAAAACAATTAGTACAAACTGCAAAACCTAGTTGATAACCTGCAAAAGCGTGTCACTTGCTCAAAATGGATAGCTCATTCCTCAAAAGCAGGTATTCATGTCAATTAAAGTGTCAGTGTCATCAAGATGAAAAGTCCTGACACCATTGTTTATGAACAAGATAGTCAAATGGCTTTGTCATGTTTTCATTATGACAGTTTACTCTGTACATTTTTTCCAATGCAAAAAAGTCAGATTTTGATGACACTTCCTAAAAATACTCAAGACAGCACTATATACTATTTGCACAGCCATTTGAAAACTACAGTAAAGTTAGACATTACTGTGTTTAGAGAGGTATCTGAGTACAAGACACTGAATATGTATGTTTCAAATTTTTACTGCATATGCTCTTTGCAATTTTAATTTATTCATAGCATTGTGCAAACGAATAAATACACCCTTATTTACAACAAACATAAACTCCCTTTGGATAGAGCTGTGCACAACTGTAAACAATACTGCAGTACATATTGGAACTGAACCTACAACATATATAGGTCTGGGTTTATGGGATTCAGTTCTGAGTGATTGTAGAGAAGTGGCTTATCATTGGTTGCATCTAATGCTTCACATACCCCTTCTCATCAGCTGAGGTTCACCTGAGAGAAATTGTTCAATTTATAAGACATTTTCAGGATTTTTATTTTTTTATTTTTTTTATTTTATAAATTTGCTTGACAGATTTTGACAACTAGTTCAACATTTTTTTTAATGTAATGACTCAAGTAATGAAATAAGGACTATTAGTTTTATATGGAATGACTATTCAGCATTCACAAGTTTAGTTTTTTCTTTGACTGACATGACATAAGCAAATGATAATGTTATAAAACAGCAGAGAGTTGTATGAAAGCAATTGATGCATGTCCAAAAGCATTTGCAATTTGTTGGAAGGAATGAGAAACTGCTTCTATGATGTGCACAAATGACTAAATGTTGTAAAGGTTGAAGTAAATGTTGTGCAAATGTAAATAGTGTTGTGAGAAATGCACCAAAGCGACTGAGAAAAACTGTAACAGGATTTCACTGTAGATTGTACAGAATTTTACTGTTAAAATCACGGACATTTTTACAGTCTAGCGATAACCTATGCTAAGATATAGATATACTTTTATATATAAAAATAAAATAGTTAAGCAGTATTTAACTGCAGTGGAAATGCAGAGTCGTATGAAACCATACTGGAAAAGTGGCTTAAATTGCCTATGACAATGAAATTGTATGCTGTGAAAAAAATTATAAAAATCAGCACAACATGTATTGTACATCTCTATAACATTAGCTTTCTGTGTGTATATGTCTTGTAACAGTATAAAATACAGTGTAAAAATTTTTTCTGTATTTTGTGATTCATCCCCCCCCCCCCCCCAAGTTTATTTATGCATTATGGGACCTTGATCTTTTCAAAAAAATTAATTTTACTACCATTTTTATTAGTTTAAAGTGATATATTGTCTGGGTTGGTGTTACATATTACGGTACAACATACCTGTAATAAACTGCCAGTACATTTTCTGTAATTTTACAGACTTATTTCTCTATATATTATTTATTCTACATTATATTATTTCAAACTACTACTAATTTAGTTTCCCTAAATGGTGTTCCTTAAAATAAAATCAATTCCAGTTTCTACGGAGCAAACACAGAAACATATATTTCTGCCAATGGTTCCAGGAACTATTAAAATATCCTCTACGTTTATATTATTATTATTATTTAATAAATGACTGGCATAATAACACTGACAACTAAGTCACAGTATGATAAAGAGGGACTGTCCCAACTTTGATTAATGAATGTTACACTTGACATTCCCAAATCAATTGGCTTTACTTGCTGTTCTTCTGTAAACGCTTTCAGGATTTTATACAACCATGCAAAGTAATTACCAGAGTCAATCAAGTATGCTTAATAACCTCAACATTTTGCTTTTGTGCAACTGAGAAAAGCAAATGCATCACTGAACTGAGACTTTAAGCAAGACAATGGAAAATGTATTGCTGTACAATTGCTATTTTGCCAGAGCAAAGTCAGCTGCATCTGATGACTTTTTTATACACTAATACATTTAACCATGAGCAAATCTATTGAAAAAGTGAAGTCCTAAAGGACCCAATGTACATCCTTTCTACTTTTTCATTAAGGTTGCAGAGAATGCTTGGAGAAATTCCAATGCAACCAGATTGATCTGCTGCCCAAGCATTGCCTTTTGAAGTTCAAACTATTTTGTATTGAGCTTGTGCCTCTGATCACAAGCTCCCTCTGGAAGACTTAATCTATATTAATCCTACTTTATTACATACTGTGTGGTCTAAACATCCAAGGTCTCTATAGTGAAAATGCTTCTACGGCGCCAGTTATGAAAAAGTTGGAATGTTTTGTGGTGTAATATAATCAAGGATGTGATGGTAACACTTTAGTTTAAGTAACAATTCACAACATTTTTACTGGCTTATTACCTGCCCATTATTAAGATATTAACTGTTTATTAATTCAATTCAATTAAATTCAAGTAATTTGTATAGCGCTTTGTACAATAATTATTAATTAATTATAAGCGGCTTTACAAAAGGTGCACATTATTACATTACAATCAAATTAAGTTAAAGTTACAATCAAATATAAGTTATTATATACAGACATCATTAACCTGCAATTTTATAGCATATAGGTGATGTCTATGCGTACATGTTTAATCAAGTGTATTTGAGTATTAAGCGTATATGTTGTCCTTGAAGTCCTTGATGGTTGGCGTCATCTCTTCACAGGTCTTGGATCCCATCAATGCTGTTGCACAGTCTCTAGAGGCCTCGGGATGGGGATCCCCAGGGGGAAATAGAGAACAAAGAAAAAAATGAGTGTAGCGGCTGTTCATAATGTATTTGAACAAGAGATATTAAATGTCAATGTGGAAATGAAGCACTATAAATGAAAAAAAGGAGTTATATAACCAAACATAGAAACAAATATATAAAGCCTATAAGTATTTCTAAAAAAATGTCTGGTGCATTAAGAGAGGAGGAGTATGTCTAACAGGTGGTTTGTCAAGCCCACTCACCTGCATGGAGCACACTTATGCATCATTTATTAGCATTTCGTCTTATTCTACAATCCTAATCCTACCCAATACCTAAACCTGGATCTTATTTTACAATCCTAATCCTACCTAATACCTAAACACAGTTACTACCTTACTAACTTTAAATAAGCAGCTAATTAGTAGTTTATTGAGCTAAAAGTCTTAATGGTTAATGGCTTGTTAATAGTGTGAATTGTGCGTTAAAATATAGTGTGACCAAAAATTGTAATGTGTTGTGTAAAAACACAATTAGATTTTAAATGCTGCAACACTCTCCAAAAAAACGTTGGGACAGAGACATGATTATGCAATGTCGCAACAACATTCCTTTTCATTATTGTGATCAGTTGTTTGAGAGTCGGGGACACTAATTGTCAACATTTTACATGCAGTTCAAATATAGCCATACATTCTCAATTGGAGACAGATCTGAAAAGCAAAGACTATAGAATACACAAGACATGTCACTCGTAGATTTTTCAATTGGGAAAAATGCAAAGGTCAATATGGATACCAATCCTGCCTTCTAAGGAGCCAATCATTGATTGCTATAGACTGCTGAATTTCATGTTTTTACCACAGTTTCTGCAGGTCCATTGTTATCTCTGGGGCTGGCAAATGCACTGGAGTCTCACTAAATACTTGCCTCACAGACAAAAGAAATATATCTACATAAAGATTCAAATCTCTACTTTTAGATGAACCAATTACGCTTGAAAACAAATGTCCTCTGGTTTTGTAATCGGCATGAAACGTGTGCCTCATTATTTTACATTAATTCTCACCTCCATCATTCAAAAGCAAATCACATGATGGCAACTGGCTGAACAACCACAAACTTTTAAACAAAGAGGTCACTGTCCTTTTGGAAGAAGATTTGCATCAGGAATAAGTTGGAAAGTACTTTAGAAGACCAGATCTAACAGATGCGTCAGTACTTACTCGCTCATTTTCCTTCAGCTTTATCAGAGGTCGCCACAGTGGAATGAACTAATTACTCTGGCATATGTTTTACTGGCGGATGTGCTTCCTGCTGCAATCCAGGACTGAGAGTACAACCCTTAGTGCTAGGAAATACCCACACACTCTCCCATTCACACACTATGGTCAATTTAGTTTTTTCCAATTACCCTATACCACTTGTCTTTGGACTGTGGGGAAAACCAGAGCACCTGGAGGAAACCCACCAGGAGAACATGCAAACTCCTGATCCAGCTGAGACTCAAACCAGCGACCATCTTACTGTGTGTTATGATCACCAATGATGTAGCCTTCACGGATCGCTGGAGAACAATCTGTGTCATTCTCACGAACTACATATCCCATCATGCACTGCACTCACACACCAGTTTCAGTTCACCTCCTGATTATACACACACAGCTGCAGTTCATCACCACTACTTGGACTATATAGACACCATACACTCACTCATTCAGGGCTGAGTCTTGATTCCCTAGTGAGCATTAAATAAATACATTTTCTGTGTTGTCTTGTCGTGCTTTTGACCCATTGTTTGTTTACTGTTTTACATTATTTTGCTTCCTGCCTCGACCTCTTAGCCTGCTACACAGACTACTCTTTGGATTATCTGTATGCTACCGTTTTACCTGTTTTGAATCTTGCCTGTCTGACTAATCTTCAATAAACTGCATTTGGATCCTCACCTCTGTTGCCACCCCAAGTCATTACACTGTAAGGCAACCATGCTAACCACTTAGCCACCATGCTGCCCCATAAATTAGTGATGGTGAAATGAAGCTTTCTGAACCAGTGAACCGTTTGACTCAATTGTATCGGAAAAAAGGTTAGTTACTCGAAGCTTTCCAAATCAGAGCTCAATGAGGACCTCTGCTGGTTAAAGTGTGGGAAAGCACTGTGTTGCAAAAATGTCAAACATTCACAATCAACCAACTCATTCATGTAGCAATACAACAATAGTAATATAAACAAATTACTTAATTACTGTGTTTTTTTTTTACATATAAGGTGTTACATTACACCACAGATGACTGTAGTAAAATCCAAGGTATTCAAAAGTATTTATGTTTATCATATTCCAACCAGTCCTACATCCACCCACTCGTTCCGAGCAGGGATCGAACCGGCAATTCCTGCATGGGGGGCGAATGCTCTAAGGAGGAGGCTATCGGAGTGAGGCTTATGGGCTGCACTCATCAGCTGTCTTCCGGTACACACTATACTACAATATGCAGTGGCCTTCTTTAAAAATAGTTGTAAATAATACACTAATACACTTTAGTATGGTCCAAAAGCTTTTTACTATGAAATACTATTGTATTTTAGTTGAATTACTGGTGTGTGGGACCGGTGCAGTGCTTTGAAACAGTAAAAATGTATGTAATCGACACCTAATCTCTCGCTATACACTTTACTAACCCGCGAGGGTGTTTAAACCTTTGAATCAAAATTCGAAGCAGTCACGTGGGTCACTGATCACGTGATTAAGGCTAAATGAATCAAGCTCCGGTACACTGCTTCACTGCAAGATGTATCTTTTTTTTTAAAACATGCTTCGAAGCCTCAGTGCACAACATCACATCACTACCATAAAGCACCGAACAACCCTATTTGATGTTTCCCCATTAAAAGAGATAAAACCTACACTTATATGCCTGAGAGGCATTTCAAAGATGGCCGTTGAGTGAAATGACTTGCCTTAAAGGCACTTTGATGCAAGTCAAACACATTCACTCTGTGGCTACGAAACCATGCTGATGTAACCCATGCAGAATGAGACTTCATCTAATAACCACAAAATATGTCATTTTGATGGCAATACAAGTCTCTGCACCATCCCAATATGTTAATGGTACCTCTGCACACATACCAGTCACTCATGCATTTTCTCTGCTGCAACTCCACACTATGGCAGACGTTTACTTTTGCATCTGTTGCCCTTGGAAGTCTGTATGTTCCATTTGGTCTTTAAGACTGAGACTTTGATGTCCATTTCTTCACAGAAACAAGCTAAAATATGAACTCATGTGACCCCAGCACACAAATTCCACACTTTTTCTGACATGAGCTCTAAGAACCAGTGGCATCACTGACCAGAGCTGATGTATACGTAGCTTTCTCCTCGAGTAACAAAGACTCAAGATTCATTTCTCAATGCAGCAACAGACTATGGTTAGTGATAGTGGTTTTTTGATGTTCTCCTTGAGCCCATGTGGCTTTATTTAACACAACACCATGGCATTTATTTATGTAGTGCAGTCTGAGGGCTCAAAGGTCAAGCACATTCAGTTGAGGTTTCCTGTCTTGCCCTTCACAGACTGAGATTCCTGAAGTTTCTATGAATATTTTCCACAATATTACACATGGTACTTGGTGAAAGACCAAAATTATTTCTGATTTTGCATTGAGAAATAGGATTTTTGATTTATTTCTCTTATGGCTTTTGTCACTTAATGATGAGCCATGATCCAGCTTTGCTTACAAACTCTGAGATTCTCATTTTTTTCCTGAACAAGAAACCCTTATAACAAGTTAAGCCCTGTTCAGATTACATGACCACCTCCCCCTCCAAATTTCGGAATAATTAGCTTGGTGTAGGATGTTTTGGGGATTTCACGGCTACAAATCTACTGTTTCTGTTCAGACAACACACACACACACACACACACACACACACACACACACACACACACACACACACACACACACACACGCACGCACACACGCACGCACGCACGCACGCACGCACGCACACACGGGAGAACTGCTGTCTAAAAAAATAAATTAAATTAATTAAACATGCTAGACTTTTGTGTTGACACTGTGAAGCGTGACAGACATTTCAAGCACTATGACACACTACACAAGAACAAACAATTGAATATTGCGTCTCGACAACCCATTTGTCATTTGCAAATCCCCACGGCACTCTACGTCAAGCAAATCACACAGTTTGAAAGTTTCATTGGGATATACTATAAACTTTTCACTTTTATTTTGGCCCTGTCCCAACTTTTTTGAGTGTGTTGCAGTCATCAAAATTTCAATTAGTTTATATTTACCAAATTCATTTGAGTTTGTCAGTGAAAACACTAGAAATCTTTTATTTGTTTTAAAAATTTTGAAAAAAGTATATATTATTCATTCATTAATTCATTTTCTTTTCGGCTTAGTCCCTTTATTAATCTGGGGTCGCCACAGCGGAATGAACCGCCAACTTATCCAGCATATGTTTTACGCAGCGGATGCCCTTCCAGCTGCAACCCATCACTGGGAAACATCAATACACACACATACACCACGGACAATTTAGCCTATCCAATTCACCTATACCACATGTTTTTGGACTTGTGGGGGAAACCAGAGCACCCAAAGGAAACCCACGCCAACACGGGGAGAACATGCAAACTCCACATAGAAATGCCAGCTGACCCAGCCGGGGCTCGAACCAGCAACCTTCCTGCTGTGAGGCGATTGTGCTACCCACTCCGCCACCGTGCTACCCCGTATATATTATTATTATTATATATTTTTTTTAAATCTTTTGTCCATGAACATAAGTTAAAGTAAAATAACAAACCAACAATTTTTGACTTGACTGAATAAATAAATAAATAAATAAATAAATAAATAAATAAATAAATAAATGAACATACATTCACCAACGACTTTAGAATTTTATAACTTATAACTTTATAATCAGGCTGAAATATTTTTCAGTGTCCCACTATATATGTAGTTTCTCTTCAAGTTATTAAAGTCCTCCATTCACCGAGAACACAACTTCATTGATTGTTTCCCGTTTTATTTACGTGACCTTTTGGAGCTGTACGGCCAAGGAATGCTGCCGCGCCACGGTCTGCCATACCAGTCAAACACCGCGGACATTGTGGACATAATGTTTGAACAGTGGGAACCATGGAAACAGAGAGTCACCACCAAGGTGTTCAGCCTAAGCAGAACTCATGCAGAGAACCACATAGTTTACAGTGTGTTACCAGACAAAAGCTTTTCCATATGGGAAAAAGATAAGGTATGGGAGGCAAAAATGAAGGACAGACAGACAAAAAGAAAGAAAGCAACTAAAAGAGAACAATGAAAATAATTGTGGGTTTTTTTATGAGCCAATAATGTGTGCTGTGGCTACGCAAAATGAAAGTCCTTTATTGGAAGGTTACTAAATGATGTTGACATTCTTCTCTTTAATAGGTGTTAAGGGGATGCGATATTGTCATTTCACTGGTGCCTCTGGAATTGCTGTTATGAGTCATCCGTAGCATCTCTTTATGGGCTTCCCACTCACTGGCATCTCCAAAATGGGAATTCACATGTGAATGAGAAGAGCACAAATTGTGTTTTATGTTTGAGGATGAGCTCTGAGGTCTGGGTTTCCTCTGGGTGCTCTGGTTTCCCCCACAAGTCCAAAGACATGCAGACAGGTGAATTGGGTAGGCAAAAATTTTTCTGTAGTGTATGTGTGTGAATGGGAGTGTATGGGTGTTTCCCAGTGATGGGTTGCAGCTGGAAGGGCATCCGCGGCGTAAAACATATGCTGGATAAGTTGGCGGTTCATTCCGCTGTGGCGACCCCAGATTAATAAAGGGACTAAGCCGAAAAGAAAATGAATGAATGAATGTATGAATGCGAGAGTGTATGGGTGTTTCCCAGTACTGGATTGTGGCTGGAAGGGCATCCGCTGCGTAAAACATATGCTGCAATAGTTGTCGGTTCATACCGCTGTGGCGACCCCTGATAAATAAGGGACTAAGCCGAAGGAAAATGAATGAATGAATGAAGGTTTAAAACTATACATAATATTGTTTAAAACAGAAAGAATGATGATTTTTCATGTATTTTCAGCAGATGTCATTACTAACTGTTCTTTGCTGGGCTGAAAAAGCTCTTTTAGAGCCTGAAAGCTGTTTTCGGCTACTCAAACTGACAACTTTTTCAAACTCTTTCAGATCATTTTGTTTATAGAGTAAACTAGTTCATTTTAGTTAGTTATTTTTAGGGCCAGAACACACCATGCCGACAGTCGACTGTTGGTCAACACTGTAAAAAAAAAAAGCTGGGTTCCACACAATTCCTTCATGTTGTCCCATCACAAATTCATTAAGTTAACTTAATTGTTTTTACAAATTTAAGTCAATTGAACATAAAGCAATTAGTTGTCCCCCAAAAACTCAAGAATTGTGTTGATTCAGCTCATTTTAAATAAGTAGTTTGAACAATATTTTGTAATAATAATATTGTTATAAATAATATTTTGAGTGAATGTAGGGCCATTAGTGAGCATCTGTCAGGCTAGTTTCTTTGGTGTGTTCTACATTTTGCGTTTTATTGGACTCACATCATTTCGTCTGATTTAGCAAGTAGCATTGGCATTGGTACCGGGACCGTTGGTGAGAGAATGCGCTCTGATTGGCTGTTCAGCTACAAATTAGAGCATTAACACAAAAATTGTCATGATAAAACCAAGTAAACGACACAAGTCAAGAGGGAACACAAAGAAGCTGGGTGTAATTTTGCCACATTTCTCCAATATTTGCAAATGACATGGATCATCAGATTATATTGGTACAAGCGAATTCTTCTGTGGTGATTGATAAAGTATTGTTAAAATGGTACGTAAGCGCTGCTTTGTTTACGGCTCGTAGGTGTTAAGAACTAGTTCCTGTTTGCCTTTGCAGAATGAAAATACAGACTACTGCCACCTGCAGGTAAGAAATGGTACATCCTCTCATGCAGGGGCAGAATGTATGTGCTAGTTTCAGTCAGCTCACATCCATTTGGGGTTTTCATGTGCAGATTTTTGGCCCAGACAAATCTGTTTTGAAGTGTACTTGCTTATAGATAACCTTCAGACTAAAACATTCATAATAAAAGCCGCAATGTTGATTTCTTTCTGTAACCATCTTTCTGTTAATTTCTAATGTAACCAAAACTAAAACAAGTGATGCATCAATGTAAATTATTTAAAAAAAAGAAGAAGTGGTTTGAACATTAAATTATTCAAGCACACCTGTAAATGAACCTGTAAAGTAAGCAAGCATAACGAGGGCTTTTAATATATGCATGAATGTAGCTCATTTAGATATAATGTGAGCATTGAACATCTGTCGCATCTTGATTTATTTACTTGTTCATCTTCTTAGTTCTACTACTACTGTTCATTTGATGACAATCAACCATTTTCAATACAACACTGCCCTTTTTTCCCCCAGGTCCTTATTGAGTGGGAAACAGCTTCATGAATCAAAACGCTGTTCATTGCTCGCTATATTGGAAATTCTTTTAATACCAAAAGTGTAAGAGCAAGCGATCATTTTGTGGTTTTGTTGAATAGATCTCTACAAGCAAGATGATGAAGGAATGTGCTGAGATATTTGTAAAGTGCTGGGCTGTGTGGACTGTGGGGGGCATCTGGACAGCATACTAAAGCAGTGCTACAGAGAAAGGTTAGCGCTGACTCAGCTCACACGCTTGTGTATGTGTGTAGCATGGACTTATTTGTGATTTATGATTATGCAGCACTTTGACAACTTTAGAAAAGGATGTCTATGCATATTTGTGCAAGGAAGAAACAGTGTGCACTTGTGTGAGTGGAAATCTGCATGTCTGAAAAGCCAGATTGAGGAAGATAAATTAAGATCCCCAAAAAAGCATTAAGTGCAAAAAAATTTACATATTTAGATGTCATTTTCCCTGAGGCTCTGATTGATTGATTGATTGATTGATTGATTGATTGATTGATTGATTGATTGATTGATTGATTGATTGATTCATTCATTCATTCATTCATAAAGTTTTGTATTTAAAAGTATTTATCTTATTTAGTTCTCTTTAAAATTGAATAACAATATAATAGAGAGTTTTCTTCAATTTCATAAGTTGACACAGATATTTGAATAAATAGAATATGCATATTTAGTGTGCTGTCTTAGGAAAGGGCTCTGGTCTCTGAAAGACACCCTAACTTGTGTTATTATCGGGTTTAAAGGTGTGGAGCTGGGGTGGTGGAGGGATGCTAAAAGTCAAGAAAAATGGAGGTCGGACATGTTTGGTTATTTATAGGGGTTTGGTCTTAAGCTGATTGGATATTAAATTGATTTTGAACAATGAATTAGCCTTGTCAAAACATCTGCACATGCTTATAAAACATCATTTAATAAATCAGTGAGTACGTTTACATGGATACCAATAATTTTAATACGATTAAGACAATACTCTGATTAAGAGTCTACCATGTAAACATTTTTATCATAATCAAACTAAAAAGAAATGGAATTAAGACATGTGGAGTATTTCTATTTTACTTGCATTATTGAAGTGCAGTACAGACATGTAAACACCTTAATAAAACTATTACCGTCTTGTAGTACTTTTTGCTACATTTTCCGACAGGACGCACACTCGAAAGTTGTCAGGCATTTAACGACAAACAAATAAGAACAGCTTCAAGCACATTTTTGGTGCGAGCAGGGAACAATGACTATGCTGACAATTCTGGAAGAAATGGACATTATGAAGTGCCTTGTCTTTGAAGTGATTTTGTCGCTTTGATGGTGTGAGAAAGGAACTACAGTTGAACTTGTCGTGAAATTAAGAACGAAACACCCAAAATCACATATGGTGTCAAGACGAACACGAACTGTTGTTGCGTTAAACGCAGAAGGAAACTTGCGTCGAATGGTGATGTATTGACATTAATCAAACTATGTACTATAACAGGTAAAACAGGAACATGAAAGGAATATTCAAAAAGCAACTCTTATAAACACCTTATTCATATTATTCAGATTAAGGCAAATAATTCGATTACTGATGTCCATGTAAATGTAAATGTGTTATGACCAATGGGTCTCATTCACTAAACACATGTAGAAAATTTTGTATGACATGTGCGTATGGATGTTTTCATTACTAAATCTGATTTTTTTTCTTGAACTTCATGTCCTCCAATATCTTCTGTATCTTTTTGGGACGAGGGCCACTTTGAGGAAAGCTCTTATATGGAGCTGGTTTGGGCATGTATTATGCATCTCACTAGCAAATCCAAATAAACCAACAAAAGAACAATTTTAAGAACAACTTATGTACATACAGATGTGATGTAAATTAGCTGGAAAGTTTTCATGAGAAGTTTAAATGTATGTAAATACATAAACATAGCCTATATATGCAATTATTATTGAATGAGATCCAGTGTCCTTTTGTATTATTGTAATACTTTGCATTTGTTTCTCTTTTCCGCCTATACTGTTATCTCATTGACTCCCTGATGATGCGGCCTGATGCACTATTGGATGTCCATCAAGGTGTGGCGTATAACAAGAAACGTGGAGTGGTTGAGAGCTCCTGGATTTTGAGTATTGTTAACACTGAGGCTGACGTCGTGTACATATTTGAGATGTTGAAAAGATCTTTGAAAGTCTGAGCATGTCGGGGTGGCCTGCCAATTTATTTTGATTATCTGTTTGATTTTTAGTTAAGCTTCCTGTATTTTCTTTTGGATTCATTCATTCATTCATTTTCCTTTGGCTTAGTCCCTTATTTATCAGGGGTCACCACAGCGGAATGAACCGGCAACTATTCCAACATATGTTTTATGCAGCGGATGCCCTTCCAGCCGCAACCCATTACTTTTGGAATTCTTTTAGATGTTTATAGGTTATTTAGTTTATTTTCTTTTGTCGTTTTCTTTTGTTTGTTGTTTTGGCATGTGGCCACCCTGAAGAGATGCTCACTTGTCCTTTCCTAAAATTTACAATAAATCTAATCATCTGCATCAATTGAGCATGAATGTCTGGTTGTCGACTGAAGGGAATATTTTTGGTAGAATTTAACACCACAACCCAGTTATTGTTTTTATTATTCCCCTTTGGTATTATTTTCCTCCTAGACTTGGGGCTTAATAATCAGAAAGAAAATATTAGTGCTGCATCCCAATTATGTTATGCCCTAAAATATGTGCTATTTTTTATTAATTAAAAGTGGTGTGTAGCAGAATTCAAGTATAGGGACATGCTAAAGTGTCATAATTGCATATTTAATTGCTTTTACATAGCATTCTGTTTGTCCTGTGGGCATAAAAAATGGCCTGTCAAACATTATGTCATTGTTAAAACTCCTTTCAGGTCCTATGTGAGTCTTTACATTTGTTAACTTTCCTCTAACTTTTCCTCCTCCTCTTGTTGCATTATGCATTCAAAGGTTAAAGACCAAATAACTTTAAAAAAGATTCACAGCATTGTTGCGGAATACATTGATCTTTTTCAGCAGTTTAGATATTAATTATTAATCTCCTAAACCTCTTTATCTAAACCTCTTTGTATTTTTTTTTACTACAAATGTGATAGTGTGACACATTCATTCAACATGTTTTGCTGGTTTTGTTCATTATCATAGTGCAAAATAAATTCAGGATGCACATGTCCAGCCTGATTATGCGTGGGTAGAACAATCATACTGTGCATGTACAGTACACTTGTACATTCTGATGACTAAATTTACATAATGTGAGCATGTGAGTACATTTTTTTCCTTTGTTGGCATCTATTGTTTCTTTAATGTGGAATCATTTTGTTACAAAAAGAATTTGTAGTGGATTTTTTTTTTAATATTATTAAATTGTGTTTTACACCAGAAATAAAGGGTTATTTTGTTTGTTCACTGAAATAGTTCTTTTATGACATCACTATAAAAGGCCATTTTAGAATTTGCTACAATTTGCTAGAATTTTTAAAGGGTTAGTTCACCCAAAGAATGATCATTATTTCAGATTATCAGTTATTCTCCCTCATGTCATTCCAATCCCCTGAGACCTGTTGTTTAATATAATGAGACCTGAGATGTTTAAATTAAGATAAATTCAAGAGCTCCCTCATCCTGCATAGACAGCAACAGTCCAGAGATGTTTTGTGACAAAAAACTGTAAAAAGACTTTGTTTGGCAATGTCTTCTCTTCCACATCAGGTCAGGGCTGGTTTTTACTACAAGCAATATGATGTATTACCATTAGTGTAAGCAACACAACGTGCAAACATTTAATTGTCCATGGTAAACATGCACCTTAATCTAATGTGGTTTTTACTGGTTTTGGTGCACAAAAGTGTTCTTGGAGCTTCATATGATTACAGTTGAACCACTAATGTCACATGTTTTAACAATGTTTTTTTTTTTTTCTGGACTTTGAATGTCACCATTGCTGTATATGGAAGATGAGGGAGTTCTTGCATTTCATCTAAAGGAACTTAATTTGTGTCCCAAAGATGAATGAAGGTCTCAGTGGTTTGCAATGATGAGGAGAGTAAATTAATAACAACAAATTCTTTTTTTTTGGATGAACTAACCATTTACAGTCCCTCTGGCATCACATATTTGATTCCTTAAAACTTATATTCATAATAAAAAATATTTTTTTAATGTTTTTTTCAACTTCAAAATAATTATTTTTTATATAATAATTGTCAGGGTTCTGCCACTCCGGTCTTGTAAATTCTTGTTTTGGTGGC
>CAIGQV010017835.1:3998901-4010473 GCA_903798115.1 Danio jaintianensis | reverse complement strand
GTGAGTAAATGATGACAACATTTTTATTTTTGGTTGAACTTGGTCGTTTGAGCTTTTTGTGAACCTATTAGAATCAATTGATTTACACTCACATACAGTTGAAGTCAGAATTATTAGCCCTCCTGAATTATTAGCCCCCCTGTATATTTTCTCCCAATTTCTGTTTAAAGGAAAGATTTTTTTCAACACATTTCTAAAGATAATATTTTTAATAACTAATTTTTAATAACCGATTTCTTTTATCTTTGCCATGATGACAGTACATAATATTGAACTATATATTTTTAAAGATACTAGTATTCAGCTTAAAGTGCAAATTAAAGGTTTAACTAAGTTAATTAGGTTAACTGGACAAGTTAGGGTAATTAGGCAAATCATTGTATAAAGATGGTTTGTTCTGTAGACAATCGAAAAAAGAAAATTTGTTTAAGGGGGCTAATAATACTGACCTTTAATTTTTTTTTATGTTTAAAAAAAAAAATATATATATATATATATATATATGTTTTTACTCTAGCCGAAATAAAACAAATTATTCTTTCTCCATAATAAAAAATATATAGGAAATACTGTGAAAAATTCCTTGCATTTGGGAAGTATTTGAAAAAAAAAAAAAAAAAAACTCACAGGAGGGCTAATAATTTTGACTTCAACTGTAATGATATTTTCTTTAAGTTGGCTTAAAGCAGTGTTTATTCTGCCTTGTAAATGGCAAAACCAATCACATTCTTTAGGCTGGAAACTCTGGAGTTTACTCAAAATAAACGTGAACTTGCCAAGGTAAAAACACAAACCGGCTTTGTGCACCAGGCGAAAACTACAAGAAAGACTTGGAGAGAACATAGCTAAAGCAAAGAGTGAACACAGTAAATGCAAGCAATACCAAGCAACAAACTGCAAAAAGCAAATCAATAGGGAAAAGCACACAAGGAATAGGTGTGAACAATCAGGTAAATGAGAACTGGACAAGAGCTAAAGAAGGAGGCATTTTAATGTGAAACAACTAGGAAAGACCAGAGCGGTTTACCCAGGTAAGTATGCATTTAGATGGTGCTAACTCTGAATTTTCTGGCTCAAGAAGGTTGGATTTAGCTAGGTTTTAGCACAGTAACTAACACTACATGGCTAACCTGTTCCAGGCAAGTTTATTCTGGGTAGGTTAGGTTAGGTTACTTTATTTATACCCGAAGGTAGATTTGGTTTGCAGTCAAGAGTCCTCATTTCATAACAGTGCCACACAAAAAAAAAACTCACATAAAAGACATAAAACATAAACATACAAAACACTCTCTTCCAAAATAAATAAATAAATAAATAAATAAAATAAAACAATAAAGAATAAGTAAATACTCACTAAAAGTGTCCACCCCCCCCCCCCCCCAAATAAATGTTTAAAACAATCTATAAATATATACAAGTCACAGAAATACCTCTGGTTTAGTCTGTGCCTTATTTAAATATCTAATGGGTGCTGGTATGAAACTATTTTTGTATTGTTTAGTTCTACAGCTTAATACTAAAAACCCTCGACCAAAAGGAAGGAGCTGAAACTCTGAGTATAGGGGATGAGCAGTTTCACTTAAAATTGAATTTGTAATTCTCTTTAGCTGCCTGGTGTACACAGCCCCCAAATTGGCTAGTGACACCCCAGTCAGCTTACTGGACCACTTAACTATTTGATTTAGTGTGTGTTTTATTCTTAACAGAAAGATTCCCAAACCATGACACCAAAGTAAAAGATAAAACGGATTCAAGAAAAGCATGGTAAAACAAAATCATCATGTGTTTATCAATGTGGAAATGATTTAACTTTCTCAAACAGAATAGTTGCTGGTGCCTCTTTTTACACACTGCTTCACAATTCTCATCAAAGGAGAGTTAAGAGTCAATAATTGTGCCAAGGTATTTGTATGATTGCACACTTTCAACAGTCGCAAAGAGATCGCAAAACCAAACAGAACCAGTTGTGAGTAAAGTGACAGATATATCTGATGCAACAAATCTACTCCCAGTCCCAGTGCTTTTTGTTTACTTCAAATGAACTTTTAGCCTTTTACTCTAAAATATTTTTTGAGTCAATACTGTGCTTTGGTGCTTATAATTTATTTATATGAATTATAAGTATGCATACTTATATTACATTTGAATTGTCAAGTAACATTAATAATGGTTTTAAATGAAAATTTACTTTTAAATATTTGCACATAAATTTGCTTGAATGTCTTTTGAGCTGTTTGTGAACCTACATTATTAAAATAAGATGAATGATTTGCATTTATATAATATTTGCTTTTTATATATTGCTTTGTATAATATTTGCTTTGAAGTTGCCTTCTCAAACGTTTGCTTGATCAGCAGTGTTTATTTCCGCCTTGTAAATGTGTTTAAATTCATTATATTCTTCATAATGATAGCTCTGAATCTTCAACAGAAAAGTGAATTGCTGATTGCCTTGTGAGAAACCATTAGAAAACTGACCCTCCCATGTGTCGTGTGATTGGCTGTTTGATGCACGTATCATGCTTTCAGCTGCATGTGCTCCAGAGTTAATCACAAAATCTGGCTTAAATTTACAGAAAACATCAAGTGTCTTAACTAGCTTGGATTTGCAAGGTTTTGTCAACTCAAAACTTACTCTGCAATCTGGAATTTGTTCAACTTGTTTTGTGCAACAGGCCTCAGGGAGCACATGGCCAAGATAAAGACACAGCCATGTGATAATGACAAGACAGACAAGACTGACAGGGCAGAACGCTGACAATGCTGAACTTCAAATTAAAAGTAAATATACTGCTGCTAAAAAGAGGCAGATGTGGTGCTGCGGAGACAAAGGACTAAGATGTAGACAGGAATGTCGCAGAAAATGCATTTGTTTGGATGCGTTCTGGCTAAAACAAAAACAGTATGTGAATCCTATTGGCTAGGAACATTGAACTGGACACTGTAAAAAATGCATTCATTCATGTTGTCCCAACACAAATCGATTAAGTTAATTATCTAATTTAATTAATGAAACTAATTTAAGTGGATTGAACATAAAACCAGGGTGCAAATTACAGGGGGCATTGACCCTCCTAATTAAGGCTTGAACCCCCCTGAAAGACATCAAAACAAGATGTGTGGGGGTCAGCCCTTTGAAACTGAGAAAAAAGCTCACTCTGATCTGTATTTTAAATAATAATGTTAATAATTATAATAATAGACATCCATTTGACCACCCCTGTAACGGTTCATACCATTATGAATGCATAATCGCGCCAATCAGTCCATGCCAGAAAAAAGTCATTCAGCAGTCTGAAACCTGAAACCAACAGTTCGTCTGAAACCAACAGTTCACAAGACGTGGAGAGAACCATGTTTTCTCATAAAATAGGCGTTTGTTTCTACATATTGCCTAAAAGAAACGTCAAATTAGATGCATAGTTTGTCCTAAAGTAAGCCGAAATTGTCATGTTCACCAGCGATCAAGGACTTCAGAGATCGCTGGTGAACTACATATCATAACGAACTACAATTCCCATCATTCCGCGACACACACTCGGTTTCCACTTCCACTCATCACACACGCAGCTGCATCCGATCACTTCTCATTGTTTGGACTATTTATACACCCTGCACCCGTCTTGTCTTTGCTCAGTCGTTTGTTGTTGATTGTTATTATTTTGTCTTGTTTCTAGTTGGTATTGATGGTATGTTTTTGCTCATGTTATATCTTAGTTCCCGGTCTTAGTTTATTGCTTGTTATTTGTTATTTTGTTCTTTTTTATTCCTGGATGTCCTGTTTTTGCATGAGATCTCTTCATTTAACTGCACATGGATCCTATCTCTTGTCCCGTCTGCAATACCTCCCGTTAACATGACAGAAATAGCTAATCCAGTCTGAATACACTAAATAGCCTATCCCACAAAACACTCAAAAAAACTTAAATAAATTTTATGAATAAATTAGATGTAATTTAAATAAACACATACATTTGATTAACTGAAGCATGTATTACACAAACTAACATTAACAAAAAGTTGTCAATGTATAATTCGCACATTGCATAAAACAATTTAGTTGTCCCCCCCCCCCAAAATAGCAAGAAATGTGTTTTTCAGCGAATTTTAAATAAGTAATTTGAACAAGCAGCAAAATATTTTTTGGAGTGAACAAACCAATCAGACACTGTAAAAAATGTTGGGTTTCACACAATCAATTTGTATTGGGACAACATAAAGGAATTAAGTTAACTTATTTATTTATTTTTTTTAAATATGTGTATTGAACATAAAACAATTAAGTTGTCAGAAAAAAACGTCAAGAAATGTGTTGTTTCAGCTCATTTTAAATAAATAGTTTGAATAAACAGCAAACATCATTTTTTGAGTGGAGGGCAAATAGTTTTTTGGCTGTTCTCAAAAGTTCAAAAGAGCAGAAGTAATTTGAAATAGATTCTTTTTTATAGATGCTAAAGTCTTTAATGTCAGTTTTGACCAATTTAATGTATTCTTACTGAATAAAAGTATTCATTTATTTCACACAACCACTTACAGTATGATTAGTGGTTGTGAGGTAGAAGGATGTGTTAGGATTTCAAGTGAGGTTCAACTGCTATTCATCATTCAAGTCTTTGAGTTACTGTAAAAGGGTCTCATTTTGACCATTGAAAGAATGGTGATCATAACCATAAATTTTTTTGCCCCCTGTGCCCTTCGGTCCATTCAAAGCTCTCATTGCAGAGTGAAGCCTGAGAGGATCAAATGACATAATTCATAGAGGCTTTTGTATGGCCTGCTAATGGTTAAGTGTTTGAACAGCTTCACGATCAATAAATCCATAGCAGGCCAGCTCATTAAACTGCAGAACCGTACCTCTATCAGAATCTATCTTGAGAATTCATATTACCCTCTCATACTGGCAAACATTCATATTTCACATAGGACAGCTGATTGTCAGTCAAATTAAATGTGCCACAGTTGACCTCATTAGCATTAGCGGTGCTAATTTTTTCTCCCCTGCTTTTTCGCCATGTTGGACTATGAGCAAAATTCTAATGTGCAATTTTACTCCCTTCACCTTCACTTTTGTAATTGACCTCGACTCATACAAGGTCCAGAGTCACTGGAGGAGCAGAAGTCCCTCTGTGAAAAATGAACAATGACATTAACCTGCTCTTCTGAATGACAGGGGTGGTGAACTTTCATTGGCATTTAATTGACTGTAATCACATCTTGTAGTCGGAGTGTCATCGTCGATCGAGGAACACTGTGGTAATTCTGAAGAATTTTAGCACATCAGACATTGATTATAGGAATAAATGAATGTCTTTTATTCTTCTTCTTGTGTAGGAAAAATTCACATTCATAATTTTTACACAAATCAAGCTGGTTCTTATGTTTTATACTATAGTACAATTGAGTAAAAGGGAAAAATTCAGGCCAGGCTCACTGGAAATATGTGCCTAAAGGTTATTGTGCTCTGAATCCTAAATTTTCGTCCATAATTTTCGCACGTTAAAAATAAATTAATAAGAAAATATATATATATATATATATAAATAATAATAAAAATAAATCATTAAAAAATTTGAACCGTGTTTGATTTGTTCCATTTTACGCATCCGAAAAAGCACTTTGAGGGGTGTTTTGACAGTTGACTGGCGCACCTTTCCCCTGCTGCTGTTTGGTGTGTGTGTCCATACATTTGACGTACTGCCCATAGACTTTATAATAAAAAGCTAGATGCTTCATGGTCCACTTCAGTCCATTGCTCTGATGTCAACGTGGCCACCATTGCAATTCTATTATAATGTCTATAAGCCCTGCCAGTCTATGTTCTGGATTTGTTTGTGTATGTAATTGTATGAAATATCACAAGCATGGTATCAAAATTTCACAGATTTCCTGAAATAAACTTTGCATTTGGGGATAATCCAGAACAGTTCTTTGATAATGAGCTGAACTCTCCTATGCAATATTGGATGAACACAATATGTAGCATATTTATTCATTCATTCATTTTCTTTTCGGCTTAGTCCCTTTATTAATCTGGGGTCGCCACAGCGGAATGAACCGCCAACTTATCCAGCATATGTTTTACGCAGCGGATGCCCTTCCAGCTGCAACCCATCACTGGGAAACACACTCATTCACACAGATACACTACTGACAATTTAGCCTACCCAATTCACCTATACCACATGTTTTTGGACTGTGGGGGAAACCGGAGCACCCGGAGGAAACCCACGCGAACACGGGGAAAACATGCAAACTCCACACAGAAACGCCAACTGACCCAGCCGAGGCTCGAACCAGCGACCTTCTTGCTGTGAGGCGAACGTGCTACCCACTGTGCCACTGTGACGCCCTATGTAGCAAATTCCTCTTTCTTTTTCTACCTTGGAGAAGAGAGGAGAACAAAGTGTCACTGCTTGAATTGACTCCGAAATGTTTTGTGTTTTTTTCGGAATGGATTAA
The DNA here is from genome assembly GCA_903798115.1 of Danio jaintianensis. Lineage (NCBI taxonomy): Eukaryota > Metazoa > Chordata > Actinopteri > Cypriniformes > Danionidae > Danio > Danio jaintianensis. Next base: position 4,004,014 of record CAIGQV010017835.1, on the reverse strand, counting down.
TTAATACGCATCGGACTCAGTGTGCAAGGGTTGTGTAAGTGACAATTTTTTTGGATATGAATAAGAAAAAAATGCATACAAAAATTTCAGACTTTAGTGTGCAAATATCTTTAGCCTAAATTTTTGTGAAATGTAAAATATGTTGCTCCATCTACATTTTAAAGCACATTTCAGATGACAAATCTACTAAAGGGCATTGCGTACATTTTTGCAAATCTGAAATATATTAATTGGGGCACGTTTCAGACATCCTTCTTGTACACGTCCATGAGGAGGCAGAGCTTGTTGAACTGATCATCTGACGAACCACAGACCTAAACACTTTCCCTATTTTGTAATTCTTGTTTTTATTTTTTCCTGTATATCTTATTAAAGATATACAGTAAGAGGTGGAAGTTTGTTAACAATTGGTCACAATTGTTATGTGGTACCGTATTACAATTGTTACCAGCTGAAAACAAATGAATTCCAATGCAATTCTGACTATTCTGTTTTCCACCAGTCACTAGAGACCAAGTATAAAACCTAATTTTAAGAGTTCCCACTTAGATATGCTTTTGCGTTAATAGCAGGTTTGGCATGCTGTCCCGGGAGAGAACCCTGAGCTCGAAGATAATTGAGCTCAAGGCTCCCGCCCAGTCAAATAAGCATATAGAGGGGTTCGAGATCAGGTAGGTCTCGAGAGCTCCCCTTAGAAAAGGGAGGAAAAAGGAGGAGATGGGGTGGAAGGGGGGATTCTTCCGAAATGAAGATAGATTGGTAGAGGAAATCGGTTCATTGGATAAATACTGATTACGGATGAGTAACCAGTCGTGCTCAATCATATCACGTGCTCCTCTCGAAATTAGTTTGTGAAACTTCACTTAGCCAACATAATATCAAAGGAGACATGAAGTTTGTGTTTAAGGCTGCATTTACACTGCATGGTTCAAGTGACTCAATTCTGATTTTTTTTTTCTCCCTTGTGGCACAGATCAGATTCGGCCCTTGCACGTGTAAGCAAGAAAAAATCACATGGATTCTGATTTAGTCAAATCAGATTCAGGCCTTGTTTATATGTGGAAATGTATCCAATATGAATCAGATCAGTGCCCTTGTGTCTGTGAATGTGAATCTACTTCAGTTTGCAATTTGTTTATGGGTTTGTTAATAGCCCTGTGTGCTGAAGCTGACAGTCTAAGCAGATAGATCAGATTTTCACCTGCCAATGCAAGTCACGTGTCATTAAAAACCATAGCAAATGACGTCAACTCTGACGCTTTCATTTCGGAACAGACTTCAGCAGAGTCCCAAACCTTACATTTCATATACTAGAACAAAAAAAAGCAGAGAGAGAGAGAGTGCAACATCCGCCACGTAAACAATATATATAACTGTTGCATACATCACGTGCATAAATCACGCCATGGACATTACATTAAGATACTGGTTTTAAAAAAAGCCTAGATTAAAAGAAGATGGCCAAATGAAAACTTCTCTGTCATAAACGATAGTAAAACAACTTGTCAAAAAGAAGAAAAAATGAAACCCTGCAAACAGATACAGGAATGGAGAAAAGGCGCTCTTTTATTATCAGCTGTCAGTCAGCACCGGCTCTTTTTTTCCTGGTCATTGTGTGCAGTGTAAATGCAGACAAATGGATACGATTCACTTTTAAAAGATGATGTAAGCAGGTCATCAAAAAAATCAGATACAGTCACAAAATCGGAATTGACCATCAAGATCTGCAGTGTAAATGCGGCCTTAGATAGGTCTAAGGAGTACAACGTATATTCTCAAATTGCAAGAAATGTAATGGGTGAAGACACACTTATCAATTTGACAACACTAAAATGTGCTGTACATGCTGTTTTAAAAGTTTTAAGCTTGTGCACTTTTAGCAGTTGTCCAAAACACATTTCAAGTCAAGTGCATTCAAACAGCCACAAAGCACCACCTACTCTCCATCTATTGACCGAACACATTACCTTTGCCCATAACAAAACAGATTCATGGTTTACTGCTTTGTACCAAAAGACAAGTATTATGATCACGATTGTAGCTGCCCTTCACATCCATTCTCTCTCTCTCTCTCTCTCTCTCTCTCTCTCTCTCTCTCTCTCTCTCATTTAGGACAAAATGTTTCAAATGAATCAGACTTTCCAAAGCTATGCATGATAGAAGAGGGATCATTTGAGGCAAACCAATTCACTAGAATCAATCAAACTTGCCAATGTTACATACTGTTATAGAGAGAGAGAAAGAGAAAGCAGCATTACTGTATAGTACAAAATGATTCACATGAATGAATCAAACTTCCAAAGCTATGACAAAGCGTGAATACGAGAGAACTATTTAAAGACAAAACAGCTAATTATAGAATGAATCAAACTTCCTAAATCTACATATGAGAGGAGGATTGATATGAACTGATTTACTAGAATGAATTAAACATACTGTATGAGAGAGCGAGAATAAAAGAGTCATTTAGGATTAAACAAATCACTAAAACGAATCAACCTTTCCAACGCTACATGTGTGAGGAGGAGGATCATTTAGGAAAAAACAAAATCAGTTTTTTTTTCCACACACCAGAACAAATTGTGCCAGTTTTTATTCGGTTTGGGTGGGCTAGTGTACCCTTGGCATTTTTATTTATTTATTTTTTATGGTGTGAGGGCGTATTCAGAGCCGCAGAATGACAATAGCCAACACGACCTTAAAATCATCAAAAACACAAGGGAAGACAAAGTACCATACAAAAACTCATTTGAAACCAAGGCACAGGTGTGGACGCTCAGAAATCACAGGGCCTGAAACATTTTGAGTTACCAAGAGAATTTCAAAACCAAGCTGAATGCAGAAAAAAAAAACAAGAACATAACAAGAAGTGACATTATACTGTACTTGTTGTTGTAGTCCACATTCTGACTACTGCTTCAAGGGTCAAACCGCAATCATTATAAGCTCCATGTAATGAGATTTACTGGGAATGCGGTTCTGTTACTGTCCTATTTTCTCCTGTTATTTAAATGTAAATTGAGTTATTACAGGCATACGCTGGGTTCTAATGTAGTTCATTCACACATTTGCCGTTCAAATCCACTTCACAATGTGAAATTCTTTTACATATAGGGGATATTTCATTCCCATTGTCATAAAAAATGCACACATTTCTACTATAGCCTGTATTGTCTGTCTGTCTATCTATCTATCTATCTATCTATCTATCTATCTATCTATCTATCTATCTATCTATCTATCTATCTATCTATCTATCTATCTATCTATCTATCTATCGGTAACACTTTAATTTAAGGACATTTGTTTCACTATTAACTAGTGTCTTATTTACTCTACTATTATTAAGATATTGACTGTTTATAGTACTGATTCATGAAGAATTTATTTAGGCAAAAGTCATAGGTAATGGTTCAATAATAGAAAGAACTGTACCATAAACTGAAGTGATTTTTGTTGTTGTTGTTATTGTTAGTTTGTTGTTGATTTTTTCTAACCAATAAGTCAACAACTATTTATAACTGTACTTTCTATGTATATTTACATGTACTTTTAGCAGACACTTTTATCCAAAGCAACTTACAAGTGAGGATACAAGCACTTCAAATCATCAGAAAGTTGATGCATATACAGTATGACTATATAATATATATATGGTATGAAAAATATAGTTTTATTTATTTTATTTGTATTTTTAAGTAAATCATTCACAAAATGAATCATCTCCCTTAGACCTTATATTAAATTCAAATAATTTCAGCATAATAATGAAAATAATAATAAAGTAAAATAGTTGTATAAAATAGTTTTTCACTCACACTCATGCACACACACACAGACAGAGAGAGAATGAATGTACTTTTAAATGTAATTTGCATGCAGTATAGCTTTTTATTCAGTATGTATACTGTACAGTTATTCATGAGCTTGTGCATAATTATTTATTTGAGATCTGCACTAACAAGCTGATTTTTTTCCCCAACATTCAAATTTCTTTTTTTCTTTATTTAATATTTCTTTATTTAATATATGGTCGAACATAATAGGCCTCCCACTGCTAATTTTATCCTTTCCTAAGCTCATTAAGCAGAGGGATTTCTTTCTCATTATGAGTGTGCTTTCTAGTTTTATCAACTGATCAATAATTTTCAGAAAGATGGGGCTGCTATAACCCTGATATTGGATGGTCATGGACCAGTGAACATCTTTGGGTCTGAAATTGCTGACCTTCGCCAAGTCTGAGGCACCTTGCAAACTTTTTTTTAGATGATGTGGTGGAAAAAGAATTATCACAAGTGGGCATGACCAGTATACACAGATGAAAGCTCAAGCTAGGCTTCAGGTGCTAAAGCTAAGGTTTAGCTGGAATCAGTGTAATACAACTCAATTCTTTCTGCCCTCCATTCTTCCCTCAGAGCAGATCCCTTTTCTTAAAGGTATAGTTTCCCCACCATTTACCCTTTACTTAAAACTGTTTGAGCTTGTGTCTTCTGTTCAACAATTTTTTTTTTTTGAGGATCGACAGTTGATGACAAGCATGGACTTCATAGCAGAACAAAAAAATATAAGTAAAAAAATAAAAATCTTATTTTTTGTGTTTAACTGAAGAACATCATATAGGTACTTTTGTGTACTGTTTTATGACTACCAATATATGAATTTGGATTTACTCACATTTTGTTTATCACCTCCTATATATGAAAGTAGGGATATTTAGGGTGTTTTCACACCTGGCTTTTTTAGTTCGGTTGAATCGCATTAGAGTTCATTTTCCCTCTTGGTGTGGTTCGTTTGGGCAGGTGTGAACGTAGCAATCGCACTCGAGTGCGCACCAAAAGTGGACCAAAAAAGCGTACCAAGACCTGCTTGAAGAGGTGGTCTCGGTGCGCTTTCAAACAAACCCTGAAATGGTTCGTTTGTGGTAAGAACGTGATCTGAACTAGAACAGACCCAACTGCAAAAAGTACTGCGCCTTTTTGGACTAATCCAGCTGCTGTAGGCGGGTGCGCTGTGCATTATGGGATGTGGAGGAAAAATATTTTTTGACAGCGTTTACCAACAATTTTAAACAGAGAGAGAGAGAGAGAGAGAGAGAGAGAGAGAGAGAGAGAGA
>CAIGQV010017835.1:3986080-3997500 GCA_903798115.1 Danio jaintianensis | reverse complement strand
ATATCTGTATCAGATAACTACGCCGGCTGAATAAAAGAACCCAAGTTCAACACACGCTTGTTGTCTTCTTCAAGTGTGTTACATAAACATAGATTCAGCCCATTAAAATGAAACGACTGAATCATTCACTCAGCAACAACAAAACAAAAACATCAATGGTTACTGTTTGAATTTAACATTTACATTTTACATACTTAAAAAACCCAGGCCTATATATCTACAGCAATATGAATGGACCTCTATGAAGTCTTCTACACTAGTGCATTTTCATTTAAAAACACATACATTTTGTTACCACACTACTTCATAATGTTTGGCCCATGGAAATTGAGCCTTTTGAAAATTCTGAGACCCTGTTTTAGTTTGGGAACACTGGTGATCCATTTTATTATAGACTTTGATTGGTCTTTTGGACTATAATGTACCGTTCCCTGATTCGTCAGGACTGTGCTGTTTTAAAATGAAAATGCACTAGTAAATGTCACTTAACTTGTGCGACAGTATTTCCCCCCCTGATATTTCAATGATAAGAATAACAAAATAAGGATTTTTTTTTTGTTATCTTTGCAACTCTGATGATTTAACCATCACTGTCATTAAGCTAATTTCCCCAGTACATTCAGCATCTCAATTCCAATTCCCAATTCCAGCCAGCTTGTGATTTACAATATGATGTCTAAAGTGTAAGATACTTCATCTTTTTTTTACAGAACTGTTGTGGTATAGAAGAAATATCACATGGACCTGCTGGTTTGAGTATCAGCATACTAAGACATGGTGAAAACGTCAACAGTTAACATTTCTCAGTCTTTCAGAAAGTCCACAAACACACATTTACACACTAGCCAACTTACATCAGGCTTTTAGATTTCCACCTAGCTGCATTTATGGTTTTACTTACCCACACACATGGCACCAATTCACTGCTGCAAACAATCCAGCTGATGACAAAGATAGCATTTACCTCTTTGTGTGAGACTCATGGGCCATGGCATCCTGTCACGAACACTCCAGACTGCTCTATGATTCACCAATTTCTGTTTGGACAAATGGGTTTTTTGTTGTAGAGAAGCCATCAAGTTCTGGAAGATAGTGAGAGTGAAATGGCAAAAAAGTGATGGAGCATTTCGGTGAAGTCAGTCAGCACTTGAGCTGTGTTCACAGATATTGTAATTCTCCACTGTTTGAGGGTTGCAGTGAATAAATTTATGATTTATGAAGCGCTGTTTGTAACTTCTTGCTCCGCCACTGAAAACCAAAATGATCATTTATAAGGAAGGCATTAACAGTAAGAGATTGTACATTCAAAAAATAAAACATTGATGTACCCTCTTGTCATTCCGAATCTGTGCGATTTTTTTAATTTGATTTGATTTATCTGAGGAGTATGTAAGAAACTTTTCTGAATACATTCGCCTCTTATTAAATGCAGTTAAGTGTTAGAGAACTGAAGCTGTCTCGCTTCAAAAATGGCCCCAAATATTAGAGATAAATCTGATAAATATAATTCATTCATTAATTTTCCTTTGGCTTAGTCCCTTTATTCATCAGGGGCCGCCACAGCGGAATGAACCACCAACTTATCCAGCATATATTTTACACAGCGGATGCCCTTACAGCTGCAACCCAGTACTGGGAAACATCCACACACACTCATTCACACACATACACTACAGCCAATTTAGTTTATTCAATTCACCTATACCACATGTCTTTGGACTGTAGGGGAAACCGGAGCACCCGGAGAAACCCACACGAATATGGGGAGAACATGCAAACTCCACACAGAAATGCCAACTGGCCCAGCCGGGACTCAAACCAGCGACCTTCTTGCTGTGAGGTGACAGTGCTAACCACTAAGCCATCGTGTCTCCTGCGCTCATAATATTTACATCAATTAAATGTTTAATGGATGTGAAATCTTTAACACATAAAGAAGAAGAAGAAGAAAAGGTCACATGTATTTTGGAATAACAATTGATGGAAAAATACCATGACATAGTTGCCATTTTTAATGAATTATTCCTTCAAAGTACTTCTGAACTTCAAGAAATGTGGTTATTTGTGTTCTTATGTTGCTCATTTAGACCAAATAACACTTAATTCATATAAAAATTGAATACTGAATAATTTAGGGGTGGCTAATTGATTTAATGGTTGATTTTATTACATGACTCATTGCCTGGATTTTCTTTTTACATCAATCATGCAATAAAACATCAACAACAGATAGTGATCACACATGGAAAGAGACAGAATTTTAATCATATTTTGTTTGATACCTTTGGTGCAATTTCCTTGAACGTTTAGTTACAACCCAGATAGCAAAATCTATCTGGCCGACCTCTGAGTCATAACCTGGCATCCACCCCACTATATGCCTGGGTCTTCGGCTGGCACACACACTGGATATCGAGATCTGGCCCAGGTCTGGTCCACTCCCTGTTAAAATCATGTATGGTTTTATGTGGCCCAAGTCTGAAACAAGCAGATAGACAGATATTTCCTTGTCTTCAACAGGGTGACAACATACATGTGTGACTGCAGTTCATTCAAACAATCAATGTATCACATCATGATATATGACTCAAAAATATATGACTATCAAAATACTATTCATTGACAATGCAGGGAAAAAAGAGACAAGAAAAATATAATACAGTATAAATCCAAGTGTAGGGGCACATGTGTTCTGTTTTTAATATATTAGCCATGAGAATATTAGCTGTGAAGTTTTGCCATAACAAACAAAAACAAATGCCTACACATAATTAAACTCATCATCACAGGCTTATAAACAGGTGTAAGATCATCCGATGTGTACACCATTTCAGAGGTTTTACTGTGGACATGAACATTACCAATATACCACCAAAAGCAATTTATGACTGCTTACCTCACAAACATCCTGATAACTGCAACTAATCACTAAACCTTTTTAAATATGAGCAAAATATTTAACTAAGAACAGCTTTTCAGTGAGTGAATCCTCCATTGTAGTTGGAAGAGCGAGCGTGCTTAATCAAATACCTGATGCCAATCACAATTTAGCTGCCAATTCTTTATTATTTTTTATGTCGTCCAGGCTTTTTCATTCTGAAAGTGGCCCGTTTGTGACAGTGCAAACTCGGGTTAAAGGCAGATACACAAAACTAAACTGAAAGCGAACTTGTCACAGGAAAAAGAACTTGGGCAGAATTAGATACAAACAATTACATCAATAGCGAACCTGCCACGTGAAGAAAAGCTTTGAACCGAGACTGGCTCATAGTGAAAAATGCGTCAGTCAGCCAGAGGGGTTTTGTAGATTTGGCTGTGGCCCATTATCGTCTCACTGATGCCGAGACTGAGCCGAAAGTGCCACATTTTAGCCAGAATCTGCCCAAAAGTGTTTGCTTTGTGGGAAATAAGTGTCTCGGATGAGCTGAATTACAAGAAAAGGTCAGAAACTTTTATTGGTCAATATACAACAATTGGTGATATATTTCAGGGAATACTGTTGGTTTGACATGGATTTTATGTACAGAAGTTTTGTTTCCTGTACTTCCATTCTGTATAGTCAAGTAAAATGTCCAAATTAATAGCATTCATAAAACAGTATCAGAATGATCTGCTGCTTTGGGCAAGATAATGACCCAAGCCCAAATGGCACCTTAAATCACTGATGTTTGCCTCAGCTTCCATAAAAGACTTTAAGTGCATTTGGTATTAGGTCTTCATGGGCACTTGCAGATTAACAATTGTATCAACAAGCATATGTGTACGTCCCTTAAGTCCATAAGACTGCAGCATAACCAACGCTTGTTCTCTGGCAAGGTCTGCAATCCTATCAATCCAATCAAATCCCAGCAAAAGATGACATTGCACCCTGTTGATTTTGACTATAATACCAGACTACAACATCTAATTGTTTATGCATACCAACATCAGATCTCTCATCGATAATTAAAGAATATATCTCCTCTCCTAAAGCCTTCAGTTATTCCTGTTTCCAATTATCTGCATAATAAGGTCTGACAATTTGTCCAGTGCCTTTGTATATTCTCCTGAGCAATTTTCACTGACCAGTTCTTTTAAATGATCCACTGTCAAAATGCTTGAATGCCAAGCAATGTGTGTCGACAGTTTAAGCTTGCCCACCCTAACAAACCAGACGGTTTTCTCTGCAGTTATGGTGCTGTCAAACTAAATGTGCATTGGTCCGCTTATAGGGCTGCATTTAAACATGTCTTTTTTTTGGCTTGCTATGATTCAGAAGATCTCTGTGATGTGCTTGAATCTCTGCTTTACAGAACCCACAGAAATGCTGTTTCTAATACTTAGGGCCATCTTTACATCCCACCATTTGATATTTTTTCATATTATGATTTTTATTTTTTTAAACATTTTTAAAGGTCCAGGATGAAGCATGGTGCCTTTCAAGTATTTAATTGCTAAAATTCAAATCCATAAGTGAATGCCAAGTGGTAAAAATGAACTAAAATAACCCTTTCTGGATAGTCTTGGATTAAAAAAAAAAAATGGTTTGGCAATTTTCACAAGCAATTGGTACATTTCTTTTTAAAGCTATTTTCAATTGTGTTAGTACAAAACACATAATCACAAAATATTCTTTTCACTACACAAAATAAGTTTTTCGTTTATATAAATGACTATATTTACAGTGCTCGAAATAAATGAGAACACCACTCACATTCAATTCAATTCAATTCAATTCATCTTTATTTCTATAGCGCTTTTACAATGTAGATTGTGCCAAAGCAGCTTAACATAGAAGTTCTAGTAAATTGAAATTGAAACTGTGTCAGTCCAGTTTTTGAGTTAAAGTTCAATTTAGTTCAGTTCAGTGTGGTTTAATTTTTACTGCTGGAAGAGCAAACCCATTGATGAACAGCTCCACAAGTCCCAAACCAAGCAAGCCAGTGGCGACAGTGGCGAGTAACAAAACTTCACCAATTGACGAAAGTGAAGGAAAAAAAACGTGAGAGAAATCATGCTCAGTTGGGCACAACCATTTCTTCTCTGGCCAAACTTCTTGTGCAGAGCTGCAGTCTAGGCACCAGGAGCTGGAGAACGCTGGTCGTCCATCGTGGATAAGCTGCAGGTGTGAGTAGGTTCACCGGCAGTTGTACAGGCTGGACCATAAATTCAATGTGGAGACTTGTCTGTCACTGGGTCTTTCAGGAATCAGTCTCATGCTCTCCACCCCTCCATGACTGCCACTGCCATGGCGCAGCAAGCGTTTTTGACACAGAGCTTAATTTTGTCCCGATTGACAGGAGTAACCCAGTAATCAGGAGGAAACTGACTCCACTCGAGGATTATAAAATCTTGTGAATGTGTTAGGTGTCGCCCAGCCTGCAGCTCTGCGTAATCTGTTAAGAGGCGCTGGGTACTCACGCCGAAAAGGAGGCATTTTTTTTTTTTTTTTTTTTTAAGTGTGCTCTCTCTCCCGGGGGACACAGCTCGCCCTGGCACAAGAGCTGCTCAAAGACGTATGCTCTACGTGTCACATTAAGCGCAGTGTGTGGACATAGCAATAAAAGGGCTGGGTCTGCCTCCTCCGCAGGCAGCGCTTGCAGGCTCACTACCACTTTTAATATTAAAAGGGGTGGTAGGAACCTTGGCACAAGCTGAACCGGGGTCTCAGGTAAACGTGAGAGTAGGCCGGTCCGAATTTCTTTCACGATTCGCTGACCGAAAATGCCACCGGAATCCTAACCCTCCTGAATGATACCAACGCAACCAGCAGAGCTGCCTTCATTGACAGAAAACTTATAGATACTGAGTCGAGTGACTCAACGGACCTAACCATAACTGCTGGAGCTAGAGAGATCCCGAGAGGGCAAGAGAGGGGGGCAGGGATGGAATTAACCATCTCGCGCCACTCACCTCTGAGGAACCGGCTGATGAGGTTATGCTTTCCCAGCGCGCTACCATCCGCCGCCCCACAGAGAGCGGGGATGGCAGCACGCCAAACCTTCAGTGTGGAGGGTGACAGCCTGCGCTCCAGTTATCCTGCAGGAAGAAAACACAACACTAATCTGGCATGTCCGGGGTTCTTCTCAGAGAGAAGAGCTCCACACAACGAATAGACTCCACTACAGGACATAGGCTTGCCTACACAGGGTGCTCTAGCCTGAGTGACGGTGTTAACCATCTACTGATAGGTCACCTAAGTCCACCGCGCTCTGTCTAGAAACCCTCCATGGGGGTTCCAGAATGCTGCGTGGGTGCCAGACGGTGCCCGTCCCAGAAAAAGAAGTGCTTCTTCCGGGAAATTTGTCAGGGAGGGCCATCACGAGGAGTGTGAGTCCGAAAACTCGGGTCCGGTTGGGCCAAGGAGGCGCAACGAGCGAGACCTGCTCCTCGTCTGCCCGACCTTGCACAGAGTGTGTGCGCGCAGGCTCACTGGGGAAAAACACATATTGCGTAAACCCGGGGCCAGCTAAGAGCCAGCGCATCCGTGCAGAGCAGGGAAAGCAGCTGACGAAGGGCCGCTCGGGAGAAGCGGCAGGATGACCTGGGCTTCTCTGAAGCGTGCCCATAACAGCTGGACTGTGCCGGGGTGGAGTCTCCATTCTCCCAGAAACGTAACTGTCATGAGAGCATGTAAGCTGGCACGGTAGAGCTCGTACAGGATATGAATGGCGCGCAGCTATTAAGCCGCAAGACTCCGGAGGAGCAGGTGGCGAGCAAGCTGAGACATGCGGCGGTAGCGCACATCAGCCAAACGGTTGATGTGCAGTATCGCAGCCGTGCTGGCCTTCCTAACCAACACGTGTGTCCCCTCCCGTACCGGTAGGAACTGGCAGTGAGCGAGAAACACTGCCAACAACTCCAGACAATTGACTGCCAACGCAACCGAAGTCCGATTTACGAACCTGCAGCTGCATGCTTGATACACACAGCCCACCAGCCCGTACTGGAAGCATCCGTCAGAATGACAGCCTGACTGGACACTTGTTCTAAAGGCACCCAGGCCTGTAGAAGGCAAGGTCCATCCAGGGGCTGAAGGTGCGGAGACGCAGCGTGGTGATGGACACCTGGTGCTTCTCCGCGTGCCATGCCCATCTGGGGACCCGATCGCGAAGCCAGCGCTGAAGTGGTCTCATATGAACAATTGAGCAGCGTCATAGCGGCTACAAATGTCATATGCCCCAGGAGCCTCTGAAAAACTTCAGTGAGACCACTATAACTGGTGAATTAAACGGACAGGGCAGCACTAGCCCGGCGCTCTAAAAGCGCACCGTGATGGAGACCGGGTCCAGCTCCAACCCGAGATGAGAGAAGCTCTGCCCGGGGGAGAGCTTGCTCATTCTCGGTTTACCTGAAACCCCAACAGGCGAGGTGCCGGAGCACCAGGTCCATATGCATAATCGACTAATTCAAAGGTCTGAAAAAAAAATTAACCCAGTCAATGAATAATCAAAAGTGCTGATGCACGTGCGCTGAAGAGGCACAGGGCATCCTCCACGCATGGAACAGGGAGAGCCCGAACGGGAGGACCATTTACTCCCATGCTCGGCCCCCGTCGCACACCGGTAAAAACACGGTTATAAGAAGGGAGAGAGCAAGACATGGAGTGAGCGTCCTTCAGGTCTATAGCTGCAACCAATCCCGCGGACGAACGCACTGGGGGATGCGTTTCTGCATGAGCATCTTGATCGGCATCCTGAACAGATGGCAGATCAAAACGCGCAGATATGATTGGTATAACCCACCGCTCTCTGGGTACGATGAAGTGTTGGCGTAAACCCACTCTTCATCTCGGCTGGAGGGACCGGCTCGATTGTATTCTTCGCCAGGAGGATAGCAATCTTCTCACGCGAGACAAGGGTGGCATAGCGATGGCCGCTTAAATACACACCCATGAACTCGGGAGGCCAACAGCGCATTGAAATGCATAGCCAAGTCTGACCGTCCGTGTGAGCTACTACGACGGGCTGAGCAGCGCTAACCAGGCTGACAGAGTCCGAACGAGCAGCATCACCGGAACAATCGCTGACGTATCCGCGGAGGGGCAGCTTCGGGATGGGGAGTGCTCACCACGGGAAGCGGAGCGTCCCGAGGAAGAACTGAAAATAAGATATTGACTCTTACCTTCCTCCCAGGATCCCGCGGAGAGGCTGGAGGTGTGAGAAAGGAGCTCATCCTCTGGCACCCTCAAAGCCTGTGGCGAAGTGCACCAAAGCTGAGAGCTGAAAGGCAGCGCGTCCCATGCTGGCAGCAATTGGGCTTCCACACCCAGAGGGAGGAAAACCCCCTTTTTTCGGATCGCTACATTAATTCGTGGGGGAGCCCCGGCCCTCCACCGGGGAAAGAAGTTCTCCTCCTCTCCAAGCGGCCCGCCTTAGGTTCGCTTTGCGGTCCAATTACCACACTTTATGGCGACCAATGAGGGGAGCGTCAACTTCCTGCAGGGGGGCTCGGCGCGTTCACTAGCCAGTGGAACGGGCTGTGATGGCGGAGCATTTTGGAGCCGTGGGAAGAGCGCTCTCTGCGAGGAACAGCCAGCACTGACGGGTCCGGTGGGGTAGCAGTTTTCCAAGCCCACCAGGAGATGACCTGCTCCATTGCGCACGGCTGATCTCCCACCACCGAGGACTCCTGGGTAAAGTCCCCGACGGTGTCGCCAAGTAGGCCTGCCTGGTATATGGGCACACTAAGAAAGCGTACTTTGTCGGCGCAGCGCATATCTGCCAGGGTAAGCCAAGAGTGGCATTTCCGGACCACTGTGTGGCCATTGTCCTCACCAGGGCCCGGGCGGCCGACTTGAAGGTCATGAGAGCATAGTCGACCACTGTGCGGTGCTTACGCATAAGCCTGGGGAAGAACCACCCCTGTGCAGCACAGCAGGTGCCGTGGTGCAGGGCAGAAGCGGCATGGCCCGCAGCGGTGTGGGCTCTGGCCATGAGAGACACAGATAACCCACCCACCTTGGACGGGGGTCTCAGCTTACCCCTCCAGGTGGCCGCGTCCACCACCTGAGGAATAGCTTCATACCCACTGGCCGCCTCGCCATCAGGGGAGGTGAAGGCGGAAGGGCACGAGGACCGGGCGGAGAAAAAACGCTCTCTATGCCAGTGTGCGCTCGCTGTGCGCCCCTGGGAAGAAGTGGACGGGAGCTGGAAGATTCATCTTACATCAGCCCGCACGCCACACCTCTAGTCTGTCCGGCGGTGAGACTGGGGGACAAGCCATCTCCAGCCACACTGCCGAAGCAGCCCAGGAAGCGCAGCCATCATGTCTGATTTGAGAACCGTGACCACGCATTGCACCCCGTAGGATGGAAGCGAGCCCGGTCTGTCATCTGAGCATGACAGCTCGCCCTGCGATGTCGCGATGGACATCTGATCTCCGGTGTCATCAAGCGGAGCCGTGGGCATCGCGGGGGATGAACCGCACAACCGCTCGAAGCTTGGATGGAGTGCGCTGTGGAGGAGTGGGGGGTCCGCGGGCCCGGAGGCGACGGATAAACCCCCACTATAATCATCAGATCTGCTCGCGTGCTAACCGCTTTCACGGGGATCAACGGGGGTGACTTGGAAGCCACGATCACAGTGAGAGCATAAGCTGTCCGCGAGCACTGCATCGACATACTGGACCCCCAGACCTGTGATGCGATACCCGTGCCCATCATCCGGAGATAGGAACCACCGCATCCAGAAACGCACAGTCAGAACAGCGTCTTGAAAAAGACGTGTTGATTGACTGTGTTGCTGTCTTAGGGAATCTGCTCTTTTAATGGAAACTGCTCTTTTGTGCACACCAGCGAAACGCCCAGGGGACAGGAAGCTCAGATCGACCACCGCTGTCGCGTCATCTCCCGCACTGGTGAGTAAACTGGTTTCAGTCTTGAAATCAGGTTGGCAGATAGAGTGTCTTCAGTCTCGTGAGAGGCTCTGAAAGCTAAATTGTAATGCTCGCTTCTCAGCTGGTAGCTTATATAGCACTAATGGCTAATCACTGTCAGCTGTGGAGCTGAGCTCTGCCAATTCATTTTGGCATTCATTGGCCCGTTTTCTTACTCTTCAGAGTGATTGGTCGTCTGAAGTACTCCCGTAGTCTGTTAACAGACGCACGTTAGAGTTCCCATATGAAGGGGAACACTTTTTTTGCTTGCTTATTTCAATGACTTGATGTGTCCTATATATAATATAGCTTTTGTCTGAACATTTGTTGTGATGGTTGTGTATAGTTTTACAGTAGGCCTACAGTAACATGTACTCGCAGAAGATATTGATTGCATAGATATAGAAGTATTAATTGCTACTAAATGAACTGATTGTTAAAAGTACTAAGATGAAAAAAAAGATCTTAATTTGGATCGTATTGTGTTTTGGTGATTAAACTAAATGTTCTCGATACATATCACAATGTGCCCTGAAACAAGAATTACATGGAATGAGAATAAAAGCAACTACAATGAAATCGTGACCTCAGGTTTTTTAAAGAATAACTAGTGGCATTACAAGTGTGTATTATCAGTTTAAAGTTTTGTACTACAAGATTTGAACATGTACAACTTATTATGAAAATAGTACCAAACCAATAAACAACAACAACAAAACTAAAATGAGCTCATGTTAGAGTGACAATGTTGCAATTGTAAAACTGAAATATATAACTATCATAATGTGTAACTTTTGTGAAGCAAATTAGAAGCCAAATGTAGTGAAAGTGTACTGTATTTTAAATGAGATGTTGGTTTAGGAACTTTCACTCAAATTGACTGAAACAAAACTGCACTACAAATAATTTTTATCTGTTAGTTTGACTGTATACAAAGCTATCTGTTGTTTTTTTACCTATAAGGAAAGTGTAATGCTTGGTATATTTGAATGTGATATTGGTATCAAAGGAATACAGTATCTGTGACCAATTCTCCATTCAGTCCACTAGCTGTGTTCTGTTCCTCCAGATTTTCTTTTTCCTTTGTGTTTCGCTGTATTAATATGAAAAGGACATTACTCACTGTGTAATTGTGCTCTGTATATCTCCTACTAAACCACTCACATCACCACAGTGCTTTAAAGCATAATTGTCTCTGCCTAGTCCTCGTAAGCAGTCTGAAAGATTTCAGAAGAAAATACAACATTTATTAGTTAGAATGGGAGAAGGCACTTAAATATCCATCAGTGTTCCAGTTGATGGAAAAGTTTTGATTCACACAACATATTCTGATGTTACATAAGAAAGACTTATGTATTACTAGCCAGTAATATTTAACATGTCCATGATATTGCTGCTGAAAGACTTCTGGGGTTGTTTATATTCTGTTGATAGTGATTTGTAAATACTTTTACGCTTTTAAATTTGCTTTTGACGTTTCATGGTTGACAAGTAAATATAATATTACTTAATTAATACATAATATAATGTATTAAAGATGTTAAAGACTGGATGACCAACAATTT